>CM062391.1:5399869-5842142 GCA_031304145.1 Cardiospermum halicacabum | reverse complement strand
GAAATTAGGAAAGAAATGACTTTTTTCGTTTTTTATTTTTAAACTAAACGAAAATTTTCATATTTGCCTTTAAGACATTGGTGCCTTTTGTACAATTAAAAGGTACATGCCGCTATAGGTTTTAATAAAAATTTAAAATATTTTAGATTTTAGATTCAATTTTAAGTTTTTCAAATTTGATACAAACTCAAAATCTGTATTATAATATCTCTATTATAATAATAATAAAAAAATCTACCGAAGTGATTTAATCACGTGATGACAAATGGCGTTCTATAAAAAAAATACGTAATCATTTTTATATTAAATTACATATTAACAAATAAGTAATAATTACTTCATTAGGTTATTTTTTTATTTAAAATATATTATTTTATTTTTTTATTATATGTTATATTTCAACTAATATTTATCCCACATCATAAGCGTGACTCACTAATTATTTTCGCCACTACTGTATAAATGAGATTTTTATTGAATTAGTTTTAATATCGGCCTTTAAACCATTGGTGCCGTTTGTACAATTAAAAGGTACTTGCCGCTATATGTTTTAATATAAGTTTAAAATATTTTAGATTTTGGATTCAATTTTATGTTTTTCAAAATGGATACAAGCTCAAAATCTATATTATAATATCTCTATCTTTATTATAATAAAAATAGAAACCTACCCAAGCGAATTAACCACATGTTGACGAGTGATGCTCTAAAAAAACAACACGTAAGTATTTTATATTAAATAATATATTAACGCATAAGTGTTAATTAATTCATTACGTTATTTTGTCATTTTAAATATTTTATTTTATTTTTTTCTATTATATGTTATATTTCAACTAATTGTTATCCCATATCGAAAGCGTAACTCACTAATTATTTTCGCCACTACTATATAAATGATATTTTGATTGAATTAGTTTTCATATCAACCTTTAAGGCATTGGTACTATTTGTACAGTTAAAAGCTACTTGCGCCATAGGTTTTAATGAAAATTTAAAATATTTTTACATTTTGGATTAAATTTTAAGGTTTTAAAATTGATATAAAACAAAAATCAATATTATAATATGTCTATCTCTATTATAATAAAAGGAGAAATCTAAGAAAAGGAATAAACCACGTGTTGACAAGTGGCGCTCTAAAAAAAAATATGTAAACATTTTTATATTAAATCCGTATTAATTAATTCATTAGATTATTTTATAATTTAAAAAATATTTTTTCTATGATATGTTATATTTAAACTAATTATTATCCCATATCGAAAGCGTAACTCACTAATTATTTTTGCTACCATTATATAAATGAGATTTTTATTGAATCAGTTTTCATATTTACCTTTAAAGTATTGGTTCCCTTTGTATAATTAAAAGGTACTTGCCGCTATAAGTTTTAATAAAAATTTAAAATATTTTAGATTTTGAATTCAATTTTAAGTTTTGAAAATTGATACAAACCCAAAATCTATATTTTAATATCTTTATTATAATAAAAGGAGAAACCTAACAAAGTGAATTAACCATGTGATGACAGGTGACACTCTAAAAAAACAACACGTAAGCATTTTTATATTAAATTACATGTTAACACATATGTATTAATTCATTCATTAGTTTATTTCGCCATTTAAAATATTTTATTTTATTTTATTTCTACTATATGTTATATTTCAACTAATTGTTATCCCACGTCGGAAATGTAATTCATTAATTATTTTCACCGCTTCTATATAAATGAGGTTTTTATTAAATTAGTTTTCATATTAACCTTTAAGGAATTGGTGCCTTTTGTATAATTAAAATGTGGTTATCATTATAGATTTTAATAAAAGTTTAAAACATTTTAGATTTTGGATTAAATTTTAAATTTTTTAAATTTTGATACAAACCCAAAATCAATATTATAATATCTTTATCTTTATTATAATAAAATGAGAAATTTAAATAAGCGAATTAACCACGTGATGACAAGTTGCGGTCTAAAAACAACAACATGTAAGCATCTTTATATTAAATTACATAGTTGCACATAGTATTAATTAACTCATTAGGTTATTTAGTCGTTAAAAATATTTTTTTGTACTATATGTTATATTTCATCTAATTATAATTCCACACCGAAAGCGTAACTCACTAATTATTTCGCCACTACTATATAAATGAGATTTTTATTGAATTAGTTTTCATATCAACCTTTAATGTATTGGTGCCCTTTGTACCATTGAAAGGTACTTGCCGCTATAGGTTTTAGTAAAAGTTTAAAATATTTTAGTTTTTGGATTCAATTTTTAAGTTTTTAAAATTGAAAAACGACTATGATAACTTTGTGAATAATATGAAAAATGAACAAAAACTTGTGTATAACATGACCATGGATGATGTGAGAAATGGAAAAGGAGATTTTTTTTCTATATAGTTACGGAGGTACATGAGAGACTTTTGCGTTGATAGGTTTAGCTTCGGCTCTAAAATTGCAGAATCAAATTACACTGACGGCAGCTCCAAGTGAAATTGCTTCACTTCTACTACCTGGAGGAAACACTGCACATTTGACATTCTTCATCCTATTGACTCCTATTGAAATTCGACGTGCAACGTCCCTCTTGGAAGCCATGAGGCCGAGTTACTTATAAAGGCAAAAATAATCATATGGGATGAGGTACAAGTGGTACATAAGCATTGATTTGAGGCAGTAGACAAGACATTCAAGGACATTGAAAGACTAAACATTCGACATTCTCCATCCCGTTAACTCCTACTGTGGATTCATTATATAACATCCATCTTGGAAGCCATAAGGCCGAGTTACTTATACTGGCCAAACTAATCATATGGAATGAGGCTACAATGGTGGACAAGCATTACTTCAGGGCAGTAGACAGAACATTGAAGGACTAGATGATGCGCCAATGGTGCATAAACAATACTAATCATATGGGATGAGGCACCAATGGTGCATAAACATTGCTTTGGGGTAGTAGACAGCACATTGAAGGACTTAATGAGAATAATTGACCCTGAAAATGAGAACCTACTGTTCATGGTAAGACTGTTGTTTTAGGAGGATATTTTAGACATATGTTGTCTGCCATACGAAAGGTAGTAGAAGTCAAGTGGTCAATGCAACGATAAATTATTCATTTCTCTAAAAGTACTACATGATTCTGATACTAACTAAGAATATGAGACTCCAATCAGTATCACCGTCCATAGAGTCCTCTACTCTTAAAAACTTTACAGGCTAGATTTTAAGCATCGGTAATGGTACTATAGGAGAAAAAAAATCTGGAATTGATATGCCTAAAGACCTGATGATAGAAGAATCTCCTAATTTGCTCGGTTCTGTAATAGAAGCAATATATCATTCGGTCGGTCGGTACATTAATGATCCTACATACTTGCAGGAGCGCGCTATACTAACTTTGATGTTGAATTCGGTGGAAAGGTAAACAATTACATGATATCGATGAATGTTAGTGATGAAAGAATTTACCACAGTTCGAATTCAGTGCGCCAATCGGATACGGCGATCAATATATTTACTAACCTCTACACTCTAAAATTCTTAAATAGCATTAAGTGCTCGGGTTTACCACCTCATGAACTTAAACTCAAAATTGGTATATCGGCGATGCTATTACAAAATATTGATCACTCGGCAAGATTATGCAATGGTACAAGGTTGATCCTTACAAGGTTAGGAATAAGAGTCTTGGAAGTTAAGGTGATTCAAGGTCTAACTATTGGGCAAAAGATGTTGATACTGTAACTTACATTGACACCATGGGATTCAATATTACCGTTCAAATTTGGTTAAAAGGAGACAATTCCCTATCTCAGTACCATTTGCAATAACCATAACACAAGAGTTAGTGACAATCTCTAAATAATGCAGGTCTCTATCTCAAAAGACCTGTTTTCAGGCACAATCAATTATATGTTGCTGTATCCCAAGAAACGAATCTTAAAGGTCTAAAAAATACTTATTTTAGACAAGCATGATGTAGTACTAAAAACCATAACCAAATTTGTATCCAAAGAAGTCTTCCCAAGCACTTGATAACTGTACAAACTAAATGTTGTCCGACACGAAATTCATGTAATTTATTTGATAAGTTAAATAATTATTTTTTTTTCTTAGAGAAATAAAATTGCAAATACTAATATATGTACTGTACAAAAATATAGTAATACAAATAGGAAAAAAAATATCATGCAAAATTGAGCACTTCTAAAAAGAATCATAAAATCATAATAATATAATAATTAAAAGACTTTATAAATAAAATAAAAATCAGTCGTAATTCATAATAATAAATAAATAAATCTATATATATATAAAAGAACTACAGAACCCGCCTACGTGGCAGAGCTGAAATCGCTCCTTTTGTCATATATAAAATGCCTTCGAATTTTTTCTTTATTTACTTGAGTTGCCACTAAGATTTACAAGTGCACAAATCCAATCATATTCGCATTAACTATTAGGTTTTTCACTTTTTTTTTTACAAGACATATACTCTGACTCTTTATGTCCGGAGCCTATCTCTCCCATTACCGTTCTCTCTCCTCTCATCATCGATACTCCTTTTCGTGTTTTTCACTTTTTTTTACAAGACACATACTCTGACTCTTTATGTCCGGAGTCTATCTCTCCCATCACCGTTCTCTCTCCTCTCATCATCGATACTCCTTTTCGTCCGGTAATCTACACTCAAACTTTCAGTACTAATTTGATTTCATTTATCTATATTTTTCTTACTATCAAACTTATACCAAATGAATCTGGATTAAATTGTTTTTTCATCCCTATCTCAATATACATACAAATTATTCATTTTTCCCTTTTTCTATTCCTCTTATAATTTTATTTTATAGGGCTTTATTTTATGTGAACGCACTTCCTCTCCCCCCACACATAGTTTCATATAAACACAAGGCAGACAAATTCAGTGAACACCATCACTGTCACAACTCAACTCAACCCCTTCATGTAAGTCTTTCTTTCTTTTATATATATATATATATTGTGTGTGTGGTTTTGATGTTAATTTGATTTCTGCTGTTTGTTTGGCTTGGTAGAGGGATATCATCATCCATGGGAGAGAGAATCCCTCCTGGCAGTTACTTCCAATATTCACCTTCTGCTGCTGTCGTTCATGCTTCTCCTCATAGGCCTTCTTTTCTGCCTATAGATCTTGAAAGGTCTGTGTTTTTTCATCCTAATTAATTGAATCCTGATTGTGTTTGTTTTATTTGGATTTAGGGTCTTGATGGGTGATTGATGTCTTCCTATTGAGGTATTGTTAATTTCTGGTTATTGATGCATGTTACTTATGTGATTTCTGATGTGGATTTTGTTTCTTTGATTTGTAGTCCTTGATGTGTTTTATTATTAAAGAAGTTGAGGTTATTTTACTTGATTGAGGTTATTTTACTTGGTTAACAAGAGTACAATTACAGACTCATTTTCTCTCTCTGTCTCCGTCTCCATCTCTCCGTTTCTCTCTCTGTATACGGCAATGGCGGCGGCAGCAGCAGACACATTGCTACTGCCGCCGTGGCTGGAGACATTGCTAACCATGTCCTTTTTCACCATCTGCCGAACGCATCAAGATGCAGCGAGAAGTGAATGTAATATGTTCTGCTTAGATTGCGACGGCGAAGCCGATGCATTTTGCTTCTATTGCCGGTCTACCCGACACAAGGATCATCACGTGATTCAGGTACAGGCATACATTTGTACAACATCCATATATAGTGAATGTCAATTGAATCGAATTCGAATCGACAGATAAGGAGATCGTCTTATCACGATGTGGTGAGAGTGTTGGAGGTACAGAAAGTGTTGGATATAAGTGGAGTACAGACGTATGTGATTATAGTGCGAGAGTGATGTTTCTTAATGAGAGACCTGAACCAAGAGCAGCGAAAGGAGGCGTCGCTCACATTTGTGAAATATGTGGAAGAAGCCTACTTGACCCCTTCCATTTCTGTTCATTGGGATGTAAGGTTAGCATTTCTCTCTTTTTTTATTTATTTATTTTTTTAAATTTAATTTTTAAATATTCTCTCCTTTGTCTTTAACTCATCACATTGTTCTCATCGATGATGATGATCATGATCAACATCACATGCTTTCTTGATTCCCATATCATATGGTCACGAATTCATAATGTATATCAATCATCATGACCCACATTTCTTAAACCATCACCATCACAACCACCCACAATTTCTCATTATTTATTAAAATTAAAATAATAGCCGGATTGTTTATATATTTAATTTTTGGTTTGAAAATTCTTAGGACCTTTTATGCAAGTTTTACCTCTTTGCAATAGACTACTAAATCAATGTTTGAATCTTTTATCACTCCTTTTTATGCTGGATGGTAGTTCAATGTTGATTTTGCAATAGATTGCTAGAGAAAAGACTTGGGAGGTTACATAGCTAATGTGCAGATTAGATGGACTATTTTCTTAAGTGTCTTTAGGTCAGTTTCTTGCTAAAGTGGTAGTGAATTGAGAAGCTTCTGTATTCCTTGATTTTCGATCTTAATTTCCAACCGAATTAATCATTTTTAGGTGGAGGGGAAGTTCAATGAACTGGGGGATATGTGCGAACGAGATGAGCTTGAACCTGAACAAGCATATGAGTTATTCAAAAAGTTTGAGGATGAGTTAGTTGCTGAACATTTGAAAAATACTGAAGCAGAGGTGCCAACATTTGATTTGTCAGATGTGCCAGACAATAAATAGGATATTGATGATCCACCAGGGGAAGGCCCAATCCTTAGATGGTAAACACTTTTAGTCTTGACTCCTGGTGGTGATGTATGACATCCCATAAACAGAAAAATAAAAATGTCTGTTACCGTGAAAGAGCTTGGACTTTCAAAATATCAATACAAACAGTGAGAGAATTGGTTGGGGAATGGTATCATCCTGGAAAAGATGAGCTCACCATCACTAATGAGAGGTAAAGTCCTTGTTTATTTAAATCCTATAACAATTTATATTTGAAGGTTAAACTGCTATTGCTGATTTTTCAAAAACCTGGTTGTGTAAACTCTAAACATTATTAAAACAACATCTTAATCATATTTAGCCTGCAGCAAAATTAGAAATAGTTCCTTTTGCTTTATTATGTGTATGGTATCTTTTCAATGTCCATTGATGATAATATTTAGTATGAGTAAAATTTGAATTTGTAGATTTTGTTCTTCTTTCGAAAACTAATTTTTGATGAGGGAAGCGGAAGGCTCTACGACTACGAGTGGAGACTTAACCAGGCCTTTGCTAGTACGTAATTTTATGATTTGCTGAAGTTGAAAAATGTTGAATTAGAGTGTTGTGGTGGAATTGATGTGTGTTTGGTAAAGGAAGCTTTTGATTTTGTTGTGAATAGGTTTTGGAATAGGTTTATTGTGTTATATAGGGATAAGTTATCTGAGTTCTCGAAGATGTATAAGGATCTTTGATGTTGCTGGTATTTCTTTGGTTTGATTATTTTGTTTCATAGCATTAACAGATTATGCTTCTGTGCTCAGCTTCTGTATGTTATAATGATTTGGTCCTTATCTTTGCAGGATTAGTTATCTGGTTCTCTATTTTATTTTTATTGTATGGATTTGGTTGCAATTTAAATGAATATTACATCATTATTTCTTTAGGCAAAGAATGTTGAAATTGAAAATGATGGAATTGTTCCTCAGTTTTTTACATCTGTACCGGCTCTTAATGACGCTACGTCTTATCTTGCTCAAACAACATCATTGATAACGGGCTGTTTCACGGACTTCTCTGGTGAGTTTTTGAATTTATATATCAAGTTTTTTGAGATGTGATTTTGTGAAAATGTTTGCTGCAAAGTGATATACTATACCCAACAGGAATACTTGATGTTAAAGGCTTGAATATTTTGGATATCATTATGTGTAATATAACATGGTGGTGTCAAAAATCTATCATGTTCCTGTAAATACAAATGTTCTTTTTTGTTTTAATTGTTGTTTAGTTCTAAGTTTCTTGTCTTTCTTGGCAACAGTGCCTTCAAAATATGTAAGTAGCATTTGCCCCTGAACGTATGGTGAATACTGAACCATTGTTTCTTTTCTCATAATTCACAGTGGAATGTGCTTCTGAGGAACCTGGTTATACTATGATAGGGCATGCCCAAGAATTGGTTTCTCTTTCTTCAACTGCAGAACCACTTGAGCATTCAGATGACAATAATTCTTCAGTTCCTGAATCATCTGATTCCAGTCAGCCTGATCAAAGTGTAGTCACTGTACATTCTACTCAAAATACATCTCAGAGTAGCACTACTATTATAGTGTTGAATCAAAATGGTGCTAATGGGATTTCCATCTTCCAAGGGTATAGATTTACTATGTGGTATTTATGATTATTGATTTTATCTATTGCACAATAAGGTATTAGTTGTTACATATTAAACTGATGTACCTCATTCTGAGGAGATTTATCTTGACGATGTAGACAAACATCAAACAACGAACCAAATACCAATGTTGTATCACATGATAGGTTGAACTAAGCAACAACCAGACCTGAGTATTCAGTAAGTTGAACCCCTAGACTTGAACATAGCAAAATATTGTATTTCTAAGTTAGTGGCTTGAACTATTATCTTTAGTGTCTTTAGGTCGATTTCTCTCTAAATTGGTAGTGAATTGAGAAGCTTCTGTATTCTTTGATGGTTGGTTTTAATTTCCAACCGAATTAATCATTTTCAGATAAGGTAAAGATAAATTTTTTTAAAGTAAAGTCCAAGAATTCCTTTGATTTTGAGGTATATTTATTTTCCTCTTGATAAATCTATATGTGCATCTTATAGTAACTGTTGTATCTGATTCGGTTCGGTCTGCAGCTTAGATAGCATCCATTTTTTCCGAATCCTTCTCCTACTAAGGAAGAAGTTGATAAGAGAATATTTTATTAAGTTAAATTTGGATCCCACGCTCCAGCCATTGGAGCACGAATGACCGAGGCTTTCTGTCTTTTATTAATTTTTTATAACATGTGATTGATTTGAAGTGTCATTAATATGGATGGTATGTTATAGTGACGGCTGCTTCCATGTTGCTGCAGGTCTTCAAGGATATTGGTTTAGAGTATAATCTGTCTGGACTCACGTAAGTTTAATAGTAAAGCTGTGTTATTGGTAACTCATTTGATAGAGAAAACACTTAACATTGTTTTTGGTATTTGTACAGGGGAAGCACCTGGGATTAGATAAGCAGCACAATCTCGTGGAGAAATTGTGCCTTGGCTACTTTACTCAAGCAAAATACATTGGTGATCGGTATGTGTAGTTATCATAATGTTGCATAGTTTTTCTGGTTTACATGTTTGGGAATCCAAGATGCTTAAAGTTTTTACTTAAACTTACCATCATTTGCTTTAAAACTTTGGAGATCATTAATACTTTTACATACACTTATTTTGTAGTTTACACCTCATATTAGGATTAAAATTAAGTTTGATTTTTAAAATTATAGAGTAATTTTAATAGTGTTTTCTGTCATTAAAAAAAAAATATATATATATATATATATATTATAAAATCTCTACAAATAAATTAATTTGTTAATAATTCGAGTGTTGGATACATTTGAAAATGGAAACGGGCCGTAAAATTAATAGATAAAATGCCACTATTAATTCAATTTATATTCTAATAAAAAATAATATTATTATTATTCTTATTATTATACATTTTCACAAAAAATTAAAGTAACTATAAATAAGTAAATATATATTATTCTATTAATTTATTTGAAGAGGGGAAAGGTTTTATATTCCTAGCTTAACACGAATGATGTAAGATGATATATATTTTTATTTACAATAAAATAAATTTAATTTTCCACACATTTGAATTAATATTATTTAGTTTAGTTATTTATGCACGTATTCAATGTAAATATGTTACAAAGACATTAAAAATTAATTTAATATACATTCACTCAATAATAAGAATTCATGACAAATTAATATGACTTAATCTATTCCATACTGTAAAAATTGATAATCATATTACTTATTATAAAATTAGATAAAATTCAATTGCTAGATTATGTATTATATTTTATTAATTTTAATTTTTAAAAAATGGTGAAAATAAAATACCACTATATTCTACCCGCTGCATGTTTAATAAAACAAAATCAATTGCTAAATGCATGTTTAATAATTCATAATCACATATTTAATATACACCCACTCAATAATAAGAATTCATGACAAATTAAGATGTTTTGTCTATTCAATTCTCTAAGAGTTGATAATCATCTTACTTAGTATAAAATTAGATAAAATTCAAATGCTAGATTATGTATTAAATTTTATTACTTAAATTTTAAAAAATGGTAAAAATAAACTACGAAAATTAATAAAACTATATTTATGCATGTATTAAATGTAAATATGTTACAATAACATTAAAAATTAATTTAATATACACTCACTCAATAATAAGAATTCATGACAAATTAATATGACTTTGTCTATTCCATACTCTAAGAGTTGACAATCATCTTACTTACTATAAAATTAGATAAAATTCAAATGCTAGATTATGTGTTAAATTTTATTATTTTTATTTTTAAAAAAATGGTGAAAATAAAATACCATTATATTCTAACTGGTGCATGTTTTATAGAACATAATCAATTACTAAATGCATGTTTAATAATTCATAATCACATATTTAATATACACCGCTCAACAATAAGAATTCATGACAAATTAATATGACTTTATCTATTCCATTCTTTAAGAGTTGATAATCATCTTATTTAATATAAAATTAGATAAAATTCAAATACTAGATTTTGTATTCAATATTATTACTTAATTTTTTTTTTTTAAAATGGTAAAAATAAACTACGAAAGTTAATAGAACTATATTAAAAATAAGGTATTGTTGAAATATTTATAATCGTTATATGTAATATTAAATTTGTTGCACCTGAAATCATAATCAAAATATAATTGAAGAACTTGACAAATTAAAAAAATGTCCTCCCATTTGTTATAGTTCTAATAAATTATTATTATTATTATTATTATTTGAATAAATGAGTCTTAAACTTGTGATAATTGAAAAAACATGATCTATCAAAATACAGAATTGATGGTTAATAATGAAAAAATTCATAAAAGAATATATCAGAATGCTTTATATTCTAACTGTTGCATGCTAAATGCACATTTAATAATTCATAATAATGGATTTAATATACACTCAATCAATAATAAGAATTCATGACAATTAATATGACTTTGTCTATTCCATTCTCTGAGAGTTGATAATCATCTCTAATGTGTGTATATATATTTAAGTCATTTACATGTATCGTATTCTTATTTCCTTCTAAACTCTTTTAAAAAATTGAAATGGAGTTTACATTATTGGATCAACTGAATAACAGCAAGAATGATTGGATGATTAGGGTTAGAATTTGTAGGTTGTGGAATTCTACAAATACAAAAATTGGAGAGCTAATCAGCATCGACATGATCCTAATTGATGAAAAGGTATAGACAATCGTGTATTGTAGATTTATTTGTCTTTTTAAGTTTATCCTCTCTTTTATATTAAATTTCATTAACGTATTAACTTATATTTTTTACATTGCATGTCAGGGAAATCTCATGCATACTACTATATACAAAAACCTAGAAAATCGATTCAAGCATTTATTGTGCGAAGGGAAGTTGATCGCTATTAAGAACTTCAAGGTTCGAGCAAGTTCTGGAGAATACAGACCAATTCAGTGTAATTTCCAAATCATTTTCTTCCCGTATACTTCAGTCAAAGCTCTTGATGAAGAGAATGTTCACATTCAAAAGAATGGATTCCAATTTGTAACCCAAAATTTGATCCAATCACGTGCTAATAATAGGACGATTCTCTTTGGTAAAATATTTTTAAATTGTCATTATTTTTATTTTATATAATTTAATAATAACATATTTGTCTTATTTATGTAGATGTTATTGGTTGTCTATATGGTATCAGAGATATTGAGAATGTAGGCGCCACACATAGGAAAAGAGACATCCAAATTATAACAGATCAGTGAGATTTCTTTTATGTATTGTTATTTATATTATACCTTTATTTATTTATTTTTTTCATGTTTTTTACATTACTAACATTGCTTTAAAGTAAAATCTAACTTTTAATCAAATGTTGCATATAGGTCCATGAAAACCATCATAACACTATGGGGCGATTTGGGAGAAAAATTTGATCCCATTCTCTATGCTTCTCGTGGACCTTTTATAATAATAGTTTCTTCAACTTTGATAAAAAAATTTCAAGGTAATTTCCAAATATTTCTTTTATTGAACATAACCACATAATAATGCTACTTACTTCAACTACTAACTTATTATCTATATACGTAGGAGTGGTGAGCTTCTCAACAACTTCTGCATCAAAAATATATATCAATTTGAAGATTGATTATGTAGCGGCTTTAATGGAAAGATTTAGAACATCTACCAATGAAGTTGTAGCAATTGGAAGTTCAAGTGGAAAGAAAATTTCGCTGAAGGATGAGATGTTTGCTAATAGAATGACCATCAGTGAAATTTTGGAAAATGATTGGAATCCCAATTTAGAGGTTTGTTACTTTTCTATTCATTTATATTTTTAAAAATCTTGAAATATTGTTGTGTATGGGTTTTGTTGTGATATACATTTAAACAAATGATATTTTTTACTATTCACATTCTATGAGGTAAGTAAGTACATAATTTAATATGATTTTACGCAGGAATATGAACTTACACTTCGTGCCACAATTAAAAAAATAGAAAATCGCCATGGGTGGTACTATATCTGTTGTGGCTCTTGCTATAAGAAGACCGAACCTACTTACGGAGTGTACAATTGCATAGTTTGCAATAAAGAGTGTGAACACATTTTAGTAAGGTTAGCATTCAATTCTTCTATACTGTTAAGTTTTCTATCAATGAGTTTTGACAATGAAAATAAATGCAAAATCATAGGTTCAAGATACATATGACAGTAGAAGACAATACAGGATCAACTACTTGTGTCCTAATGAATAGTGTTGCTAAAAAATTGTTGGATACTTCAGCCCATAAGTTGCTCAATAGACAAGGCGCTCATTGTAATGATGTACCGACCATAATTGAAAACATTTGTGGAGAAGAATTTGTCATCAAGCTAAAGTTGAATTCTAATAATTTGAAACTAGGAAGAGACAACTACACTGTTCAGAAACTATTCAAACCGCAAGAACATTTGAAATTAGAATACAGCATGAAGTCTAAAGAAAAGGTATGTATAAATATTTTTACACAAATTGGTTTTATATGTCATGAATTAAAAAAGTAATATTTCAAAATAATTTGCAAGGGGGAAATGGAAAAGGCAACTACTATTGTGAACAAAGCTGACGGAAATGAAAAAAAAAAGGTAACAATAATATTAGCTTTGATCAAGTTATATGGTTATCATTATTATGTTGAATGATATCAATTAATACGAATTAATATTCAAAACCTTTATTTTCAATATATTAATTTTGTCAATTTGATATTAGGACATCGTTGTGAGCACTTCGAATGAACTCGATGATTCTGACTATGATAAGACTGTTACTGCTGGTGGAGAAAATGGAAAGCGAAAGAATCGAATTCATGATGATGACATCGATGCAGAAGAAACAGAATCCAAGAAGAAGACCTTTTAGTTTTTATCAATTTTAATTAAGAAAATTTCAGATGTTTCCATCATTTAGTTTTTTGCTTTGGTTTTATATGAACGATTTTGTTTTGAAGTTTTTTTATTATTTAGTTTTATATGAACTATTTTGTTTTGAATTAAAAAAATAATGTTACCTTACAAATAATTTATACACTCTAAATATTATTTTTACATGTCATCTACTATCATAATGAGCAATGTGGGTTATGTTGATAAGCAATATGGGTTATGTTGTTACATTATTATAAAATTTCTAATCCCACTAATTTTTTTTTGTATTTTATAATATATGAATTTAATATGGTTCACATTTAAGAAAATAAACAAAATATAACCATTTGTTGGAAATATTTTGACAAGCCGCTTATTAAAGTATTATAAGTGCATTTTGAAGTGGGAGAGTTCTACGGTTTAAAAGTTGTCTTTAGGCAAACTTTAGTATAAATAGCATAGATGGAGATGTACTTGGGTATAGTATGTTGGCATCCATGTCAACATAATAAAGGTCCCCCAATTGTGACAAAAGAGAGAAACTATAAACGCCCATAAGAAGGGGTCGGGAAGATTTTAGAACCAACATTATTCAGATATTAGTCTTATTGCAATAGTAAGTATTGTGTATGTTTTATGTCATATATTAACAGCTTTGTTGGAAACATTATGTTATTGGTTAAATCTTACAATATCTGCAGATGCAAAGACATGCGATTGACCAAAGTTTGGGATAGGTATAAGGATGATCCAAACTTGAGGAGTCTAGGTCTACTGTTAAGTGATTAATCCGTGAGTGCATAGTTTCTGCTTAAGGGACAATCTGCTGATCAAGAAAATGTATAATCTGGTACGCAGAGCTACTTGGTTATTTAGCAGGTTCCTTGGACACATTATTTTTCATAATTAACTTCTTCTCCGCAGGACGTAGTCCAAGATCGTCAAGGTGTGAACTATATGCCTGCATCAAAACACAATTGAAATGAAACTAAATTCTCAAATGGAGTAGAAAATTTTGAAATGGCCAGCAACAGTTTATCTTACTTATGTAATCCATCAAACAGTGCATACCCCAATCAACTTATGATGTCCACCTTACTCGAGTCTTAAGATATATTATTTCATACTTATACCTGTTACAGAAATGCACTAAAGAATCTTGGTCATTCAATGCAGAGAATGAATAAGTTATAATTGCACCAGCATCAAGAAGACTACACTAAGGCTCCACACCAGTCATTAAATCATGAGCATTAATAACAAAGCATAATATTTATAACACAAAATGATGCAGGCAAAATCATAACTAACCTTCAATATTCTTAAAAGGTGTTCCTCCAATCATCATCCATTAAAATAATTTTCATTGATTATTTAGCATGTAGTTACCTTAAAATAATGGATTGTTTTGTAGCCAGTCCTCGTCAGACAATGTCTATACACTATGTGAACACCCCTGTTTTTCCATTTCTGTACTTCAGCTTGGATAAGGCTACGCACATGTAATTCATCAAAATCATCAAGAACCTGTATAAGCATTTTATCCCTTGATTAGTCCTACACACAAACTGTTGCAATAGATTGTGCATAGACCTGCAGAATACAGATAACAAATATAATCATCATTCAATTTTTATATTGACGAGCAAGTAAAATAGCTTTAGTGAGGGATTTGAAACCTGCATCTGCTTACCTCCATGTCAAACCTTATAATTACAAAAAAAAAATATTAACATGGAAGAACATGAGGAATTTCAATGAAATAATAACGTAAAATTAATAATGTCATAAATCTCCATCAATTCAACTCTTAAGAATCAGTTATAATTTTATGTGACCTGATCATCTTCCTTAAATTGTGAGTTATATAAAAAATTAAATAAAAAAATTGAAAACACTTATTTAAAAAAAAAAATCTTCAAATTCTTATTACTATAATTCAATACCATCCATCATTGTGAAATGAAGAAGACAAAGATCAACACATATTCACAAAGGTTAGTATTGTCTCCTACTACAATATTTATTTTTTAAATTTATCTATTCCTGAATTACTAAATTATTGTTTTCCAAAATAACAGGTTACATATACTATGGACTTGATCTCGAATGTTTTTCAAGAAAATGGATCTTCACAAATTTCAATACTGCAACATCAACTTTCAGATTTAGCACATCATGAAAGAATGTTAAAGATACGACTACAAAAACATCGACATATGAGAAACACAGTAAACTTCGCTGATCTACGATACTCAGAATGTAGATATCCTAGATTTAGACGAAAACTCTACATAATTCAACAGAAGAATAAACAAAACCTTCAACAGAAAATGCTTTCTACTATTTATCAGTGGAACGTTTTCACTAAATTCCTAAAGTAGAAGCTTTCCAAACTGGGAATCACTGATCGGCTTATATGGTATGTCAATCTTCATAAATATATTCGAATAATATTTCTTTCACTAATATATTTAATATGTCTCATTTTTCAGGAATTAAAAAAATTAACACAGATGAACAAACACTTATAGAAGAACATATCAAGATGGAAAAAAGGAAAAAAATCACTCTTAATACAGGTATTTGATTTGTGGTGTTTTATTAATTCAATTACTTATTACCTTATCTCTTAAGTTTATGTCATAATTACTTCTTAACTACTTGAATAACAGATCATTTTATTAAATACTGGAATATTGGCTCTCCGATATGCACATGCAAGTTTTGTGGAGCAAAATTATGGTACAAGGAACGAACAAGAAAAAAAGACTACACCAAACATCCAAAGTTCACATTTTGTTGTATGGAAGGACGTGTAAAGATACCTTTACTAATGCCACATCCCCCTCTGCTTCAATCTCTTTTAGGATGATAATCTAGACAAAAAGGTATCAACTTTCGAAAGAATATAAGAGCTTATAATTCAATGTTTGCTTTCACATCTATAGGAGGTCAAGTTGATACAAGAATCAACCAATCAAGAGGGCCATATGTTTTCCGAATGAGCGGCCAAAATTATCATCACATTGGTTCTTTATTGCCCCAGCATGGAAAACCACCACAATTTGCCAAACTCTATATATATGACACGGAAAATGAAACAAGCAACAGAATTCAAAGGCTAAAGAGTAAAGACAACCAGCAAGTTATTGATCCAGATATTGTTCGTGCCTTATCTAAAATGTTGGATGAGCATAACAATTTGGTCAAATCATTTCGAATGGCTAGAGATACTTATAAACAACATCCACAAACTGTCTTTCGTCTCAGACTCCTAACAAGTCGATCAAAAGATGGTCGTATTCACAATCTACCGACTGTTTCAGAAATTGCTGGGTTAATTGTTGGGGATTTCACCGAGCAAAACTTTGAACGTGATGTTATTGTAGAACATCAAAAAATGGGATTACAAAGAATCACAGATTTACATCCAAGCTTCATGTCCACGACTTATCCTTTAGTATATCCATATGGCGAAGATGGATATCGACTTGGTATCCTTTTGACAAATATTCCGGGAAAAGTTCATAAGAGAGAAGCACTAACTATGAACCAATTTTATTGCTTTAGACTACAGCAGCGTCTAAATGAAGGCCATTCTCTTAAAGCTGGAAGATTGCTACAACAATACATTGTTGATTGTTATATGGCAATAGAAGAGGAAAGATTTCGGTATATTAGAAATAATCAAAAAAAATTTAAGAGCGAAACTTTTTTCAGGACTGATGGATGCTGTTTTTAAAGGAGATTCGGATTACTAAAGGGTAGGTAAATCTATTATACTACCTTCCTCACACACTGGAGGACCTCAATATAGAGTCCAAAATTACCAAGATGCTATGGCCATTTGCAGATGGGCAGGATACCCGGATTTATTTATAACTTTCACTTGCAACCCAAAATGGCCAGAAATCAATGAGATGATAAGTTTCATTGATCAAAAGGATGATGAAAACAGAGTTGACATCATATGTAGGGTTTTCAGCATCAAATTGTATCAACTAATGCACGTTCTAAAAGAACAACCTTTTGGAAAATTAATAGCATGTAAGTTCTAATTTTATAATCATTATACTTTATATTATCTTTTAAAATTCTTTATACTACTATAATATATATATATATATATTATATAATATGAGTGTATAACAATAATTTCATTTACTATTATAGGTTTGTACACCATTGAGTTTCAAAAACGAGGATTGTCTCATGCACATATATTACTTTTTCTGCACCAGACAAACAAAAGTCCATCTGCTGAGCATATTGACAAGATCATTAGTGCGGAAATTCCGGAAAAGGATATAGATCCAGATGGATATGAAGCTATCAAGAAATTCATGATTCATGGCCCTTATGGACAATCGTATCCTCATTCTCCATGTATGAGGAATGGAAAGTGCACAAAACATTTCCCGAAAAAATTCAATGAAAAAACTACATTGGACGCCGATGGATTTCCACTATATAGAAGAAGGAAAACAAATGCTAAAATTAGGAAAAAATGAGTTTTCTTGGATAACAGATTTGTGGTACCATACAACAGGAACCTGATTGTTTTATATGATTCTCACATCAATGTCGAACTTTGCAATTATTCAAGATCGGTGAAGTATCTATTCAAATATGTTAATAAAGGCCCTGACCGAACAACAGCAACTCTTGAACCTACAGATTTGACAGGACAAGTAGATGAGATTAAGGCATACTTGGATTGCAGGTATATTTCGGCAACAGAAGCCTGTTGGAGAATATTTCAATTCGACATTCATCACAGGGAGCCCGCAGTCGAAAGGTTGCCATTCCATTTTCCAGGAGAACATACAGTGATATTTGATGAACAAAGAAGGGCAGAATGTGTCTTGAGTGTCCCTGGAGTAGAAAAAACAAAGTTCACTGAGTGGTTTGAGGCAAACCATAACTATCCAACGGCACGTGAACTTACTTTCTCCGATTTTCCAACATGTTGGGTGTGGCATCAACAAGACAAAATTTGGAAACCTAGACAAAGAGGCAGAGCAATAAGAAGAATTTATTTCGCTCACCCTTCAAGTGGAGAACGGTTGTATATGCGAATGTTGTTAAATGTAGTTAGAGGTTGCACTTCGTATGAAAGCATTAGAACAGTTAATGGATTTGTGCATCCTACTTATAAAGAAGCGTGTTATGCTATGGGTCTTTTAGAAGATGATAAAGAATGGAACGATTGTTTGCAAGAGGCTTCAATATGGGCAATAGGAAATGAATTAAGACATTTGTTTGTAACAATACTTATTCATTGCCAGGTTTCCAATAGTTGTGCATTATAGGAGTCAAACTATTAGATTCTATCGGAAGATATCCTTATGCTCTAGAAGACCAGACTTGGACTCCCAGAGTTGCATCTAACAGAACAACAAATACAAGCATACACACTACTTGAGATTGAAAACATCCTACTCAAGGTTGGCAAAAGCTTGAAAGACATACATAGAATGCCCCTTCCCAACTACTCTTTTGGGACCAAAGTAGGCAATCGGTTGGTAAATTTTTTTTTTTTTGAAATTGGGAGCCCTTTATAGATATAAACAAGAAGTTACAATGATACAGCACATTTCAATCGATTGGTAAATGAAGAGCATGATTATGATTGCACATTTTTGCATGATCTTCATGAAAAATCATACGATGCTCTAAACAGTTGCCAAAAGATAGCTTACGATGCGATAATAAAATCCGTCCACAATGAAGAAGGTCGAATATTTTTCATAAATGGACATGGGGTACTGGAAAAACTTTCCTCTGGAATACAATCATTTCTAGACTCAGATCTGAACAAAAAATAGTACTTTCAGTTGCAACATCAGGCATAGCAGCATTGTTACTTCCAAATGGGAGAACAACACATTCAAGGTTTCACATTCCTTTGGATATCAATGAAAATTCCACATGTGAAATTCGTCATGGCACACAACTGGCAGAACTACTTTTAAAGACTTCACTGATCATTTGGGACAAGGCCCCTATGGCTAATAGGCATTGCTTTGAAGCTTTGGACAGAACATTGAAAGATATTTTGAAAGACAGGTACAAAGATAACTTTGACAGACCATTTGGAGGTCTTACAGTAGTTTGTGGAGGTGATTTTCGTCAAATATTACCTGTCGTACCCAAAGGCACACGAGCAGACATTGTTGATGCTTCACTAAACTCCTCCTACTTATGGTCTTCGTTCGAGATCTTTGAACTCAAACAAAATATGAGACTTCATAATGGAAGGGTAACAACTGTGGAAGCTGCCAAAATCGATTCTTTTGATAAATGGTTACTGCAAATTGGGGATGGCTCATACTATGATGATGTTAAAAGAGAACTTATCAAGATGCCATTAGATATATGGGCAAAAAAAAGCATTGATCCTATGGGTACAATCATTGAAACCGTGTATCCAAATTTATTGCAAAAATATGGCGACACAGCATATTTGGAAGAAAGAGCTATCTTTACCCCGAAAAATGAAATAGTACATGAGTTGAATGAAAGGATAATGAATATGATTCCAGGTGAAGGCAAGGTCTATCTAAGTTCGGACACTATATGCAAGTATCACTTCGAATGATGAAGACCTAATATATCCATCAGAATTTCTAAATAGCCTACAATTTTCGAGCGTTCCAAATCATGACATCAAGTTAAAGCTTGGGGTCCCAGTAATACTACTTAGAAATATGAACCAATCAAAAGGATTGTGTAATGGCACAAGATTGATTATCACACATCTAGGGAAATGGTCAGTCACAGCAGACATTATATCAGGAACACATGTGGGAACAAGAGTCACCATACCGAGAATAATAATGTCTCATAATGAATTTAAGTGGCCTTTCAAACTAAACAGACGGCAGCTTCCTTTGACTCTGTGCTATGCAATGACAATAAACAAAAGTCAAGGACAATCGCCTAGACAGGTCGGATTATCTCCCTAAGCAAGTATTCACTCATGGCCAGTTATATGTTGCTATCTCCAGAGTAACTACAAGGGAAGGATTAATCATTGTGAATGCTGATGAAGAGGTTGATGACGAAAACTTCATAAAAAAACATGGTGTATAAAGAGGTATTCAGCAATATATGGCCTATGAATGCACAAGGTAACACAATTTTAAAATACTCAAAAACTTTAAACATTTAAAGTTTATTTTTGTATTAATTCAATCTATTTAAAAATGCTTTTCAGGACCACCTCAATGACCTCCATAAGAGACATCAGATTGAACATTAAAAAAAAAATCATATCTACCGCAGATTAGTAAATTACTATAAATTCAATCTATTGGTTTATTATATATATATATCACAACACTGCAAATTCAGTCATAAATTACTATAACTGAAATTCACAACGAATGATTTTCACAAAATGTATACACTATATTTTCTATATTTCTTAATTAATACTCAATAAAGTATATGCACAAAACTTACCTCTTCCATGTTGCATTACAGGAGCTTTGGAAGCAACACCACTATCTTTTTTCATCAACACCCAGGAACTGCATCTCCAAGCTTCTAAACAAAAGTCCAAGGCTCAATTTCTGGACCATGACATACAACATTAAATTAAATTAAAGACCTCAATTGAAGGTTTTTCTTATGAAAGTCTAAAAATATTACAACTGTTGAACATACCGTATTCTTGCTTAAACTTTATGCTCTCAACTCAAATAAAAATCTGATTGGGATGAGTAACCTACACCACCAAAAGAAACCATAAAACTGATTTGGTAATCATATCAACTTAAACAATACACTAACAATACATGGTTGAGCAAATACATTTCCTATAAATCTGAAACTAGCATGGCTAACTGCAAGAACGCACAACTCTGGGCTTTCTCATTATCATAGCAAAAAATTTTCAAAAGCTAAGCTACAAATACAAAAGAAAAACTATGCTGGAAAACTAAAACTCAAGCAATATAAATAAAATAACAAAGTTTCAAGAGCACTAATCAAATGATATAACTAATAGGGAGTCAACATCCTCAGTAGCAGCAATTTGTTATCTTGTGCTACTTAGGGTATCATCCCACCCCTGAAGCAAGGCGAGTCCAGATATAGAAATGCTTTAATCAACACAGGGGCCTTCTTCTATGGTGTTGTTTCCTTCATCATCTAGACTCTCAGCAGCACCTTCAGCTGAAGCACAAACTTTAGATCACAACAATGAACCAGGATCTTCAAGTACAACATCTTCTACAAATCCCGCATTAGGTATGTGACGATCTTTGACAGATTCCCTGCAGCATTTGACATAAAAATAATAAAACTAAAAATAAATGAATAAAAATTTATTAAATAGTACAAAAAAAGTCAGTAAAATCATTAAATAATGTGAAAAAGAATGGTAAAGCCAATAACAAAATTTACCCAACTTTGTAGATTAGGTAAAATAAGGATTAAACCCCACTTTAATACCTAATATCAAATTAAAAGCATCCTGGGTAGCATAACATAATTAATTTGTTAGGTGAATGTGAATGCAAAATTTAAATTATTAGGTAAATATCAATTCATTAAAAATAAATTAAAATAAATTCTTTTAGGAAAAAAAATAATACATAAAACTTTAATTTAATTTTTTTAAAAAACTAAAAAATTAAATTAAAAAAAAAACTTATGTACACCATTTTACAGTTAGGGAAAAAAAGAAAAAAAAATTGTCATAAATATTTTTAGATACTTTTTAAAAAAAATTGGATGAAAAATGGAATGAATTTGTATTAAAAAAAACTTAAATTCGTGAAGTTTTAAATTATTTGTTAAACAAAATTGGCAAAAAAATAAATAAACATTAAAATTTTATATTAAAAAAATTTGAGATCTCTGTAAATGGAAGAAAAAATCAAATAATGGATAAGTCAATATCATTCAGAAATTACGAGAATCTAACCGGCAGAGAAAAGCTCAACAAATAATTGCACTACACTGTTTCGAGTAATTGAGTTTAAACCACTTACAAGGTTTTCAAGTTTACCAATTTATGAAAATAATCAGGAAGGCGACCAATGATATTGCAATGTCTCAGTATCCTATAACATAATCCTTCATTGGTATTAAGTTTGACTTACACATAAAAAGTTTTGACCTGACATTGTCATTTAATTGGCTGATGGAAATGGCAGTCTTTTGGACGTTTTTGAAAAATTATTATTTCAACTGTTTTACTTAAATTCTCAAAATCCAGTTCAATTTAGACACAAAACTATCCTAGATATTCAAACAAGTAAATAACAACTCTAAACCACACTACGCACAAAGTAAAAGAAAAATAAAAGGAATGAAAAACATGCCTCTTTATTGTTAGTGACTTTGAGAACTAATTTTCTATCACAATGCCAGTACTTCATGCAATATCTGGTCTGCGTCCTCAATTTAAGAAAAAAAAAAAGAAATCAACGTAACCACCGTTGGCAACCTACAATCATTAGCCAGAATTCAATGCCAACAAAGTAAATTTAAGGAAAAATAGATAAGCAACATACTAATAGTAGATCGACTTTGAAGACAAAGTGATAACAGAGCGTCAAATGAAAAGGAATTATACAACATCACTTCATAATAAATTTAATTCGACTATCTCATAGTGAAAAGGAAATTGTTACAAAACCGACCGAGATTCTTCTGTAGAATTAAATTGATCTTATTTATTTAACGTTCAAAATATATTCCAATAATATTAATCTTATTTATTACTTGCTTCCATTTTGTTGTTTTTTTTCAATTATTTATATTATTTATTTACTAAATTTCATAGCTCTAACTTAATAGTATGTGCAGTGAGGAATACAAACCTATGTCGTTCGGACCAGTTTGGCTACTATACACACCCAACTTAAATTAAAGTTTAACAACTCTTGGATCACCTAAAAAAATCAACTAAGATAAAAATTGATCAATGGGAAAATCCTAGAGTAATTAATACTATATCTTCATAAATCCCCCCACAAATCAAGACGTGGAATTCTACATGATCGGTATCACCTTCCACATCGTCATTGCGAGATCACTCATACTCATATCTTATGGAACACAAGAAGAAAATATCTTAAATGGATAATAATTTTAATTTTATCTTAATTAAAATTAATTTCGAATTCTCAAATATATATACTTTCACATAAATTAAAATAATTCCTAACTACTAATTAACATAAATTTAATTATTGTTTAAAAATAAAATTTAAAGTTTAATTAAAAATAAATACAAAATTAATTATCAAAAACTACTAACCTGCATAGGCAGTCTCCTTGACATCATTTTATTTAATATTAAACACATTTTCATACATAATTTTTAAAACAAGACACAAATATACAAACATTAAAATAACAAGTAAATTAAAATAATAAAAATATTTTATTAATAACTTTTAAACATAAATAATTACTGAAATTATGTATAAAAAATACATTTAAATAATTTAAAAATAAATAAATAACATATATATTATCAAATTTTCTTTTTTTAATTACTATTTTTAGTATACACAAATTAAAAAAAAACATTAAAATTATAGTATAAAAATATTTTATTAACATATAAATTAAAATAATTCATATAATAAACTTAAAAGATCAACAAAAATAATTATTTAACAAATACTTTTAAACCACCGCGCATCGCGGTGGCCATTACCCTAGTTGAAAATAATAAATAAATAACAAAGAAGATCTCATGTTGTAGGATTTGTTTTTGTCTCTGTTCCACTTCACAAGAACAAGATCATCCTTAAATTGTAAAATTATTGGTACACTTTTGTTTTCTTGGAGACAAAAAAATAAATGGTGGTACTCTTTTTAATGGAAGATGAGAAGAAAACACTATAAATAAGTGATACAACAACAAAATGCAAAACGCAAGTAAACTTAATAACCGATCTTTGATTCAGTATGGAAAAAACCTACCTATCAACCTTTTGCACCATTTTTTTCCTAATCGTCGCTCTGTACTACTAATTTTTCAAAATACGAAAATAAAATCAGGAAAAATATCCACTTGCACCAACTCAAAACCTTGGCCAAGAATCGGAAACCTCCCGGAAATGCTGAAAAACAAACCAATATTCAGATGGGTACATAGTCCGATGAATAACATGGACACAAATTGTTTGTATCCACCTTGAACATGTTCATGTTATTTTTATTACATGTCCACTGTTTATGAATTTAGTGTACGGATACAAATATATACTGAAAAATATTTATTTTTAATGAATAGAGAATTTGTCTTGATTATTGGTGATATTTAGAGTAAGACATTAATTCATTTATTTTTTAACATCTTGTCACAACTTCCTCATGTATAAATACACTCATAAAAAAATAATAAAATAATTATTTATAAATACTTCATGGACATGTAAAATAATTTTTATAAAGATAAATATTATATATATAACAAAAATAAGTAAATAAATAGATAAATATAATACAAATAAGAAAAAAAATATTATACAAAATTGAGCACTTGTAAAAAGAAGGGTTATTTCCAAAAACACCCCATTTTTTCAAATGTTTTACTTTGAGCACCCGGTTTTGAAAGTTTTGGAAAACCACCCCCAAAATCAAAACCACTAGTGGTTTTTGGTATTTTTGTGAGTGGTTTTGGTGTTATATGAGTGGTTTTGAAATTCTATATGTTTAATTTAGAGATTCGGAAAATTTCTAAAATCAAAACCACTCATATAACACCAAAACCACTCACAAAAATACAAAAAACCACTAGTGGTTTTGATTTTGGGGGTGGTTTTTCAAAACTTTCAAAACCGGGTGCTCAAAGTAAAACGTTTGAAAAAATGGGGTGTTTTTGGAAATAACCCCTAAAAAGAATCATAAAATTATAATAATATAATAATTAAAAGACTTTATAAATAAAATAAAAATCAATCGTATAATAATAAATACATAAATTGAAAATAATAAATAAATAACAAATGAGATCTCATGTTATAGGATTTATTGTTGTCTCTGTTCCACCTCATAATAACAAGGTCATCCTTATCTACTTTGTTGTCCTAATTGTGAAATTATTGGTAGTCTTTTATTTTCGTGGAGACAGTAAAATAAATGGTGGTACTCTTTTTAATGGAAGATGAGAAGAAAACACTATAAATAAGTGATACATCAACAAAATGCAAAACGCAAGTAAAATTAATAACCGATCTTTGATTCAGTATGGAAAAAAACCTACCTATCAACCTTTTGCACCATTTTTTTCCTAGTCGTCGCTCTGTACTACTAATTTTTCAAAATACGAAAATAAAATCAGGAAAAATATCCACTTCCACCAGCTCAAAAACCTTGGCCAAGAATTGAAAACCTCCCGGAAATGCTGAAAAACAAGCCAATATTCAGATGGGTACATAGTCCGATAAATAACATGGACACACAAATTGTTTGTATCCACCTTGAACATGTTCATGTTATTTCTATTACATGTCCACTGTTTATGAATGTAGTGTACAGATACAAATATATACTGAAAAGTATTTATTTTTAATGAATAGTGAATTTGTCTTGATTATTGGTGATATTTAGAGTAAGACATTAATTCATTTATTTTTTAACATCTTGTCACAACTTCCTCATGTATAAATACACTCATAAAAAAGTAATAAAATAATTATTTATAAATACTTCATGGACATGTAAAATATTTTTTATAAAGATAAATATTATACATAACACAAATAAGTAAATAAATAGATAAATATAATACAAATAAGAAAAAAAATATTATACAAAATTGAGCACTTCTACAAAGAATCATAAAATTATAATAATATAATAATTAAAAGACTTTATAAATAAAATAAAAATCAATCGTATAATAATAATAAATAAATTGAAAATAATAAATAAATAACAAAGAAGATCTCATGTTGTAGGATTTGTTTTTGTCTCTGTTCCACCTCACAAGAACAAGATCATCCTTATCTATTTTTCTCTCTTAATTGTAATATTATGGGTAGTCTTTTATTTTCGTGGAGACAGTAAAATGAATGGTGGTACTCTTTTTTTATGGAAGATGGGAAGAAAACACTATAAATAAGTAATACATCAACAAAATGCAAAACGCAAGTAAACTAAATAACCAATTTTTGATTCAATAAGGAAAATACCTACCTATCAAGTTTTTGCACCATTCTTTTCCTAGTCATCGCTCTGTGCTACTATTTTTTCAAAATACGAAATCAAAATAAGGAAAAATATTCACTTCCACCAGCTCAAAACCTTGGCCAAGAATCTAAAACCTCCCGGAAATGCTGAAAAACAAACCAATATTCAGATGGATACATAGTCTGATGAATGACATGGATACACAAATTACTTGCATCCACCTTGGACATGTTCATGTTATTTCTATTACATGTCCACTGTTTATGAATGTAGTATACGGATACAAATATATACAGAAAAATATTTACTTTTAATGGAAAGTGAATTTGTCATGATTATTGGTGATATTTAGAATAGACATTAATTCATTTATTTTTTGACATCTTGTCACAACTTCCTCATATATAAATACACTCATAAAAAATAATAAAATAATTATTTATAATACTTCATGGACATGTAAAATATTTTTTATAAAGATAAATATTATATATAACAAAAATAAGTAAATATATAGATAAATATAATACAAATAAGAAAAAAAATATTATACAAAATTGAGCACTTCTAAAAAGAATCATAAAATCATAATAATATAATAATTAAAAGACTTTATAAATAAAATAAATATCAATCGTATAATAACAATAAATAAATAAATTGAAAATAATAAATAAACAACAAAGAAGATCTCATGTTGTAGAGTTTGTTTTTGTCTCTGTTCCACCTCACAAGAACAAGATCATCCTTATCTATTTTGCTGTTCTAATTGTAAAATTATTGGTACTCTTTTGTTTTCGTGGGACAAAAAAAAATGGTGGTACTCTTTTTTATGGAAGATAGAAGAAAACACTATAAATAAGTGATATATCAACAAAATGCAAAACGCAAGTAAACTAAATAACCAATATTTGATTTAGTATGGAAAAAACCTACCTATCAACCTTTTACACCATTCTTTTCCTAGTCGTCGCTCTGCACTACTATTTTTTTAAAATACGAAAACAAAATCAGGTAAAATATCCACTTCCACCAGCTCAAAACCTTGGCAAAAAATCGGAAACCTTCCGGAAATGTTGAAAAACAAACCAATATTCAGATGGATACATAGTCCGATGAATGACATGGATACACAAATTGCTTGTATCCACCTTGGACATGTTCATGTTATTTCTATTACATGTCCACTGTTTATGAATGTAGTGTATGGATACAAATATATACTGAAAAATATTTATTTTTAATGGAAAGTGAATTTGTCTTGATTATTGATGATATTTAGAGTAAGACATTAATTCATTTATTTTTTAACATCTTGTTACAACTTCCTCAAGTATAAATACACTCATAAAAATATAATAAAATAAATATTTATAAATACTTCACGGACATGTAAAATATTTTTTATAAAGATAAATATTATATATAACAAAAATAACTAAATAAATAGATAAATATAATACAAATAAGAAAAAAATATTATGCAAAATTGAGCACTTCTAAAAAGAATCATAAAATCATAATAATATAATAATTAAAATACTTTATAAATAAAATAAAAATCAGTCGTAATTAATAATAATAAATAAATAAATTGAAAATAATAAATAAATAACAAAGAAGATCTCATGTCGTAGGGTTTGTTTTTGTCTCTGTTCCACCTCACAAGAACAAAGTCATCCTTATTTATTTTGCTCTCCTAATTGTAAAATTATTGGGAGTCTTTTATTTTTGTGGAGACAGAAAAATGAATGGGGTACTCTTTGTTATGGAAGATGAGAAGAAAACACAATAAATAAGTGATACATCAACAAAAATGCAAAACGCAAGTAAACTAAATAACCAATCTTTGATTTAGTGTGGAAAAAACAGTGTTTGAAAACTCGGAAATCGGAATCGGAGCGGCAACCCTCCAAAACGACTAGACAGTTAAGGCGGGGCTTAGGCGGGGCCTAGGCGGTCAAGGCGTTATTGATAAAAAAAAAATAAAAGATCACCGGTTAATCAAATATAAATTAGATAATTATTTGTTGTACTTGTTAAAATATATATATATATTATACATTTTCATACAACCCAATTAAATATCTTAAGAATCAATTCAAACCTCACAATTAAAAACTAATGAAAATCACATATTAAATTAAATCACAACTCACATGCAAAAGTAAACTTGTCAAGTTGCTTTCAATTTGCATAAAACGAAAGCACAACACAATTCAATATGTCAAAAATCAATTCACATGTCCATTTCTAATTAGCAAAATTCACTTACAAAACTTATTAATATAGAAAAACTACAATGACACATTTATCAATAATTTAACTTTATATAATAATATTACATACTCATCATAAACGAAGCATAAAATAAAGTAGCATCAGAAAATCGAGATTCGAGTTACTTACCTTGGAGACTAGCGGCACTAGTAAGAGAAAAGGCTCACCGTCACCGTCACCAACAAGTAGTAAGATTTGATTGTAAAAAAAAAAAAAACGAAATAAATTTGTGATTTAGGGTTTTATTATTTTAATTAACTTTTTAATAATTGATATCCCAAAAAAAGTCGTTTTGATGTAGATGACGAAAGTGATTTGATCCGATTAGTCCGATTTGGGCCGCAATAAGCGCTTAGGCGGCCCATTAAAATGACTATGTCGGATAAATCGAATTCAACGCCCGACTATCCTAAATTCGCTTCAATTAGCCATTAAAACGCCTAGGCGGTCTAAGCGGCCGAGTTTTCAAACACTGGGAAAAAACTTACCTATCAACTTTTTATACCATTCTTTTCTTAGTCGTCGCTCTGTATTACTATTTTTTCACATACGAAAATAAAATCAGAAAAAATATCCACATCCACCGGCCCAAAACCTTGGCCAAGAATCGAAAATCTCCCGGAAATGCTGCAAAATAAACCAATATTTAAATTGATACATGGTCTGATAAATGACATTGAAACACAAATTGTTTGTATCCACCTTGGACATGTTCATGTAATTCCTATTACATGTCCTATTGTAAGTAGAGAAGTTTTGAGAAAACAAGATAGTGTTTTCATTACTAGGCCTACTAATATTTTTTATTATTCTTTAATTTTTTAAAATAATATTAATGTAAATTATATTCATTTTTTTAAAAAATAATTAAAAATATGTTATTTTATAAAATAATAACTAAAATTGTAATATATTAATTTATATTAAATTGAGTATGTATAAATTTTAATTGAAAAAAATTATAATATTTTTTAATTTTACAATTATTTTATTTGTTAATTTATATTATATAGTTTAAGTTTTACAATTTTAATTCAAAAGATGTATAATACTTTATTTTTATGCTGATTTTAATTTATTTAACTTACTATAAAGATAAAGAGAAAAATTGTATTAGAAGATAAAGAAAGTAATTTTTGTATAAATATTAATAGTTGATAAGGGAGGTCATGCATTCATTTCGGTGCCTGTATAAGGTAATACTTGTTGCTGTAATAGTAACCATTGCTTTTAGTGAAGAGTTATTATTTAGGACGGTATGTGTCTAATGTTTAATATTTCATGTGTTATACCTATTATCTTAATATAGTTTCCACATAAAACTATATTCAAAATGTAACTTGAGACTTGTTGATCTTATCGGGTTGTTTTTTTTTCTTAAAATAATAATATACTTAAATATATTAAATAATAATAAGATATTTGAAGAGATGTAATAAAAGAAGACATATTTAATTAATACATTAATAATTGATAATATACTAATTACTATCATATGAGTAAATAACGTAAAAAATGAACATAATTTATAAGATGTTATTAACTGGAAAAATGAACCTAATTTATAAAATGTAATGGAACAATTTGAAGCATGCCACCTAGAAGGATTTTGTAACTCTTTTATATATGTACTAGGTCATATTCATACGCTTCGTGCAATTTTATTATAAAATTATATAATTTTTTGAAAAGTGAAATAGTTTAATAATAAGATTTATTAAAAAAATATAAATAAATAAAAATGGTATAGTATGTTAAAAATTGCTTCATTTTATTTGTGCATTGGACATTAGTATTTATATTATTTATAAAATTATCATTATAAAATAAAAATTATAAATATAAAATATTTAAAATATATTAAAAATAAAATCAATATGAATAATAATGGTTGGTATGGAAAGTCAAATAAAAATTAGAATTATACACTCAATTAATATAATAATAAATTTACTATATAAATAATTTCGTTGTCTCCCCGTTTTTCACGTAACATATAAAACAACCAATAATCAACATCTTTACATAAACTCTTCAATTATCTTCCTTATCACGTTACAATTATATAACACGTATGTATGTACAAGTCATCCCAACCAAACTAAAAGATTAACATATGAATGGAAAGATTTTCGTAAGAATTCTAATTTGAAAATACTGAATAATTAATTTGACAACTTACTCAGATTATAGCTTTAATATTAATAGAAACGAATTTGAAACATTCATTAATATTCTCTTAAATCTTCAAAATGGTGAATCACCTGGTCCTTCTCGTCTCTCACATCCTTGATATCCCTTTTACGTTGCTTACTAATATTTGAAAGCACCTCATTTTCTCCAACATGGTTTTTATCCATGATATCCCTTTTACGTTGCTTACTAATATTTGAAAGCACCTCATTTTCTCCAACATGGTTTTTATCCATGTAATCCACATCGAAAACCCTTCTATCAAAGTAAACAATTCCATAGCATTAAAACTCAATTCCAATATCACAGTATCATCGAGATATGTGAAATATATTTGAATGGTTTATATAAATATGTTGATCTTGATTGTTTCGTACGTGACATGTAATGAGAAATGGAAGAGCATAGAATTATTAACATAGTAAATTCATTACTTATATCAATTCAAGTCTATCTCTAATGTTTATTTGACTTTCCACATTCAAATATAATTTATTTATATTTATTTTACTTTTAATATATTTAGATATTTTATATTTATGATTTTTATTTTACAATGACAATTTTGTAAATAATGTAAAAATCAATGTCAAATTTGTAGATGGAATGGAACAATTCCAACCATGCCAATCACCCAAATTGGAACTCTTTTATATAAACTAGTTTAAACTAATTACATTAATGTAATTGGTTTGGTGTGGTACGTTTATATCTTATACTAAACAAATGATATAATTTAATTGGATTTGGTCGAATTCGAACCAAATTGATTCATATAATCAGTTTTAAAACATTACATCGGATCAGATTGATTATAGTATTGAACCAATTAGTCCGGTCCCAATTGGCCAATGTTTAATTTGGTCCGGTCCCAATTGATCCCTGTCCAATTTGCTCTGGTCCAATTTGGTACAGACTTTAATGAGTTTTTATATTAAAAAAATTATTATTTTAAAAAATATATATATACAAATAAAAAAAATTAATTAAATATTAAATTTTTTACTAGCATAATTATAAAATAAGGACATGTAATTATTTTTATTTTATATAATTAATTTGTATTTTTTATTATGTTTACCTATATTATATATTTATTTAATAAATATGTTTATTTTTAAATTATTAATTGGTCCGGTTAAGTCCGTGGAAATATGAAATCAAATCGAACTGTTTAACATAGTCAGTCCCAACTTTTTGAACCGAATTGGAACCATTTGGATCGATATATTCAATTCATTTGATGAATGAAAATTTTTATCACTGTCTAGACACATGTATATATAGACCGAAAAAGCCGATTCTCTCCCCTTACATTCCTTTTATAAATAAGATAAATAGATAAATAAATTAATATATTTTATTTAAATAAATTAATCCTATTATTTTTATCATAGATAGTAAATATATCAAATAACATAAACATTATAAATAATACTATTATATACTATTTCAAATAAAATATTTAATTAATTTTTTTTATAAATTATATTTTATTTTATAATATTTTTTTAAATAATATATTACTCATAAGAAAATTATATATTTATTTATTTTGTTATATTTTTCTTAAAAAACATTATCTTTACCCTGTAAGTATGAAACGAGAGATGAATTTAATTAAAATTTTTTAAAAATCTGGGTAAATCCTGTCTTACAAATTCACTCGTAGGATAATAAGAATTTCATTTATTAAAATTCTTCTTTTAATTTTCCATTTTATTAAACTTTATGCCCGTTCGAAACAGAAAAACCATGGGAAAAACCATAGTATATCAGAATCCACAATCTAATCCAAACCATTAAAATAGTGATTCTTGACCACGTGTCAATCGCTGAGCGCTCCCCAACCCCCCAATGAAAGTCCCGAATTACCCTTACACGTTCAGATATTACCTAAAAGAGCACTTGTATAATACCTCGTGGATTCAATTTGATGTTGAAATCTAAAGACACAGAAGAATCTCTCCATCCATCTCTCTCAAAATCTAGGGTTTCACTGATCCGTAATCCTAGATCCCAAACTCCTTATGACCCCTATTTATTCTCTCTAGGGATTGATTTTCTTGGATTCTCTCCCGTCTTTGTTTACTTTTGCGAGGGTTTTGTTAGATTTTCTGATTTGAATTGTCAGATAGTTGTTTTGAATTTGGGATTGTTTTTTTAGTTTTGTTTATCAAAGACTGTTTTCCGGTTGAGAAGGTAATTGCAGTTTGGTGATATTAATTTTTTGAGTTTTAGGGTTTGGAGTGAGGAGAAAAAATAAAAAAATCTCACGTTGTTGTTGTTTTCCTTTTGTTCAATTGTTTTTGTTTAGTTGTTAAGTAATCCATGGCTACTGCTACTACTATGGTCGCTGCTGAAGAAAGTGAGGCGGTGGAGGAATACGAGAGCGATCCTGAGGAGGTGAAGCGTTCGCTCGTGATGCGTAGGAGAGAAGCGAGTGATGATGAGGAGGAGGAAGAAGTGGAGGAGAGTGGTGGGAGTGTGAGGGGGAAGGGTGGGAATGGGGCGAGGATGGAGAGGATTCTTGTCCATTCGGATGATGATTCAGATGGGCAGGGTGGAGCCCCAGCCGAGTATGATGATGAAGAGGAAGATGAGGAGGTAGACGATGAAGTTTATGACGATGAAGAGGAGGAGGAGGAGGGTTATGAAGAGGAGGAGGAGGAGGGGAAAGAGGAGGTGGCTAATGGTGGGCAAGTTAAAGTTAACCGAATGGAGGATGTTGATGGGGTGAGGCATGTTGAAGGGGCTGGGGATGAAATTGTTGGTTGTGATGATGGTGAGAAGAATGATGAGGCTGAAGAGGGGAAGAAGGAGAACAATGAGCCTTTTGCAGTTCCGACTGCCGGAGCTTTTTATATGCATGATGATCGGTTTAGGGAAAATGTTGGTGGTCGGCACAGGTACTACTACTAGTTTCTTTTTCAGATACTGAATTACGTTTAGGATGAGTGTTGACCTTAGTTTAAATTATTTAAGGTTGTGCTGGACGTTTGAAGCAGGGTTTTGGGTAATTCTTTAATCTTAACTTTATTAGACAGCTAGAGGTTTAAGTAATGAAAGCAGGTTACAAGTTATTAGTAGTTTTAGGGGAAATGGATAAATAAAATCTGACTTGATGCCTTCCTACAATTTGTCTAAAACAGAAAGTTAGAATAGAACATCAATGCAGTTGGGTTTGGAGGTGAATTTTGTATGCAAATAAATCAAAATTGAAGAGCGGAAAACTAATAGTAAGAACATGGTTTAGGGCAAGTTGAAAAACTAATTATTGATGCTGATTTTGTTAAATGGTTCTTTTATGTTGTAAATGGATGATGATATGGGCTAGTAGCTATGATAAAAAGGAGTGCATTGGGTTTCTCTTTGATAGGTTGCAGTTCCCTATTCTGCCATGTATTTTCCCCTTATGGTTGAATGAACTAAAGTGCCTTATGTGTGGAAGAGTAGTTGATTACTTACTTGCCCCTTGGAACCCTCCTATTGTCGAAGTGGAATTCTGGTTGATTAGGTTGATGATTTTCATGCTTATAGTATGTTGCCAGAGACAGTGTTTAAAAATTCTGGTTGATTAGGTTGATGATTTTCATGCTTATAGTATGTTGCCAGAGACAGTGTTTTGATTTTAAACGCTTTTGTTTACTCTTCTCTGTTAGATATGAAAAACTTTGTTACTTATTACACACTTTTTGTTTTGTATTACCTCAAGACTGGATTTGTTTTGATTACTATTGCTATTAGGAAGCAGATATTAAAATATACTCTACATTCTTTGAAATGGACATCTGACATGCTGAATACGTGTCTATTATAATTATTTTGTGTTTCTAATTTGTTTTCTAGACATGCTGAAGACAAGTAAGAAGACGAAAAGGTAGAAGGGAAACAAATCATTGAGCTAATGAGAAATGATAGTTCATTAACATAATATAATCATAGTTTAAGAGTGCCAATCCACTAAATTTTAGTATTAAGTAAAATTGAATTTAAAATTACAATTTAGAGTTCCAATGAGTTTGAAGTTCTGTAGTTTTCTCTGAGATTTCATGTTTATATAGATACATACATACATACACACATTGGCATTACATAATTTGTTGGGCACAGTGCCTGTACCCAAATCTGTAAACCAAATTGGGCACATAGTGTATGATTATTAAACAATTCTGCCTCACCCTTTCTTTGTAAGGGATATCCACTTGTCATATATGCTATAACAGGTATGTTCACCTGTTATATGCCATTGAGTTTGATTTAGGAATTTAGATTGTGACAAATAAATTGAACAATAATGATGGAACATTGTTTAGAATCATAAAAAAGTGTAATATAAAGTTCCTTAGCATGCAAACTTCCAGTTATTGGAGTTTCTATAGCTCTCTTAATTCAGTTTGTATTTGCTGTCATTTTGTATTTATTTTCCTCCATGAAAGCTTTTTGTTGTCCGCTTGATTTGTGGAATTTCCTATAATTTCTATTCTTACTTCAATTAGGCGAACGCAAGGTGGGAGGAAGTTGTGGGAATCTAAGGATGACAGGAAATGGGGGCACGACAAGTTTGAGGAGATCACCTTACAGGAAAGGCATTATGATGAGGTACTATATCTTGTAATTTTGCTGTTTTCTGCATGACAATTGTTTTCCATCCCTCTCTATATTTAAATATGTCCTGCTATCTGTGAATAAAGGGAAGGAGGACTTCTAGAGGTCGTTACAGAACTCGTGGAAAAAATCGGGGTCCAGACCAAAACTATCCTAGAGGGAGCAGATCTAAAGCTTTCAACTCTGGCAACAATAATAATCAGAACTTTGCACCCAAGGGTGTGAGAGGAAGGGGACTTAGAAGGTATGAACCTACCCACAGGAACAACAATCAGGCACCTCCACCACAAAATAAACAGTGAGTATATGATCTTAGTCTCATTCCGTTTGATACTCTCTTTAATGTTCAATTTGTTCCGTCTTCTATTTTATTTTCTTTCATTCTTTCCCCTGAGGTCTGAACATAAAAAATCATCTGTGTCAGATTTGTGAAACCTCCTGAGAAAACCATGCATACCAGTTCTGGGAGGAATCTTGCATCAAATATGGAGTCTGACCCAGTTCCTGTCAGGAAACAAGTGTTCGCATCTAGCTTGAGTTCTGCTTCTCCTCCATTTTATCCATCAGGCTCTTCCAATAAGGATCTATCTGTGACACAGAAAAGGGATGTGCAATCTGGAATTGTTAGCAGAAATCTGCGTACCTCTGGTGCAGATGATGGTTTCTCTGTGCAACAGACTAATGCAATGCTTCGAGAGAAAAACATTCCTGATCTAGACAAGCTTTACATTGATGATTCCAATGTTTCGGTTGGGAAGCCTTCAAACAATTTGCAAGTGACACCTTCCTCTCAATCAAAGGGTCAAGGACGCTCAGTAGCTCTTCCTGAGCAGATTGGTTACCAGCCAGCTCTACCTCATAACCCAGCCAACAAGGTTACTTTGTCTGCACAACAACTCCAAGTTGTTCTGCGCAGTCCAGGGCAAACGCGTAATCAGCCCTCTGTGCAGGCCACTGCTCAGCAGCTGGGCCAGCGATCTGCCAGCGGTTCTCAGGCATCCTCTCCACCGAATGCAGTTTCAGCAATAAATTCCTTTGATTCTGGAGAAGTGGAATCATCTTCAGAATTAAATAAATCGAAAACTGCCTTAGTTGGAAAGGGAAAAGGTGGCGTACAAGGAAGAGGCTCATTTCCTTATGGCGGGGCTCAAGTTGTGGGAGGGACAGGTAATATGAGTGTTGGCCCCGGGGATCAAAATTTTCCTGCTTTTTTACCAGGTATTGCTTTGTTTTTGTGGTTTACTTTATAAATCATGAAAGGTAATAAGAGGAACATTAGGTAAAAGTTAATAGGTTATTCACTTTAACACTTTTTTCTTGCATTTTTAACTTGGTTTAGTTGTTTTCCCAGTCTGTAGTAATGAGATTTTGGGTTTAGTTATGAACCTTTCCTGCAAACACCAAATCAAAAAGTGAAGTACAAAATGAATAATAAAATTTTCTGGTCCTTAAGCTGGGTTATTCTCACAAATCTAATTTAAGTAGAACAGCTCACTTAAGGAAGATACAGTTTTCATAGAATAGATCAGTGAAGACTTCGAACTAAGGAATATGGACTCTTGAATGGAGATTTTAAGCCTGTATTAAGCTGAAGTGGAAGTTAACATTTCATCACAATGTTATATATTTTATGTAGTTTAAATATCTTTTATACATGATCTATTTTGGATGTTCTACTTCTATTCTACTTTTGATTGAATGTTGTGGGAACTTGCAATTTGATTATCTGAATGTGCATCGTCTTATAGGATTCTCTGAATCCTAAGCGAATCTCAATTTTAACTTCAAGTTGTGATTATCATTCACTTTTTTTTTTTTTTTTTGGTGTGGAAGTAAGTCAAGTTATTTATTTTCTCATAATTTATCAATTTGCTTGCAGTTATGCAATTTGGGGGCCAGCATCCTGGTGGTATTGGCGTGCCTGCTGTTGGCATGGCTTTTCCTGGATATGTTTCACAACCTCAGCTTGGTATGGGGAATTCTGAAATGACGTGGTACGAGAAATTTTTCTTAGATTCAGTTATTGTTATGATTATCAATCTTCAAATTTTTGTATTATTTGGTGCATTGGCTGGTGATTTATTAAAGCATTTCTTTACGGGGAAACATAAATCATAAAGTGATTCAAATTTACTGATCTTTTGCATTCGTATGTGTTTAGATCTTGAACATGCCATTTAGCACAATACAGTTTATATTTTTAAAAGTAGTTAATTAGTGAACAGTGTACTATGTATGATTGTTGTAGAGAGTAAAAGCTTCTGATTTGTTGGATTATTTTTATTAAACAGTATGAACCAAGGACTTGATAAATTCTCCTTTTGGCCAATTCTAGGCTTCCAGTGTTAACGGGTGCTGCTGGAGCTTTAGGGGCTGCTTATTGTTCACCTTATCTTACTGCTGTTGATGGTGCTTACCATGCTCGTCCTGGAGGACAGACATCTGCAATGGGATCCTCAAGGTTGGTGCCTTGGCTACCTTGGTGTCAGCCTGGCTTTGTGTTAATGATTTTTCAGACTTTAATATGACAATTTCTGGTGCTGTTGTTTCCTCCAGCTATGGAGATCTTCCTCTTGTTAATAGATATTAAACCAAAATCCAACCAGTTAAGTTAGGTATTTTTTCCACAGCGTGATGACAAATAGGTTGGTGCTAGGTCTATGCTGCACTGCTCTATGAAGTTCATGAACTCCTGCCCGCCTATAATAAACACTTCTTAGACATTAGTAGTACCTGCACATGGTTGTACTGGGGATTAACTTTTCTTTAGTAGGAAAAAGCTAGCTTTTCAATGTTGATGGTTGTGGTTGGGGTACCTTCTTTACTAACTTGACCTCCTTTATCTGATTTTGGGAAGCTGCATGTGCCTTTACTCTGGCCATGTCTCAGTTTTCATTTATGTCATTGGTCTACCAAATGCACAGCGATCAAATGCAGTGTGGCATCTATGTCTGCTTAGACTCTTCTTTAGTATTATTGGTGTTTCTGCGTACTATCATGTCTGACATTAGGGATTGATAGACATATGATGATGTACTGATCCTTATGTACGCGATGTCGCCTTGCACAGCATGGAAAACAGTACTACTGAACCTAATTATCTACTCCTGTAGAAATTGTGTTGTATGTCTGGGCTCTTGTTTAGTATTAAATTTGTGTTGATCCTTTTTCAGTGTAGTGTTAATATTGTCTGCTATGAGTACTATTTTATGTCTGACTTTCGTTATTACCTTACCAATCCTGATGCATACAATTTAACCTTGCAGCAAGGAAAACAGTACTAATAAACCTAATAGTGAATGGAAGCCTTCCCAAAGACCTGGTAAGATTACTTCTCATGGTTTTGGTGTTAATACCTCCGCAGCATTTTTACTGTTTTAGTTGCTTCAACTGACTATGTTATATTAATTTCAGAACCTGGGAATGATGAATTTGCGCCACAACAGAATAAGCCTCAGCCTCGCAGGCAAGTTTGATCTGCTGCATTCAGATAGCTGTGGTCTTTTTTTCCTTTTGCTTCTCACTGAATAGTTGTCTGTTTCTTGCAGATACTCAGCAATGAATTTGGCTAACGATGTACTTAGATAAAAAATATATATGCATGAAGCCTATTGAATAAAGCAGACGAAGGTTACATTTCGCTCAATAAGCACTTTTGCACCTCTGGTCTTGCAAAGTACTTAGTTGTGGTTATTGGTGATGCAGGCCATCTTCCAGGTCTATTGTGATCTCCAGGTTTTCTTCTGGATCACTTTGGTCCGTTGTTTGTTCGAAAAGATGGTTTATGGTAATTATTCTAGGCACAACTCAGAATTCCATTTTTACATCCAATTTACTTCTAATTCTAAGTGATCCGAAGTATCTATTTTTATTTGTTAGCTCAGTTAATATAATGTTTGATTTATACGTTGTAAATGATTTTTTAATTAATAGGATCATCTATGAAATTAATCCTTCTCTCATTACATGTGCTTGCTAAATTTCATTGATGATCCTGATACTGGATGCACTTTCGCTTTGTGTGAGTCAAGACACATACTTACATTTCTTGAATGTATTTATTGTAATCGTCTTGATCATTTTTCCTTCTTATACTGATCCTCCGCTGATCTGTTATGCAGTTATGTCTGAGAAAACACCTGCTCATGCTTCAGTCAATTAGTAAATATAATTGTTGCTTGACAGGTGGTAGTCCTTGTTAAAACGTGCGGTATGAACACCATTCATCTGAGAAGCAAGCTTGCTTTTAGTTCCTTGTGGGCAACTTGTAATGCTGTCTTTTTTGTTTTTTGGTTTTCAGGTTTTCTGTGTGGCTTGTTTTTTTGTCGAAATGAAGCTTGTTAGAAATGCATGCGGCGGGCTTCTACAAAAATATTTTATATGGAAAAAGAAAAACAAGAACTATTGTGCGGCAGCACTTTGCTTGGTGAAGTTGAGTATCTATCTATGTTATGTTTATTTAGATGGATGTTTAGGCTGTTTATTCCTCATATCATAAACTACTACCTATTATGATGTCTCTCTCGGATTTGCTATTTTCTTGAGGAATGGCTATTATGTGTTGATTCTTGGGGTGGAGATTGTTAATTGGTCTTTTATTCTTTCCTGAAAATATATGCAAGAATATGTTTGGAATCTTGATGGTATTCTGTATTATTTTGGGCTGGTCTGACCGAAATGGTTTTGAGTTTATTAACACTAAATTTGATGGTCTAATAATAGCTATAATAGTAAAGAAGCTCAATTATAGTTGGCTTTGATAGTTTTGATATTGGGCTCCTCAAGGATTTTCATGAAAGATGGTAATTTTATTTAGGTGAAAGTCTGCATCTTAAATATATTATTGTGTTACTAATTTCTACCAATCATAAGTAATCATTTCATCCTTGATAGTAGGATAGTTTGTATTCACTTAAGTCTGCACTTAAGATGAAATGGTTAAATGACATTATGACATTCGGAAACATTTGTAAGGAATCAAAATGTATTGCAGTTGGTATTGTAATGACGTGAGACGTATTAAGGCTGGAGTTTTATTATTATTTATGTTAAATGTCAAAATATGGCACGTTCAAAATCAAACTTGATAGTAGAACTTGTTAACACCTAAGAGCATTAGGTCAAATGGTCCACCATGTATCAAGATTTTAGATGCCCACTGAGTAAAATAGTAGATTTAATCTCATGTATCAATTGCTATACGACGTGGAAGAGAAAAAAAAGTCAACGATGTGAACAGAGTATGAGTTTTGTGATATTCTATTTCACACAGCTACATATCCTATTTTTTTTTGGGATAATCCCAAAAACCCCACTAACTTTTGGTTTTATTTTCATTTTACCACTTCAGTTTTATTTTTCTCTAAAATACCATTTTTCCATCCATTGTTGTTAGATTTACCGTAGATGTTCCATCCATCCACTTTATTAAAGGGTAGTCTTGTCTTTTTACTATTAATTTTTTAATTTTAAAAAATAAAACATTAAAATTTTTAATTTTTATTATTTTAGTCTCTTACAAAATTAAAATATATATTAATTGTTCTTTCCAGAATTTTCTTTAATTTATTTTTAAAATAAATTTAAAGAAATAAAAATAAAAAATTTAAGTGAATTTTGTTCTGCCTTTCCAAAAAACCCTAACCGCCATTCAACAACGCTCTAGTTTTCTCTTTTTATTTTTTTTCCTTCTTCCTTTTTTTTTTTCGTCTTCATTCTCTCTAGTGCTATTAGTTCTTTTGTTTAAGACTTCTTCTTATTAATGATGGAGTTCAACCACATTCTAGATGCATACATTTGAATAAAAATAAAGGTTTGAAAGCAGTTCCACCACGATAATACTTTATGTGAAATCTTTAATTTGGTTATGGGTGTTAGTTTTTGGGTTTGGATTTGATTTTGGCGATTTGCTTGTGGCAAGTCTGGAATGGAATAGTGAAGATGAAGGAGAGAGGGAGATGAATAAAAAAAGACGAAGGAGGAGAGTGATTTTTTGTGATTTGCAGGTCGCGGATCTAAGGGAGAATATTGAATATAGAGGAGAAAGGAAGAAGAAGAATATGAGAAGGAGAGTGATTTTGGTGATTTGCAGGCAACATATAGATCGGAAGATGAAGTGGAATATAGAAGAGGACGATGAAGTGAATACAGAGAGAGAGGAGGAAGAAGAAGATTTTGTTTAGTTTTTTATTTTATTTTATTTTATTTTATTTATTTTAATATATATTTATTTAATTTTAAATAATTTTTTAAAAATTAAGTGAAAATATCTAAACATTCTTAAACCAACTGGATGAACGGTAACTCTAACAGCCATGGATGGAAAAGTGGTATTTTGGAGAAAAATAGAACTGAAGTGGTAAAATGGAGATAAAATCAAAAATTAAAAAAGTGATGTTGAGTTGAAGGTGCAACACCTAAGATACATATGCTGACGTGTATAAATAAGGTGTTAACACGTGTACATTTAAGTGACAAACATGCTGATATGTCCAAGTAAGGTGTTGACACGTGTACATTATGTAAAATTGATTAAAATTGGTTCACATATGTAATTTTTCCAAAATTTACTATTGTCAAGTGTAATTTGCATCATTGTATTAACCCTTTTAAGATTGGAATATTGTATGTTTTTATGTTGTGAAAAATTAACTTCATTTCGAGTTAGACACGATAATCTTAATCTCTTTAAGGGCTAAAAATAAATTGAGCCGATAGTAGTTAACAATACTTTAAAAACTGAATCTAATTTTAAATTAAAATTTGGAATTTCATAAGGTGTGACTATAAATAGTTCATTATTTGAAAAATAATATAGAGTCTTAATCCTCATTATTAAAAAAAAAACAAAACAAAAACAAATCATGTGTAATTTTTCATCATTCATCTAAATAATTTATTCTTTTCATCGCTTATTGCATTTTTCTACTTATGTCTCTTTGTTGGATTAATATACTCATTTATTTGAGTAAGGAGATTTTAAGGTGTGAAGAATGCATCATTTGATGTGACCTCATATATTTCTCCTATTCCTTTAACTATAAAATATTTATCATTCTTTTACGATCATTATTTGGATTTTGTTAATTATTAGAAGAATTTCTCATCAAATTTTTTAAATATTTCGTTGTACTTTGATTTCATGTTTTTTAAGTATAGTTAGTAATATAGAACAAAATCAATTATACTAATAATAGAGTAGACAGACATAGCTATGGAAAAATATAATTCTCAATTTCCACACTTATTTTCGGAAGTAACTTAAAAATTTTGAATTTATGATTTTTATTTATAAGTAATTATATCTTTCATCTTCATATTATAAAAGCAAAACAACAAAGCATTATGCATATAGAAGATGACTAAACTACAATACGAGTTTGATTTATAGGTTAAATCAATATATAATTGAGAAAGAAAAACAAAAACATAATAAATAAAAGACATATAGTGATTTATGTGATTTGGTCGAGGTGACCTAATCCATGGACATGAAAAAGAAAAGATGATATACACCAACTTTGGAGAAATTACAAAAACTAAAAATAGAGAAAAGCATCATAAATAATTTTTTCATAAAAGCTCTCATCTAACAAACCGTGGCTATTTTGTATTCTATAATTACTCATATTGCTTACTCTCACATTTTACTTAAACCAATAAGAAACAATAAGAGAATCAAGATATATTTCCAACAGTTCTCCACCTTAACATGAATACTCCACGAGATAAAAAAAAAAAAATTAAATCAAACACCTTCTTCTCCCCAACAAAACCCTTGAGGGCCAAACTCAAGCTATATCAAGACTAATCAAATTCACACATAATTTGAACTTGACTTGAGAAAAACATTTTATTAACATATCAACTGAATTTTCAATAATAGGAATCTTTTTCAAGATGATCTCTTTTCTAGCAATAGTACCTCAAACATCATGATACTTCATATTAGTATGTTTGGTCCTCTTGTGATAGGAATTCTGATTACTAACTAAATGAATGGCACTTTGATTGTCACACTGAACAACTACTGGGTTGCAAATTGAACGAGTTCTCCAATAAGTTTACTAAGCCATTTGGCTTCCTTGAATGGCATATTATGACCATATACTCGACCCATGGTTAATAGTGTTTTAACATATTAAATACACGAATTTCAATTAATTGTTGTACCATTCAATCAGAAAACGTAATATGAGGTTGATTTTTTATCGTTAAGATCACCATGATAGTCTAAATCACAAATATTTATCAATCATCCCATAATCTAAATAGAAAATTAAAGTTCCATGCAAGTATTTAAGGATCCACTTTACAGCTTCCCAATCCCTTTTTTTAGGACATAACATGTACTTGTTTATTACACTGACACCTTGTGCAATATCGGGACGAGAAGAAATCATGACGTACATCAAACTACCCACATAAATAGTGTAAGGAACTCGAGTCGTGTACTTTTCCTCTTTCAAGTGTTTGAGGAGACAACTCGGCAGAGAGCTTCAAATGAGCACCAAGAAAAGAAGACTATAGTTTTGCATTCATCATGCCAAACAGATCTAGAAGCTTTTCAATGTGTTTCTTTTGACTGAGGTAAAACTTTCTTGTATATTTGTCTCTTGTTATTTCTATTCCTAGATATCTGTCTCTTATTATTTATACTCCTAGAATCTTGTTCACTTTACCCACGTCTTTCATCTTGAACTCACTACCCAATAAAGTCTTCAGCTTATTAATGTTAGACATATGCTTATAAGAAACCAACATATCATCATTATATAGTTGCAAATAAATAAATAAATTACTTTGAAGTTTCTTAAAGCATACATAACTATCACATGCGCTTCTAATGTACTCATGATAAATCATAAAATCATCAAGCATACTATTCTTGAGTCCGTACAAAGATTTATCCAACAAGCATACATGTTCTTCTTTGCCAACAACTTCAAAACCTTTAGGTTGATGCATGCATATCTTCTTCTTAAGCTATCTATGAAGGCATGTTGTTTTCAAATATAATTGTTCTAAATCCAATCATCTCGAGCAAATAATGCTCAAGTAAAGGAGTGCTTCATAGAAAATTTCATGAAAATTAATACATTTAACTTGTGTGGAACCTTGAGCAATAACTCTTGTCTTGTAAACTAGACCAATTATTTCAGATGTTCATTCTTTCTTCTTATACACCCACTTAGAGTGAACAATTTTCTTTCCTTTTGAATCTAGCACTAGATTCCAAGTCATGTTCTTATGAAGAGATTCCATCTCTCTAGAAGTTTTATTTGCCTTCTTTCCCTATCATTGACAATAAAATATGGAACTTATTATGATTCATCATCACAAGCTCCACCTTTAACAAAATGATATAGAATATTTTTAGCAGGCTGTGAAATATCATCGATTTCAAATTCCAACATGTCTTTTGACTTTAGTGTACTTGTTTCACATGGAGTAGAATTTTTTCTTAAGGATAACATTACAGATTCAACAAATACATATTTACTAATAATGATTTTCTTACTTTTAAGACACCAAACTCGGTGACCCATAACTATAGAACCATAACCCATAAAAATACACCTTCTACATGAAGCTTAAGTTTTTCATCATTGACAACATGGATATAAATTGGACAACCAAAAACACGTAAGAAAGAATAATCACAAAGCTTTCTAGACCATACTTCTTTAGGTGTTTTCAGGTTAAGAAAAGTGTGAGCGTGTTAACCAAATAACAGGCTTTGGATACAACTTCTGCCGAAAGAGATTTACTCAATCTAGCATTAAAAAGTAGACATCGAGCCCTTTCAATAAAAGTTCTATTCATTCTTACGATCATACCATTTTTTTTATGGCTTATCAACACAAGTGTTGCGTCTCAGAATCCCATCCTTTGTGTAGAATACTTTAAAATCCTTCTCAACAAACTCTAGACTATTATCAATTCTCAAATCTACAGCCTTTGTGAAAAAGGGTATTTCTAAAAACCTACCGCAGGTTTGATAATTCGCAAAAAATCTACAGCTTTTTCATTTTTGACCAAAAATCTACTTTTGAATGGTTTCCATCCATTTTACGGTTCGTTTGTCCGGGAATGAATAGTAATTAATGAGCATTTAGGTAATTTTATTTTTTAAAAATAAACAATAATTATAAAATAAAAAAATACTTTTTAAAAATAATAAATTACGAAAATACCCTAATTACTGTTCATCCACTGATGGATGAATAGAAAAATGGACGGAAACCATTAGAAAGTAGGCTTTTGGCCAAAAATAAAAAAGTTAAAGGTTTTTGGCAAATATTCTAAACCTGTGGTAGGTCTTTAGAAATAATCCTTTTATAAAAATTTCAACTACATGTAATTATGAATTGCTTACATTTATTTTTATTTATAATTATTTAAATATACATATATATTTAAATTATAACCTTATAACTTAAAATAAAAGGCTACATTATAAAAAAAAATATAATTTAATTTTAGGGATAATTTAATTAAATCCCAAATCTTTTAACTGTAATTAGTGTGTGCCAGACATTACTTGAAACATAAGTTAGTAGGCTAGCAGTTGAAATAGTAATTAACTGTTAGCTAGCTGAGAAAGAAAATGTTTGAAATGAGTGTTTGGTGAGAATGATAAACAATTAATTATTTAATTATAAAATGATGAAGATGACATTATATTATTTTCTTTTAATTTCTACCTATAATTTATTTTTGAGTGCTAATATCATTAATAATTTTTTTTTAAATTAATTAAAAATATTTGATAAGTATATATTAACTAATAAAATATATTGCTCGGTCCATTTTATTTCTATAGAGAAAATTTTCCTTTTGAGTGTTTTATTTATGTAGAGAAAATTTTAAACTTAAAATATCTAATATACCATTCTTTGACTTTATTCAAAGTTGTTCTTCTAGTATTACACAATTATATTACAAATTTTAATGATGAATTAACGAGGGGTAATATTAGAAATTGACCGTTTTTCTTAATATTGTGCAAAATTAATTTTCTCTATATAAATAGAATAGAGGGAGTATAATTTTAAGTAAAAAAGAAAATTAATTCAAAATATTTAAATCCACTTATGCTATTTTTGTAATACTTATTACTTAGGAGAGTAAAATGATAGCTTTCCAAGTAACAATTTGGGGACAGATATTTTGAAGTAACTATTTAAAAATCACAATAGCTACTCCTAAACAAATTGTTCAATCGTTAATAAAAAGTCGAATCATTACTTTAAAAACTACTTACACTTTAAATCCTTTTAAAATGTTGTGAAAAGAATTTGTGGGAGTCTATAGATGGAAAATTTTAGAAGTAAATATTTCATAACTTTCTAATAAATCAACAATTTTTATGTTAATAGTTGGAAAAAAATCCAAATGTGCACTATATAAACAATATTTTTGACTCATGAGGGGTTGACGTGAAATTTTTATTAATTTTTTTCATATTTCATGAAATTAAAATTTTCCTATTTATGTTCTTTAATAAATAATAAAATTCTCCTTTAATTAAATATCAAACTACCACTTTCAACTCATACAATCAATACACATACCAAAATTAGCATAAAAATGCTTATTGTTTTTGTGTCAAGAAAATCTATTCTGGTTTTGTAAAGAGAAAAAGTCTAAAAAAAATAACACACCAAACCTTTTAAAGTGACTTTTTTCATATATATATATATATTATATATATATATATATATATATATATTCAAAAGTCTATCTATAAAATTCCTCCATTTATATCTATCAAAACTAAATTAATATTTCAATATTATTTATAACTATACTAGTTCCCAATTTTATGGTCTAATAATTATCTCAATAATTTTTAGCATCTTTTCTATATATATATGTTTAGATTAAATATCTCCATATAAACATTTCATTCTATTGAATTAATCTCTATATAAAAAATTTAACAACATTTGTGTTTTACTTTAGTTGTTTTCTTCCTTACCATAATAAATTCTCCTTTTATGGTGTATCGTTGAAGTTCTTAAGTGGTTAAATTCAACAAAATTATATTCACTTTCACTTTAATCTATCTTGTATAGTATTTAGATTTATTTTTTCCTCTCCTATATTTGATGCTTAAGTATTAGTTTTTTAAGTATGGATTCCACAAATCACATTCTATTTTAGATCCATTATTCTCTTTTATATATATATTTTTTATAGAGTTTTATTATAGAAATATAGTTCTCTTTTATTAATCACATAGTAATAGATGTGAGTTTTTTTTAAATAAAATGTGATAAATATAAATATATATTATATATAATCGCAACCATAAAATTATAAGATTTTATTTTAAAAAACCTAAAACGTAAGCGCAAAAAGAAAATAAAATTACTAAGACTAAAATTTATAACAATAATAAAAACTAAACTCATCAAATAGCTAATCAATGTTAATTAATATTAATAATAATCAAAATAATATTAAATAAAAATAAAAAATTAACCCATTATAATAAACTTAATATATTTAAAATAATATTAATAAATATCAGATAATTAATTATTATCAATTAATATTAATAATGATTAAAATTAATTTTAATAATACAAAATAATTATTTAATATCAATTAATATTCATAATAATCAAAACAATAATATTAGAAGATAAAAAAGAGATAAATATATTCATATCCATTAACTAGGTGGAAGTATTGAATATTATAATTTGATATTAAATCTTTACTGTGCAATCTGTTCATTAAAATATGATAAACAACGGATTGGTAATATTTTTATTACTTGATATTTGTACTTAGTATAGCCACTAGGTACACCAATTTTTATACAAACCATTATAAGTCAATTTTTAATTATTAAATTGGTTCTACCAATTTTAAAATTTTGATTTATAATTTTGTATAAAAAAATACTTAAAACTCATTATAAATGTTGTAAAAATAAAATAGAATGGGGTAGAAGAAGACAGTTCAATATTAACCGGAAATAAATTCAGATCAGAAAGTTAACCTGGTAATTCTTGAATTGGATCTTGAACGTTGAACAACCAAATTGTGAATATAACTTTGCAAAGAGAAACAGAGAGATAAGAAGAAATTAAAGTAGAGTGTAATTGTGCAGAGAAGAAATAAGAGAAGTAAATTGCAATTGTGGTTATCTCTGTATTTCTCAGGATTCAATACATATATATAGTGCATAACTTGGACAGGTGTCATAATGCATGTTCACAATCAATGCATGCTTGACATGTCAAATGGAGAGGTGGAATCCACCTACCATGTTCACAACACTCCCCCTTGGATTCCACCTATTAACTGCCTCGTTAAAACCTTGCCAGAAAAACCCAGTGGGATAAAAACTGGACGAAGGAAAAAGAGTACAGTTGTGAAATCCAATTACAAAAACTCCCCCTGATGATTACACCCATAATCTAATCAATTAATCTGGAGAGCTTTCGCATTCCGATCTCGTAAACGAGCTTTTCGAACGTTGATGTCGGTAACGATTTCGTTAGTAGATCAGCTAGATTATTGCAGGATCTGATTTGCTTCACATCGATCTGACCCGTATTTTGAAGCTCGTGGATGTAGAAGAATTTTGGGGAAATGTGCTTGGTTCGATCTCCTTTGATGTAACCTCCCCGAACTTGAGTGATGCATGCAGCATTATCTTCAAAAATGACAGTTGGCCCATTCGTAGTTTCGGAGATACCACATGAATTCTGGATATGTTGGATCATCGATCTCAACCAAATACACTCTCGACTGGTTTCGTGTAATGCCAAAATTTCAGCATGATTTGAGGACGTGGCTATTAAAGTTTGTTTCGTAGATCTCCAGGAGATCGCAGTACCATTATACGTAAAAATATAGCCAGTTTGAGAACGTCCTTTATGCGGATCCGAAAGGTATCCCGCATCGGCATAACCAGTCAAACCCAAAAATTTATCAGAATTCGTATAAAATAATCCCAAATCTTTCGTACCCTTCAGGTAACGCAAAATATGTTTGATTCCATTCCAATGACGACGGGTTGGTGCAGAACTATATCTCGCTAATACATTCACAGCAAACGAGATATCTGGCCTCGTACATTGTGCCAAAAATAACAAAGCACCAATCGCACTCAAGTATGGTACTTCAGGACCAAGTAATTGTTCATCATTATCCTTCGGTCGGAATGGATCCTTTTTGGGATCAAGTGTTTTTACAACCATAGGTGTACTCAATGGATGAGCATCATCCATATTAAATCTTTTCAGAAGCTTTTCAATGTATGCTGATTGATAAACCAATATCCCATTTGGTTTATGTTCAATTTCCAGACCAAGACAATATTTCGTTTTTCCCAAATCTTTCATTTCAAACTCCTTTTTCAGATATTCAGCAGTTTGTTGGATCTCTTCTGGAGTCCCAATGATATTCATATCATCCACATAAACTGCTATAATTGCAAACCCAGACCCTGATTTCTTAATGAAGATACACGGACATATTGTATTATTCTGGTATCCTTCCTTAACCAAATACTCACTCAGGCGGTTATACCACATTCTCCCAGATTGTTTCAATCCATACAGGGATTTTTGTAACTTTATGGAATACAAGTTTCGAGATTTTGATCGATGGGATTCAGGTAATTTCAGTCCTTCTGGGAGCTTCATGTAAATATCAGAATCAAGTGACCCATACAGATATGCAGTGACTACATCCATTAAACACATTTCCAGTTTTTCAGCAACTGTAAGACTTAACAGAAATCGAAATGTGATTGTATCCATGACTGGGGAATACGTTTCATCGTAATCAATTCCAGGTCTTTGTGAGAATCCTTGTGCAACCAAACGTGCTTTGTATCTCACAATTTCATTTCTTTCGTTTCGTTTCCGAACGAATACCCATTTGTAACCAACTGGTTGAACATCTTCAGGTGTTCGAACTATAGGTCCAAAAACTTTTCGTTTATTCAACGAATTTAATTATGCCTGGATTACTTCTTCCCATTTTTTCCAGTCATGCCTATTTTTACATTCTTGGATATCATGTGGCTCATAATCATCATATGAAATACTAACTGCCACTGAATATGAAAATAAATCATCAACGATTGTTTCATTTCGATTCCAAGTCTCTTGGATGAAGTCTATGGAAATTTCTTCATTTTTTGATTCTGGTATTTCCTTATTATTTCCTCCTTCTGGGAGGCTATTTTCAGGAATCTCATCAACTTTTGGGATTTCATCAGATGTGGTTTTAGGATCCAGATCATTTTTATTTCTTTTCCTTGGAACTGTATCTTTTGAACCAGGGGGTCTACCACGCTTCTGGCGAGGGATAGGAGTTTCATTTGCTATTGTCTTTTGAGATTGTCCTTCTGGGACAATTACCCTTGCTGGTACATTAGCAGCTTCAATATAAGACTTGGTTATTTTCGAAGTATCATTGAATGCATCAGGCATTCGATTAGCTATCATTTGTAAATGTAGAATCCTTTGAACTTCGAGTTCACATTGTGGGGTACGTGGATCCATATGCGCCAAATTTGGAACCTTCCAGGTTAATTCAGATTTCTCTTCTGGAGAATTATTTCCTTTTCCAAGCAATGGAAAATTACTTTCATCAAAATGACAGTCAGCGAATCTAGCTGTAAATAAATCTCCTGTCATTGGTTCCAAATATCTGATAATTGATGGGGAATCAAAACCCACATAAATTCCTAAACGTCTTTGGGGTCCCATTTTCGTTCTTTTAGTTGGGGTAATGGGTACATATACAGCACACCCAAATGTTCTCAAATGTGAGACGTTAGGAGGATTCCCAGATACCAATTGTAATGGGGAATATTGGTTATAAGCAGTTGGACGGATACGAATCAAAACTGCAGCATGCAATATAGCATGTCCCCAAACAGAAACAGGTAATTTCGAGCGCATTAACAATGTTCGCGCAATTAATTGAAGACGCTTAATTAATGATTCAGCTAACCCATTTTGGGTATGAACATGCGGCACTGGATGTTCAATATCAATCCCAGATACTTGACAGTATTCATCAAATGCTTTCGACGTAAATTCCCCAGCATTATCAAGTCTTATACTCTTAATAGGGTAATCTGGAAAATGAGCTCGTAATCGAGTAATTTGTGCTAGCAACTTTGCAAAAGCAACATTACGAGTGGATAACAAGCATACATGGGACCATCTTGCAGATGCGTCTATCAATACCATAAAGTAGCGAAAGGGTCCACTAGGTGGATGAATCGGTCCACATATATCTCCTTGAATTCTCTGTAAAAACGATGGAGATTCAAAACCTACTTTTGTAAACGATGGTTTCGTTATCAATTTTCCTTGGGAACATGGGATACACAGGTCCCTATCATTCAGTAGGATTTTATGATTTCTCAGTGGATGCCCTTCTGAATTCGCTATTATTCTTCGCATCATTGTGGATCCCGGATGCCCAAATCTATCATGCCAAAGCTGGAATATTCTGGGATCAGAGAACTTCTGGTTCTCAAAAACATGTGTTTCAACATGCCTGATGGTTGTATAATATAATCCAGATGATGAAATGGGTAATTTTTCAACCACAAGCTTCTGGCCTGATTTTCTTGAAACAATACATAGGTATTCAATACCATTTTCATCAACTGTTTCGATGTGATAATCATTCATTCGTATATCCTTGAAACTGAGTAAATTTCTTCTGGATTTGCGAGAGTATAATGCATTTTCGATTTCCAATTCAGTGTTATTTGGTAACACAATTGAAGCTCTTCCGGAGCCTTCGATCAGATCTACTGGACCTGATATGGTATTCACTTTAACTTGAATTGGAATCAATTCCAGAAAATATTTTCTATCTCTCAAAATTGTATGGGTTGTAGCACTATCGGCTAAACAGACATCCCCATGTGAAGCCATTTCTTGATTTGAATTCATAACTTCAATCAAATAACACACAAAATTAGTTGAATGGAAATGTAATATCTTTCATTAATATTTACAAATATTTACAACCAAAATCAAAATTACATTCCACTCTCTGTATATTCCAAAATAAGAAAAACACATTCACTTGTAATTAACAGTCCCATCACCAATCAGGTGATCTATCTTCCCATCAGGATCTTCAAAGAAATCAGCAGTTTCCAGATTTGATATGTCGACAGGACCAGTATAACCATCGCCAAAAACATCAATCATATTTGTTTCATTATTCTTTTCCTTTTCTTGTTCGCGCTTCAATTTCTAGTAAGCTTCAACTACATGTTTGGAAGCGCGACAAGTTCTCGAAAAACAAGTGGGGGAACCACATCTATAACATGGACCACGATTAAACTTCGGTGGTTCCATAACTTCTTTCCCTTTACTGGAACTAGCATTATTATTATTCCACTTCTGGGGAGCATTTGGATTATGATATGGATGTCCATAATCCCTGTTACGACCACGTCCATGGCCATTTCCAGAACCTCTACCACCTCGACCATTACCATTACCATTTCCATAATTATTCCAACGCTCAGAATTACGGCCACGACCACGGCCACGACCACGACCACGGTAACTACGACCACGACCTGGATTTTCATTATAATATGCATTCACTTCTGGGAATGCTTGGGTGCCAACAGGGCGTCTCTCACTGTTTTTCAGCAACAGTTGGTTATGTCTTTCAGCAAGATCTAATGCACCAATCAAGTCATCATATTTCACAAATTTCTTTTCACGATACTGCTGATGTAAAATAGTCTGAGAAGGATGGAAAGTGGTAAATGTCTTTTCCAACATATCATGGTCTGTTTTTGTTTCCCTACACATTTTTAATTTGTTCACAATCATGTACATGGCGGAGTTATACTCGCTCACACCTTTAAAATCTTGGAACCTTAAATTGGCCCACTCATCACGTGCTTCAGGCAACATGATTTCCTTTTGGCGATCATATCTGGATTTGAAAACTACCCAAAGATCTGCAGGATCTTTTATATTCATATACTGATTTTTGAGATCCTTAACCAGATGTGTTTTAATTATATACATGGCTTTACATTTCTCAACCTCAGTTGTTTGCACCTCCTTATTGAGGGTCCCAAATAATTCTTTGGTTTTCAATATTAATTCACAATCATCACACCATTTCATATAGTTTCTCCCAGAAACTTCCAGCTCGTCAAATTTCAGATTTTTCATTTTCTGCAAAATAAGAATACATTCTTTTAGATTTCCAGATTTCCAGAATCCAATTTCAAAAAATTCAATTATTCAGCTCGGGTGAATAATATTATCATTTCAAACTTTCCAGATCCACCATTTATTCAACTCAGGTGAATAATGGTATTTTTCCAAAATTTTCCCAGATCACACAGAAGAAAGAAAACATCATCACCAAACACTTTCTGATCTGGAAGATCCGGCAAAGCGGCAACCAGAGAGCATACTCGTGCTGATAACGTGTTGTAAAAATAAAATAGAATGGGGTAGAAGAAGGCAGTTCAATATTAACCGGAAATAAATTCAGATCAGAAAGTTAACCTGGTAATTCTTGAATTGGATCTTGAACGTTGAACAACCAAATTGTGAATATAACTTTGCAAAGAGAAACAGAGAGATAAGAAGAAATTAAAGTAGAGTGTAATTGTGCAGACAAGAAATAAGAGAAGTAAATTGCAATTGTGGTTATCTCTGTATTTCTCAGGATTCAATACATATATATAGTGCATAACTTGGACAGGTGTCATAATGCATGTTCACAATCAATGCATGCTTGACATGTCAAATGGAGAGGTGGAATCCACCTACCATGTTCACAACAATAAATAATTTTATTCATTATTAATTTATTTAGGGGATTGTTAAATACCGCAGCAAACTTATTAATACCGTATTTACTATTCCAATTTCATCTTTTTATTTGGTTTTTTCTCCACAACCGTATTTCCAGTTTTCTTCAAGAAATTCAAAAACAAAAAAAGTTTTTCTCTTCTCTTCCCCTTTTCCCTCTCCTCTAGGGTTTAAGAAATATTGGCATGTCAATAGAGTTAACGAAAAGGTATTAATAAGTTATCTGCGGTATTTAACAATCTTCTTAAATAAAACATAATGATACGAATGAGTAGTTACTCTCATCAATATCTTCTATGATTATATAATTGAAAAAAAAAATTGAACGAGTTGAGATAATGAAAAGAAAATAATTGAAAAGAGCTGAGACGGTAAAAAAGAACGAGTTGAGATAATGAAAAGAAAACAATTGAAAAGAGCCGAGACGATAAAAAAATAAAATTGAACGAGTTGAGATGATGAAAAGAAAATAATTGTTGAGTTGAGAGAATGGAATAAAGAGTTTCATTCAAAATAAAAAACTATTTTTTTTCACTTTTAATTATGCTGAGGGTATAATTGAAAAATAAATGCGGTATTAATTAATTTGCTTGCGGTATTTATCACTTTTATTTATTTATAATAAAAATTAACTTAAATTAAAAGTATTAAGTTTTAAAATTTTATATAATATTATTTACAATTATTTTATAAATTTTAAATTATAATATATAATTATATTAAAAATAATTTAAACAAAATTTATCAATTTTGCTAACCTTGTGCAAGAGTGTGCGAGAACATTTTCTAATTGTATGATATTAATATTACATTAAATAATTTAAATATTATTTATAATAACATTATTCACATATATGAATTTTTGACAATTGAATTTTTAAATAGTAATTAATTAATTATTATTGAAAATTGAGTATCTAGAAGTTGTTTTATTTATTTATTTATTTATTTATTATTTTTTTTATAGACACCTATTGTTTTATTGAACACTACATTTAAAAATATTTTTTCTTTTTAATCTTCCAAATTTAAATTACTACATTGTACATTGTTATGTTGCACTCAAAGGTATGATTCAACTTTAGTGGAATAAGGTTATGTTTGGTGTTAGTATTTTGAATAACATTTTTTTTAGCATTTGATTTACATTACAAAATTATTGTATTTGACAATAGCTTATGTTGGAATTTCGAGCTTTGGGGTAGGATTGGTAATCCACCCAAGAAGCTCATAATATCATGGTTGGGAGCAGTTATTCAATGGGGTTAAAACTGCTTTCTCATTTGCATCCTAAGTTTGCAAGTGCAAATCCCTTTAACTTCTACACATAAGTTATTCTTACAGATATCCATAGAGTACCTCATGGTATCCGACGATACTCGACAAATGCTCCTCTATCTCTAGCTATGTAGGCAATGACGCCGGAGTCTACAATCCACATAGGGTGAGCCTCGACAAGCAAAACAGAGCTAGAAACATAAACATGAATTAAAAAAAATTGTAAATGGCTATCTCTTTCTTGGGATCGGTGCATTCACGAGGGAAGTGACCCATCTTATCACAATTGTAATACTTGACATTGCTTTTGTCTCTCTTCTGACTCTTCCCTCGCCTGACCTTCTTCTTAAATGACTTTTACATAAAGAGAAGTTGAGCATAAGACAAGACTCCACCCTAAAAAATAGAGAAAGAAGTCTTAATGGAAATTTTTTTTTATGTGTTTCGGCAACCACAATAGCGGTAACCACCTATTTTTATACTTAAGTGGTAAAATTACAAAAACAACATATGCCATATATCTATTAGTTTGATAGTAGCTTTATGAAAAGTTCACTTATTATGATTAATTATATTAGCTCTATATATTTTTGCAACTATGTTAAGACTTTCTTCATCTTTGATTCGATAACATTTATAATATACAATCATTAAATCTATCTTACTCTAACTTGCATCTTATAGTACAAAATTGGTGATAGAAGTCATTTATTTTACATTAGCTAGTCGAAGATGGATCCTCTAACCCACGTCCGCTTCTATTCTTGAAGGAAAAATGGTTACTTCTATTTATTCTCATACCTAAAAACATAAGCCAAAACATAAAATGAATGAACAACTATGTAATTGGCTCTTGTAGTACAAAAGCAACAACAAAAATTATGATTTTAACATTAATATTAAGTTATTGGAGGATAATATTTACCTCTTTCTATTTGAAAAATTAGTCAATAACTTTAGTTTGATAAACAACTATTACTCCTCATCTTATTTATATGGTTTAATTTAATAAATCCATCATCCTAAATAGTTAGAATTGATATAAGATATTTAGGAAACAATAATCAATTGGGTCCATAGCTCAGTGGTAGAGCATTTGACTGCAAATCAAGAGGTTATCGGTTCAAACTCGGTTGGGCCCTTTTTATTTTTTTATGGCAATGTAGATACCCATTGACAATTTGATTTATTTTTTATTTTTATGGCAATATGGATTTTGATTTAATTTTTTATGGTGATATGAATAATCATTTACAATATCCTTATCATATGATTTATTACATGATGAGGTTATGTGAGAGATGAACCTATTATATATAGCGATCCAACATAATCCTCATATCTTAAGAATGAGTCATTTAACTTTTTGAATTACTCTAATTTTCATTCTTCTAGTAGTTAGACGATATACTATCTCAACTTCTAATTATCCGTATGTTCAATGTATTTAGTATGAAGACAAATTTCTCAAATTTTCATATGACAAAAGTTAATGGTTTACCTACATGGAAGGACACAACTAAATTACAAATGCAACAATCTATTTACTTAAAATTGTGCCTCGAAAACGATGATGTTTGATTATTTATTTTCATCTCATTTTACAAATATAATATTGATAGCTCTAACATACTATACACTTGAATATCACAGTTTGAACTTGCTCAATGAGTAAATAGCCTAGGTTAAGATTATTATGTTAATATAATGTCTATAGAAGGTTGTTAAAAGTAGTTTTAGTACTTTTTTCTACTAGAACATGAGATATTGAGTTATAAAGCTAAATTTCTATATAATCGAAACTTTTTCAATGGATGATCCACATTTTATTTAAGGAGATTATATGAAGCAGAGACAAAACAAGTTTGTTATGATGGCTTAACACGCTAACACTTCACATTTGATGAGAATGTTTTTACATCCAAAATATTGGCTCATTTGAATGTGCCAAATATTGTGGTTATCATTCTACTCTAACATATATATATATATATATATATATATTGGTATATGCAAATATACTAAGAAAGTTTTATTCTATTAAAAAGTTTTAGGTAGTCATTTTTTTTAGAACTCTTGGAAATTACAAGAAATTTTCTCTAGTGATCTATGAAGATTTTAATTGTACAAGCTGGATAAGTCTTTTTTTCCAAAATGATTCATAGGATAAACATCAATTATGTGAATTTATGAAAATTTTTTTTATATATATAATGAAGTATGTTGAGCACATATGAATTTCGCAGCCTGAACCTACATTTTCATTTAATAATGGCATTCAATAATGGGAAATACAACCTCCATTTGTGATTATATATTTTATTCAGCTAATAGATTAAAAGGCATAAAATTTCTCAAATTAGAGCCATTCTTAGGCACAAACAACTAAAGCCTTCATTTAAGATCCTATAAATTAAGAAGCCTAACTATATAAAATTATAATTATATGAAAATTAAAATACATATTATATCAAAAAAAGTTTTGTAACTAGAAAATTTTTGTGATAAAAACTTATGACTTTTAACAAAAATAAATTAATTACTCTTATCGTTTGTTATTGTAAGACTTTCTACGCTAGTTTATTTGGTCTGAATCAAGTTATAAGTGTATATGCAGAGATTACATCTGAGATTATTCCTAAAAAAATTTAGCTCTTTGGATAATGAATTTCTTGTTAAAGTGCCTGGGGAAGATGAAATCTATAAAACAATGTTTGGTTTGGATGCTAATAGTGCTCCTAAGCCAGATGGTTTCACTGGAAAAATTTTTAGAACTACATGGGAGGTTGTTCAACTTGATTTGGTAGTTGTAGTATAATTTTTTTTCTTAATAGGTAAACTGAAGGGGAACATAATTATAATTTCATGATTTTATTGCCGAAAAAAGATTGTGTGATCCAATTAGTGGATTACTGTCCAAAAATTTGAGTAATTTTCTTTTCAAGGTTATGACTAAGGTCTTAGCTACAAGACTCAGTAGTAGTTAGATAATATTTTGTACCCAAACCACTTTGTTTTTATGAAAGGCTGTCAGATATACCATGTTATCTTTATTGTCTCTAAGGGTGTCAATAGTCTGATACAAGAGGTAAGAACAATAATATGATTTTGAAAATTGACATAAGGAAGGCCTTCAACTCAATTGATTTGAAGTTTATAGTTTATGTTTTAACGAGTTTTGGTTTCGCTGAGAAATATGTTGGTTCAATCACTGAAATCCTCGACTCTTGTAGGATTTCAGTTCTTCTCAATAACAACCCAATAGGATTCTTTCATTTTCATAAGGGTGTGCGTCAAGGAGACCTCTCTCCCCTCTCATCTTCTACTTAACTGTAGACTTTCTTAGTAGGAGTATTCAAAGACTTGTGGATGAATGAAGCCTTCACTGTTCAAAGTTTGTTAGAAATATTGCTACTACTTCTCATGTGATGTATGCAGATGACATTGTTATTCTTTGTGAGGCCTCTAATCACAACGCTCAAAATTTTTTGATTTATTTGATTTTTATGGTAAGATTTCGAGATACATTATTAGCAAAGAGAAATCTAAGATTGCTTTTGGGAGGAATGTTGCTCTAGTCAAACAAAGGCTGATTATGGGGATTCTTTGTATGGGTGCAGCTTTTTTGCCGTTTAAATATCTGAGATTTTTAATATCTATTGGTATACTGAAAATAGTCAATCTTTGCTTATTTATGACTCATTATTTTCTAAACTCTCAGGCTGGCAAGGTTTTTTTACTTTCGATGGCTGTAAGAATATTCTTAGGGTAGTCAATTATTGCCAGTACCGTTGTATACTCTTTTTCGATTTATAACTAGACTTTAAAACTCATTAAGTCATTAGAGCTTCACATTCATAATTTTGTATGGTCTGGAAGCTGTTACAAATGAAAGTTGGTGGATATTAGTTGAGATAAATGTTGCATGAGCAGAAAAGAGGGCAATCTTTATTTGAAATGACTTGGTGATTTGAATGATACTTTAATGGTGAAGCTAACTTCGACAATAATATTTGGAAACCATTCTTTTTTTGAAAACTTGTGAAGGAAAATTTTGGACAAGAAGGGCATGCCTTAAATATCAAACATTACTTCCTTAATCTGGCCCTCTATCATGAGTGGATACATAAGGATTCTAAATAATTGTTGTTAGATTATAGGATGGAATAGTTACCTCAAGTTTTGGAAATATTTTTGGTTGGGTTACTCAATTGGTGAGAAAGTTGGGTTTCAAAATATTAAAAAATGGAATTTGTCTATATCTGAATATTTAAGACATAGTGTTTGGAATCTTCTAGAAGAAATTAAAAATCATTAGAGCATTATTGATGAAATTGCTACTATTAGCATTTGAGAAAACCAAACTGAAAACCTTTTCTAGAAAGAAAACTAGTTAGGCACTGTTAACTCAAAAAATGTCTATGATTTTATTTCCTCTCATAACATGTTTGCAGTGGCGGAGCCAAAGTCGAACCCATGTGGGTTCATCCACCGAAATGATTTGGTGTCATCTTCTTATAAATTTAACTATTAAAATTTTTTATAAAGAAATTTAGATGATAAAATAAATTTTCTACAAAAGTAGTGGTGTCAAATGACACAATTGCTCACCATATGGCTCCGCCACGACATGTTTGTTAATTATGGGAGTGGATTTTGGATTCTCTTATCCCTTCATCTAGAACAATCACCGTTTGGAAGGCGATTCATGATGCTCTGCCCACTCTTGAGATGCTTCGAAGAAGAGGAATGCCAATGGTGGCTTATTGTCCATTCTGTCTTAACAATTCTGATATGGTGGATCATTGCTTGGTAATATCATTTTGCTTCTTCAATTTGGACTCATTTCTGGGATCTATTTCGGATCGAATATGATTATCATAATGGTTTTAACGGCCCATTGCTTGAATTCATGAAGTATAAATGCAGCCCATCTCTTTATAGAGTTATCAAAGCAACATTCCAAACTAGAACAAGTTGCCTTTGGAGATCTCATTGCAACACTATTTACAATAATCAAAATGTTTCGATTAGCATAGTGATTTCTCAAGTTTAAGTCTTCATCTATCTCAGGGTTTCGTTTCCATAAAATAAATGATATTTATAAGTCTAATCTTGAGAAAACTATAGTCAAAAGATTCTCTATCAAGTTCGTTTTAAAGAAAGATCATTTTATCAGAGAAGTGAGATGGTACCCCCTCCTAGAGGGTGGACAAAGGTAAATATTGATGGATGTGCTTTAGGAACCCCTGATGGAACCCCTGATAGAACTTTTGTAGGGTTTTTTTAGAAACTGCAAAGGTTTTGTAAAATGATATTTTTTAGCTCCTCTCGGATTAGGTTATTCTGATGATAAAAAGATTTATGCACTCATCCTTACTGTTGAAATGACTTATAAGTATGGATGAGATCAGTTGTGGATCGAATTTGATTCTAGTATTATGGTGACCCTACTTCAAAAATGATCTCTCTCTCTCTATCCCATGGTATTTTAGAGGAAGATGGAGGCATTAATGGGTTCTCTTGGATAGAATGACATTCAAAATAACACACATTCTAAAGGAGAGAAATATGTGTTGCGGACAAGCTTGCTGGCTTGCATGTTAATAACTGGATGTGGAACTTTGGATGTTTAGAATGCATTAAAGGTATGGCTTTGCGTGATCTAGACTAGAGACCATTTTACCGTTTCCATTAGGTTTTATTTTTGGTGTCTTGATGTGAATATTTAAAATCTTAATAGGAGAGAGTGGTGGATTTTTTTTTTGTCATTAAAAAATCTAGAAGAAAATGAGTAGATGATTAGTTGCTTTACCTGTACTAAAAATCTCTTCAGTGGAGGTTATTAGTCATACATTATTTCTGGTTGGTCCTTCCCATCATTCCAAGATCTTTATAAACCTTGGATTAATGGTGACCATGTTGTTTGATTTTTTAATTTTTTAGGCCAAGTTTGTTTTGTTTTGTTAATTTGTTGTCAGTTTGACTTGTATATTATTTTTTCTTTTTAATAAATTTTGGATTCTTATCGACGAGGTGCCAACCTGGTTGGGATGTTGTTTCGTTAAGTATTTTTCCTTATTCGCGCACATGTTAGTGTAAGATGCAATAAATTAAATACCTTTATTCATTTCTTATTATAAGATGGAATCATTGTTTCACATTAAAAAAAAAAATACTTTCTTAATGATATATTATAAGCGTTTAATAATTATCATTAGATTAATAATTACGTTCAACACAAATACAGATCTAATTGATTGGCTCGACCTAGAAATTTGAGGTTGAGAATGAATGGAAATGATATGAACCATACCTTTTATATTTACAATAAATATCTCATCTAAAACCTTTATCACGCTACGGGTGATTTTACCTCGAATTATTAGATAAGAATTTTGGTAGCATGTCTTAAAGACTTTTGTTTCGATGGTTATTTGACCACATGACACTCATGAGAAAGTTAAAGTTGAAGTTATTGATACATTCCTAACTTAATTATAAGGTCCCAAAGCAGCAATAAGTTTTTTTAAAAAATCAATGTGATAAAATATAATTTTTCGTTAAGTTAGAGAGATCCAAGAGCTACTTTTATGTTTATGATGTTCTATTTGGTGACTACACTTGTAGTTTATATGATTAATGTGAGAATTTTACTTATTACTTTCTCCGTTTTTTTATTGGCTATATTTATTATAGCACCACTTACCAATGCTATTTTTTGTTTCTTTTTTAATTCTTAGTGGTAATAAAAAAGTGGGTCCCTTAATAGTAGATGAAAAGTGGTGGATTAGTAGAAAAAGTGAGTCCCACAGAATGTAAGTAGTGAGAGAATGATGATAATTAAGTAATTTGATAGGTTTTTTTTTTTTACTAAAAATAGAAAGTATATCAATTAAAAAGTCATTGCCAAATGGGGAAGTGTAGTGATTAATAAAAAAAGAAGAAGAAGTATTTCTCAGTCTTTCATACCGAAACCTCTTATATTTCGTATTAAAATTCTAACTTTTAAAATTTTCTCATTAGGTTAATAGATAACTAGTTATAATATATGCATAAGGTGAACTGATTTGTTTAGTCATTTATTTTGATTTTGTTATGTAGAAAAATCATAATATATTATAAACTAAATATAAAATTATAATAATAAATAAAAATAGATACATTAAAAATGAAATTTATTTTTATTTTTTTAAAAAATGAAATGCATAAAACTTGCAAATTTTATCAAATGAAACGAATATGTATATATTTTATGAAAAAATAAATAAATGAAAAAAAATGTGTTTGTAAATATATAACTTATGTGGCAACTAGGGAAAGCACCGTACATTTCTCTTCTTGGATAGTTCGCTTTATATTATTGACACTATGTGAGTGTGGATTTGGATTTTTATAATCTTGTATTAGCTTCGCGGTAGAAAATCCTTGAAGGGGTGGATAATGTGATTTGTAAGATTATTATGGTTTAATGTGATTTTATAGCGTCAAATCTCCACCCTGGTCGGAACGTAATGAGAAGCCCAACCGCAGCATTACAATGCAATTATAATTAAAACCAATTCTCAAATTCTTATAACTTAATTACAATTTATGAATCAATACCTCTTAACAAGCTTTTCATTTCATACACAAGTCAAGAATACATTTACATAAGTACAACTTGAAATGCAAACTTAAATAGTCAAAATCATTACAATATCAATGAATCTCAAACTAAGACATTAGGCAAAAAGAAAGTCCTAGTTTAAGTTTCAATTCCCCTAAATAGAAATTAAGAGAGTTGAACAAAAATAATATAGTGGTTACATAATTTTTAAATATGTCAAAATATACTTCAATGTCTCAAAAAATTAATAGTGCATGAGATGATAAATCTTCTTGAATGTCACTATACCATTTTAAAGATATGATTGCTCACTTGTGGTTACCATTTAGGTACAAAAGAAGAAAAAAAACAAATAAAAATATAAAGCAATAGGGGTTAGGTTATCAGATGTCTAGTTTGCAATTTCATACGCAAACAAGTGCACACAAAATGCTTTAAAATCAAATATTTGGATGGGCAAGCAAAGGAATTCTAAGAACTTGTCAAAGTTCCTAAATCAATTAAGTCAATCTTATACAAGCATATTAATCAAGTAAAGCAAGTCAAACAATCGAACTCAACCAATTACACTTGATTTTATATGTTACTAAAATACTATCGAGTTCTTACCGAATTAAGAACTCGGCTACCTGCATGACAGGTGCGACCTAAGGTCTTACCGGATAACATACCAAGTTGCATACTCAATTGTAACTCGATATCCAGAGAGACAGACAACATCTAGCCCTTGACTGAATTATCAATCAAGTTGCATACCAAATTGTAACTATGTAACTAGAGAGACGGACTACACCCAGCCCCTGACCAAGTTACATACCGAGTTATTTACTGAATTATAACTCAGTAACTCACTAAAAAATACTCATGGATGCTTAATTAGCAAGTACCGAGTTCTTGTTGAATTACCCACCAAATTGTAATTCGGCAAGACAAGAAAAATTTACTCCAGAATGTCAAGTTTTGATACCTATTGAATTAATATCGAATTATAGTTTGGTATCTTATAAAAAAAAGACTCCAAAATGCAAAAATTTAAGGACTACCAAATTGATATCGAATTATCAATTCAACATTCTTCAAAATTTGCCTTGTTTTAAGACAATGTGACCTTAAATTTTCCCAAACAATCCAAGTAAAATCTTAAGTGCAAAGATCTCAATTAATGGTATCAAATGGTGTTCGAATCACCCAAAAATCATCTAAAATTTACCAAACATCATTAAGGTTCATTTAACCAATATAGGCGCATTACTAACTCAAGTTTAACCTTTTACCATATTATCGAACCATTAGCATAAAGGTTTCAATTCAAACCTAGAGTTCAATTTAAGCATCTACATAGGTAAGCAATACTAGCATGAATCTATTTTTGTGGTTAACACTCATTTTACTATTTTGGGTCCATCTTGCATAAACAAGCACAATCAATTATCAAGTTGCCAATATTTACAAGTTATTCCAATAAACATACAACAACTTAAAAAAAAAAACAGGATCAAGATGGGCCAAAGTCTTTGTAACGTCCAACCCCGCCCACGGTGGAGCCGCGAACGGAAGCCGGAGCGTCACATTAACAATTAATACATTCATTCTTTAAGGTGCGGAATTATAATCATTAATATTAAAATAGTAGATTACAAAGTAATCATCTTGACCCTGTTTCAAAATCAATTACATAATCCAGATAATTCAATTGAAAATAAATCTGTTCGCAAATATATCAATATTCGAATAGTAGTTCACAATCTCCAAATAATTATCCAAAAATATTAAGTAGTCAAGTACTTTAAAAAGACTTACAAATCCCATAACAGTTGTCTTTAAACATTGCAAACTAAATTACTAAAGGAAAAGTTTTACATGTCTTTCAAAACTAATCAAACACAAGAAAAAGACAGCTCTTAGTATTGTTCCAAAAATCATGAAAGGAAAATGCAATGAGACCTTCAATCTGCTCGATCACCTGTTTCACATTTAAATAGGTAGATAAGAAAATGGAAGAAAAACAACGTCAGACTATCGATGTCTGGTTAGCAAGTCATACTCTAACAAACACACACAATGTTTCTTTTAAACATGCAATGATGAGGAGGCACACATATGCACCTAAATCTAGCAATCAATGGAAGAGAATACAATCCCACTCAAGTCTAAAGCCATTTCGGTTCAATAAAGTGAGATAGTCCACTAAAACTAATTATATTCATTAGGTGTGTTCAATATTATCAAAGTCCAATTATGATCTCAAACTTCGTTTAGGAATCCCCCAATCCATCATCTAATCACTAGCAATCATCACACAATATCAATCAAGTTATTTATTCCAGTTTTATTTGACTGCCACTAATCTAGGATCAATAATGAAACGGGGCCAATTAGGCCGAAGCCACCAATATGGTCCGAAGACCGAGATCCGTAGAGCCGTTTATTTCCCCTTGGGACGGACTACTACCTTAGAATCCCATCAATTAGGTCCGAAGACCACCAATAACAATATGCCCGCAAGCGGTGGTGCCGTCACACCCAATAGGAGTCGTCACTCAATTTTTCAATGTGGTTAGCTAAACCAAAGGTCATATTTTGCTCAATAGGTTGAGATATCCCGGGTACCCCTAATGACATGTCATTCTATCACTATTTCAACCACGACTAGGGCAATCGTGTCAATGAGTTAAGTGTTCAAACACACAAGTTTCCAATTAACAATCGATCGTTTCATTATAACAATACATTAGCTTTCAAGCAATATGTGACAGGAACTTTACTAGTGCCTTATCCAATTATTTCCAGCTCTAGCTAACCAAAGCCTAAGTCTAACATGCAATAGACTCAGTAATAGTTCTATATCAGCAATAACCAACAATACGGCAAACAATATCATTCTATCAATTACTATCAATCCTATCAAATTGTCAATTCAAGTGATTATCTTATTAACCGGTTTAATGCAAAACTCATAAAACAAACAACATCCAATATAGAGTTCAAGACGACGTTGCTAACCTTTATTCCGACGATAAGTTAAGCTAAGCGTCGCCGACACGATCCTCGGCACCGTCCGCTTCGCCTAACAACAAGAATGAACAATATTGGTTTAGACAATAGGTCGAACATGTGACGCGCGAAAAGTAAAAACTTTGTCCAATCGTGAAAAACAACAATCTAACGACTACAAAGCGATAATACGAACGATTCCTACTCGAAACCCAATCCGATTACAAAGTCGATCATTCAATTTCCACCTTTCCCAAATCCTAGGGTTACCAATCCAATACCTAATCAACCCTAAACCATCAACAATCATCCTCAATTCTATCGACATTCATGCTTGAAATCCAAAAATGAGGAGATTAGGGTTGATAGGAAACTTACCGGAGACACCCAAACGGAGAGAAAGCGACAAAGATGAGGGAACAATCGCTTGTGAGATGAGAGAATTCGAGAGAGAGATTGCGAATGAAGAGGATTTGGCCAATTTAGGTTTTAAAAACCCGATTTCGGTGGTTGGCGACATAGGCCTTATGTCGCCAAAGCGCACCGAGAGTAACACTTCAATATTGCAGAATTCGCTCGCTGGCGACAAGGCTGACGACATAGCCCCTTGTCGCCAGCGCTGACAACAAGCCTGGCTAAATAAGGCTTATGTAGCCAGCCCGGCCAGTGCTGCGCACTTTCATTCCTTCATTTGTTCTTCTTCGTTTTCGCTTCGGTTTTCAAAATATAAACATTATAATACCAATAGACACTCTCATAGCAATCCAAAGAAGATAAATAGCATTTCAATATTTGATATGTTCACGAGTTACAATAAAGTTCAACAGTTCAACAATCAACTTAAAATTCGAAAACTGGAAAACGTCTAGCCCTAAAATTGGGAAGTTACAGTCTTAAGATGGGCAAGCTCGTAGTTGAAACCAAAATTCCAAGATAGTCCTAATATCACAAAGGTGCATTGGAGTCATAGGTGGATCGTTATCCCAAGACGGGTAAACATATAATCACAAGACGAAGCCATCACCCCGTAAGTAGACTATTGCACCTACCAAACCATGATATTCATGGGTCGAAATACTTTTATCCCTAGGCATGCCTTTCATTCTACAATCTATAGCAAGTTTATAGAGCATTTAAGTGATTACCAAGTATCATTAATATTTTTTTTTTTGCCAATTTACTAATCAATTCAAGACCAAGGATAAAAATATCAAGTTAGCCTACATCTCATTTTAGGCCATTAGTCATATTAAGTCAAATTATTTCCCATCTATTCAAAAGGCAATATCAAGTCTCAAATGCATCAAACATCATCCAACATCATCATATGTCATTAATAATCATCAATGATAATCAATCCATACAATTTCCATCATACTTAGCGCAATCATTCCAATTCCATGAATATAGCTATATTCAACTATGTATAACAAACATAACACCTTAATAGTGGTTTTTAATGCAAGTGTCCTATTCTAAAACATACATAAACCATCAAACAATAATATAAGGTTCAAAACAAAATAACGAACCTTGACAAGAAGCTTTACTGAAGCTAGTTGGTACATTCTTCTTGAGTGCCCTCTTGTTGGTTGCCTAGTAACCATACAAGAGTGACAATCAATACTAAATCAAGTTGATAATCATTTCAAAACCATTACTAAAACATTTCAATATTATTCAATCAAAATCAAGGACACAACTAGATGGATTTCATGGCATATAACACCTAGACACTATTGGAAGCCCAAGACACATTTTAATGGCTCAAAATAAACTCAACAACAACCAAATGATATTCAAGAGCAAGACCCATCAGTAATTTCAAAAATACCATCTGTAGAGTGAGAGTGTTTTGTTACCTAGATAAATAGAGTTTTGGAAACACTAGAAGAGCAGTTTAGAACATTTATGAAGGTTGTTGAAGTAGTAATGGAGGTTGATGGTGATGGTTATGAAGATTAAATGAGAGTTTGAGAGTCAAGGTTTAAGTTGGATTGAGGGTCTTGGAAGAGAGAGAGAAGAGAGTGGTGGGGTGTGTTAGGGTGGTGGTGTTTAAGTGTCATGACACTTAGCTTTGGGCCTAACTTTGTATTGAGCCAATTTTGGGGTCTAACTGTAACGTTTTGCCCCCGCCCCCGGATGAACCCGAAGCGCGGTGGGAGGGCGTCACGTCATTCACAATCGGTCTTAAGGCTGACCACTAGCCTCACAGACCACCATTACGCTTTCCAGTATGCTTTGTCCTCACTCGCATGCTTCCCGAGAAAAATTCCTGGAAGATCACCCATCCCATGATTGCTCCAAGCCAAGCACGCTTGACTTTGGAGTTCTCAAGTCCCCGAAAAACAATGTACACATTGGTGATATGGGTAGCAATTCAATTCCTTTTAACCTGTCTCAATATGGGGTGTTACAATACACCCCCTTTAGGACACAACGTCCTCGTTGTGGTTGGCCTACATCATTCCGAGAACCTTTTACCTCCGCTAGACGAATGCCCAGGGCTCTTATGTCCACATGCGCACTCGTGGTTGCAGGATTGTTCTGATACCATTTGTAACGTCCGGCCCCCGCGCTTCGGGTTCATCCGGGGGTGGGGGCCGGACGTTACACTAACTATAGATTAGACCAAATTTTGGCCCAATCCAATTCCGTATTTAATTTCCGCTGAAAATTGATTCCGACACTTTCGTAACCCTTAATAAATTTATTTTCATATTTTTCATCAAAAACCAACAACATTTTTTAAATCCAAATTTTTACTCAAAAAATGGTAAAATGGTCATTTTGACTAAAAAAAATTGTTTTTAACACAAAAGACTATTTTTTGTGATTTAAAAATATTTTTTACTCTAACTTCCAACTTCATCTACTTGCCACTAATTCCTTATGCTCAAGTTTTAAATTACCCTTATTTATTTCGATATGGAATTTTTATAAAAGTAGTAAATTAAAATAAAATCAACGAACACTTTTAAAATGGAAAAATGTGTGTGTTTAATTTAACTAATGTGTCTTTAGCAAACCATTTTACTTGCTTGTAGTTAAATAATAGCATAGATGGTGGAGATGTTATGACTATTTCATTAACATCTAGTACTATATTTTAGCATTTTCACCATGAGACATTTAAAAATTAGTGTTGTTTAAAAAATAAAATGCACAAATAATAACTAATTATTGCTTAGGATTCATTAGCACCATATTTATTGACATATACAACAAAAACCCTTCAAGCAACTCTGTAAAGTTTAAAAAAGAGAAACATATAGCGTATAAGCTCAAGTTAATAATATTGTGAAGCCCACTTAAAAAAAAACACAAATGGCTATTAATTGATCCAAATCCATATTTGAATAATTATTTAAAAACCAAAAAGGTTTTGTATTGTCAAATCCTTCCCTAAATTGATAATGCTCAATACAGTTGTATGTTAATATTAATCAAATATATGGGTTAGATTGTTTGAACTTATAAATGGTTAGAGAAGAGAGATAAAATATATGTGAACGAAGATAAGGTTAAAGTGGAAAAAAAAAAGTGGTAAAGAGAAAGTGTGAACTAAATACGTATGAATAAAGAAAAATGTTGAAGTGATAAATAAGTAGCGAGAAAAAAAGGTTGAGTGAGGGATAAAGATGAGTTGAATAGGAAATGAGCTGAGTCAGATCCTAAACGGTTTGGGCTCAGCTCGTCTAAAGCTTGGCATGAGCTTAGATTAAAACAAACTTCTGGCAAGTTGAACTAGAGTCCGAGCCTAAACAAGTCAAGTCTCGAGCCTCATAGTTAAAAAATTGCGAGCTTAGCAAGGTTAAAGACAATTCAAGCGTAGTATATTATATGTATTTATAGTTTTTATATTATTAATATTAAAATAATATATTAAATTAATATTTTATTTAATATGTTTAAACGAATTGAGCTTAAGGCAAGCTTTTGAGTTGAGCTCGAGCCTGTGTATTAGTTTATAAGTGATTGAGCACGAAACTCTGCATTATTTTTAACACAATTTTATTTATTATTTGAGGAATTTATTGAAGATTTGATATTAATTTGTCTACTTTTGTGGTTGTTGACAGTTTGGAAATAATTGTACAAATATGAAGATTTTCAAAAATTTAAGAATGAAATTGCTAAAGTAAAGTCAAAATCAACTATATGAAGACTTAATCAGCAGACAAATAAAATGATAGAATTTTAAGTTTTCAATTTACAATTTTCATATAAGAATTTTAAATTTTTTTTTGAGAATTTTTAGAAATATTATTTTCTCTTCAGTTTTCATCTAAGTTCTTATATACAAAACTGTAACTAGATTCAGATTGAGTTTTGCATTCAATAAGAAACTCGGTCTCTATACGATCAATAATTATTAAAGGACGATGATGTTCATTGTACTCATGAGGTGCTGAACTAGTCTAGTTAGCTAAGTGATCAATTTAGATAATATGTATTGTGAGATCTTTTATTCATTGCTTTATCATTTTAATATTTGTGTAGTTTATGTACCCATAGTTAAGGTCATACTTTATGTCCATAGTTAAGTTATGCTCTATGACCATAATTAAGGTCATGTTAGTTTTATTTAATTAATTAAGCATGCGATTATTAATTAAGTAGGCTAATACACTGCATGTCAAATAATTCATAATCTATTGACCTAGATAGTGTTGAGGTTTCACAATCATAACTCAATAACTGTCATACTGATTCATTGATTATGATTATGGATCTTTTCTAGTTTATAATGCAATCTATGTTATATTTGTCAGTGATTCAAAGGGTCGTACTCGGTCAGTCTAAAACTAAGGAAAACAATGGTTGTTAGGCACGTTGTCAACTATAACTGTGGTTATTAAATTGATAGTGATATTTTTAAAATGTAAGCCAATTGAAATTGTCCCCTTTAGGTACCTCCAAATTTGTTTGCTTGCTAATTAATGAACTTGGGTTAAATTTTGAGAAAATTGGCTTAGCTTACTTATAGGGTAACAAATGTAAGGTCGAATATGCATTGTATATTGAAGTCTACCAATGACACTTTTATACATTGATGGGTCTTCAAATGGTTCCTCATTTGCAGCTGAAAGCTTGATGCCAATTGTAATTGGTGTTAGGCATGGTTTGCAAGTCTGCATTCATATTCTCTTCAACAAGCTTTTTGTATATTTATTTGACATATATAGATGCTTTAGTTGTCCCTGTAAACTTCAAAACCAAGAAAGTAATTTAAGCTGTCCTGATCCTTTAGAGCAAAAGTTGAATTTAGTCACAATAATATATGTTCTATCAAGCTTTAATATTTTTTGTAACAAAATATCATCAATATAGATTAGAAGTAGAATGATTGAGTTTTATCATTATAGGTAAAGAGTAACACATCTAACCTAGATCTTTTAAATCCTGACCCAACTAATGACTCATTCAGTTTCTGAAATCATGCAATGGGTGCTTGTTTCAATCCATAGAGTGCATTTTTCAATTTATACACAAAACTTGAATGTTCTCTATCTTCAAACGCTTCTAGTTCAGAAACGTAAACTATCTCTTTTAACTCTCCATTCAAAAAGACATTATTAATGTTAGGTTGCTTTATTTCTCAATTATATTCTACCACCAATATAAACATGATTTTTTTAGTGTCAAAGTCATAATCATAAGGTTAAAAGTCCACGTGAAATCAACTTTTAATATTTGATGATATGTTTTAATAGCTAATCTAGATTTGATTTTTACTATGGACCAATCTATCTTTCTTTTAATCCTGTAGGCCCATTTGTTTACAAGATCGTTCACATTTTCATCAAATGAAACTAATTTTTATAATTGACTTTTGTTTCAGTATTTACACCTCTTTAGTCATCATCGTATTAACTTATAACAAATTTCTAATAGTCGTTGGTGCATTAAGATTAGAAAGGAAAAAAAAATTAAAATATTAGTATTTATAACTTAGAAGTATTTATATACTTCCTCCGTATCAATTTAGTTGCAACATTGACATAGTAAATACTATTCATCAATCAATCTTGTTTCATATGTTGTTTCTTATGTATAAAGAAAAATATAGTCAAGTGGGATCTTATTTTATTCGTCTTAATGTCTATTTTCTAAATGTATAATTATTATAATTTTTAATTGTGTATAATTAAAGATATTTACCGCTAAAGTTAAGTATTAGATAGCGTGCCGAAGAAAAATGTTACAACTAAAATGATACGGAGGAAGTATTAAATAAAAAGGGTAATTACCAAAAACCTCCCAAATTTTGAAACGTCTGATTTTCCGCCACCGGTTTTCATACGTTGTACCAAACCGCCCCCGTTTACAAAACCAAAGCTGTTTTCTGTTATGATTGAATGTTTTCTGTTAATGGGGACGGTTTGACACAAACGTTTAAAAAACGGTGGCGAAAAATTAAACGTTTCAAATTTTGGAGGATTTTTTATAATTACCCTCTATTAATTCTCTAAATGATATTAATACGTTTATCACATCTCAATTGGAGGATATGTTATGATTTATAAATATAAATGTGATATTGTTTAGGGGTTTTTCATAATATAAAAATTTAAATTATTTTTTTTAAAAATTATTTAACTAGTTAGATTTCAATTGTTCCACATTTTATTTCATATTTTATCAAAAGTAGTTTAATTCAAAGTACCTTTTTATTTATTTTTAAATTTAAATATTTAAATTAATTTAATTTATTAACCTGTTTATTTCTTTAAATTTATTATTATTTTTATTTATATTTTATTCCATTAATTTTATATTATAATTTGCAAAATTAAAATTATTAGAATAAAAATTCATGACAATATCAAATACTTTTAAAATAAAGGAATAATTATTCTGCATTTTAATTATAATATATATAAAAATTAATATTGGAAATGATAAAACTAAAATGGTAAACAAAATATATTACCAATTAAAATGATGTAAATATATAATTTATAAATAATATTCAATTATTATTACTACAGCTCTAACAATTATTAAAACATGTAAATATTTATGTTATTAAAAAATAATGGACTAAAAAAATCTACCACTAAATTAAACTTAATAAAAGAAAAAAAAACGATTGTAATCACGCATTATATATCTTCTTCAAATACGAAAAAATATTGCAAATTCTTCCAAGTAAATTAGGTAATCACGCATTATATATCTTCTTATTTTTCAAATATTGTTCAGCTCACCTGTAATTATAATCAAATATTGCTTATGCTCACTTGCTATTTTGATATTTATATTTTATTCCATTAGTTTTATATTATAAATTTATTCTATATAAATAAAAAAAAATTAACAAGAAAAAATATATATATCATTTAGAGAATTAATAAAGGGTAATTACAAAAATCATCCAAAATTTGAAACGTTTGATTTTTCGTCATCGTTTTTTAAACATTTGTGTCAAATCGTCCCCATTAACAGAAAACATCCAATCATAACAGAAAACAGCTTTAGTTTTATAAATGGGGCGGTTTGATACAACGTTTGAAAACCGGTGGCGAAAAATCAAACGTTTTAAAACTTGGGGTTTTTGGCAATTACCCTAAATAAACAATATAAAATCTCCCAGCATACTAATTTCAGGAGTAAATAAAAAAATTAAAAAAAAAAAAAAAGAAAGTGTAATTTAAACCATAAAAAAATTTCTATAAATAGAAGGAAATGGAAACATGAAGTTGTTAGGAACAACCACCCTCCAAAATAAGGAGAAAAAAAAAAACACTGCGCCACGCCACATACTATCATCCCGGTCAACTGACTCACACACGTCAATTCACACGTGCCATCCGTATTCCAACAAATTTCAGACACATTTGTCGTCGCTCTTCTCCTCCTCTAAACAGAATTCAAAGCCATTCTTTTCAGTAAATAATTTTTCATCTTCCACTTACACACCGACTCCCACACCATCCGCTTTAAAAAATGCACTGTAGTGTCCAAGTTCCGAGCTAATGAAAGTCAAGAGCAGATCAGTTACGATATGACTAATTTTCATCGATCCTTGTGATGTGGCTCGTTTCTTGTACCAGTGCATCGTCAATTCAATGCTTTTGACTTGGTACGACTTTCTCTTTCTGTTTGGCTGCTGAGAAAATGAGCGAGAGTTTTCCATTTGATTTGCTTAGCTTAGCTTAGCTTTGACTTACGTGTACTTCTTCTGTTTGTTGACGTGATATCTGTTTTGATTATCATGAAATGAAGTTGAGAAGATTGACGTCGAATAGGTAGATTAGGTTTTATGAACGACATTGATTTGTTTAATACTTTGTTTAATGGCTTAGAATTTAGTTGTTTGAGTTCTGTAATTGACTGCTTGAGATTCGTGTATGAGTGGCCGATTATGCTCTGATTTGTTGCTTGAACACTGAATGAAGACTGAAGGCTTGTAGTTTGTTATGCGTATCTTTGATGTCGTAATTTTTGTCTGGCTGTGAGAGAATGTTGATTAGGAAGTTTTAGATTGCAATTTAGTTATATCTTCTTGTTTAAGCCTTTTTTTGGCAGTTGAGAGAATATCTATTGAAGAATGTTGATTACGTAGTTACTAATTTCTGACAGCAAATATAGCATTGGAAACTTAAATAATTTCCTAATTTGAATATTTTGATTTTTTTACTTGCAAATGATGTAGGAAATATGAGAGATATTATTGTTAGATTGCATTTTATCTATTTAAGTTTGTTTAATCTTTGCTAAGAACTTGTGTGATAGAAGAAAAATGATTGTTTTACTTGGGTTGATTCCATAGCTGAATATGGATAGGATGAAATGGATTTGCTCCTTTTGGTTGCTTTGATGGTCAATCAAAGAACTTGAGCATTTAATGTTACCAGCTTATATGCTGTAGGTGTGTGTTTACTGTGAGGTCTTTGTTATGCTTGCAGAATGAGTTTTGTAATTGCTATGTGGATGAATTAGTTAGTTATGAGTAGGTTTTGTTTGGTTGATGAGAAAATGAAGGGAAGTGATAGAGAAGCTCGATGCTTAATAATCAAGTAGAAGTTATGATGACTAGTTGTTCCTGCTAAGAAAAAATTTTCTGTGAGAAAAGATGTATATCGGAATATTTTTGTTTTGTGATTTCAATACCTTTTACCTTTATTTCAAGGAACTAGGAGAAACAAAAGATATTTGTGGTTTTGTTCTTTCATATTTTACTCAGTAGGATCTAGAATGTAATAATTAAGTGAATTAGTTCAGGATGGATTTAATTTTGAGTTCTAGTGTAAAGCAAGTGACAATGCAGTGCTTCCTTTGATCAGCATTGCCTGAAAACTGATTATTGTTCTGCTTTATATCCATAGGGAGTAATGAAAAAATGATTTATTTTTATTTGTGTAGGATCATCTTAAAGGGCTACTGAATATGGTCTGATTTCTACAGATTTGTGTGAATTTCACCTTTACAATGTGGTTTGAAGTCTATTTTTCTCTGACATAAAATGCAGTAATGGAGGACAGCTTGAACAATGGAGATTTGCATGTTAATGTAGCTAGACAATCATCATTCAGGCAGGGTGGCAGTATTAAGTCATCATTGTCTGGAAGATCCACTCCAAGGGGTTCTCCTTCGTTTCGGAGGCTGCAGGCAAACCGAACTCCACGGAGAGATGCTAAAATCAATGCTTTACAGTGGTTTAGCAGCAATAGATTAATCTATTGGTTGCTTTTGATTACTCTCTGGACTTATCTTGGATTTTATGTTCAGTCTAGGTGGGCTCATGGTCATAACAATGAGAAATTTTTAGGGTTTGGAGGTAAATCAAAAAATCAGGCCCTGGAATCTGAACAGAATAGACGTGATTTGCTTTCCAATGACAGTTACATCGAATTGAGCAGAGCAAATATTGGAACTAAGGTGACAGATGAAAAGCGAATGGATTTAGCTTTGGCTGAGAAAGAGAAGAAAGCTCCATCTCGCCCCAATGCTAGTAGAAGGAAAAAAGGTAGACGTAGTTCACGTAGTAAAGGGCGGAAAAAACAGAAGGTAACTGTGGATGTTGAAGATGAAATAGAGACTCAGCAACTGGAAATTCCTATGACAAATGCTTCTTATGGTATGCTTGTTGGACCATTTGGGCTGATAGAGGATAAAGTTTTAGATTGGAGTCCAGAAAAGCGATCAGGGACATGTGACAGGAAGGGAAACTTTGCACGGCTTGTATGGTCTAGGAAATTTATATTGGTATTCCATGAACTATCAATGACAGGCGCTCCACTATCAATGATGGAGTTAGCAACAGAGCTTTTAAGCTGTGGAGCCACAGTTTCAGCCGTAGTTCTCAGTAGAAAGGGTGGTTTGATGCCAGAGCTTGCTAGGAGAAGGATCAAGGTGGTTGAGGACAGAGGTGAATTGAGCTTCAAGACGTCAATGAAGGCAGATCTAGTCATTGCAGGATCAGCAGTCTGTGCATCATGGATAGGTAAGCTGCTTCTCTTCTATAAACAATGCATTTTCATGCTACATAAAACTAAGATTTTTAATTCTAAGATATTAAATATTGAATTAGCATCAATATCGAGCTTGAATATAAACTACAAATAAAACTATAAAAATGTTGGTCCTATTTGGAGTTTTGGAATAAAAAACGAGATCAAGCTCTCAGTTAGACAGCCAAAAGGCTTGGTACTTGTCATTTCCAACTATATATAAAGTCCATCACCATGTTACTGAGTGTGCATTAGAATAACTTACTGGTGGTCTAAAGGGTTGCACAAGTTTGAGTTTGCCCTGCCCTGCATACCCAAATTACATTACACATTGATGACTGTTGTTTCAGTTAATATTAAAATTATCAGCTATATACAATGAATGAATTTTTAGCATTGTAATAGAATGTTATGAGAGGGAATTTGATCTATATGATTATATCTTAATTATATTAACTGGCAGTCATCATCATTTTGAATTTGGAACTCTAGATTATGTTTACTCCAGTATTTGGTATATATAATGTACATTCAAATGTTCGCTTAGATTATGGGTGAGGATTTTCTTCTCTGTGGTAGTTGAGTAAGGTACATAGTGTCCTGGTTAAAATGAAAGTTTCCCCTTGGATTAATTTCATATTCCACACTCTTGTCTGCCGTTATATGGCCTGACTTAAATTTATTGTCTGGTTTCAGACCAATATATGGCACGTTTTCCTGCTGGTGGAAGTCAAATTGTCTGGTGGATTATGGAAAATCGAAGAGAGTACTTTGATCGGGCAAAACCTGTTCTTAATCGAGTGAAGATGCTGATCTTTCTTACAGAGTCGCAGACTAAGCAATGGCAAACCTGGTGTGAAGAAGAAAACATTAAGCTCAGATCTCAACCTGAAGTTGTTCCCCTCTCTGTGAATGATGAATTGGCTTTTGTAGCTGGGTTTAATTGTTCATTAAACACTCCAACCAACAGTCCTCAAGATATGCTAGAGAAGAGGAAACTCTTACGGGATTCAGTGAGGAAAGAGATGGGACTGACGGATAAAGACATGCTTGTGATGTCTCTCAGTAGTATAAATGCTGGAAAGGGCCAACTCTTGCTTGTTCACTCGGCTAATCTGATGATTGAACAACAACTTTCCAGAGATAATTCTAGTATAAAAAATTCATTGAATAAAGCCAAGAAAAAACTGACATTGGCCAAGCGGCATCATTTAAGAGGCTTGCTTCAGACAATAAATACTGATGGGTCTACCACCTCAAATGAGCCTGTACCCAAGCTTGATGAACTTAAGAAGAAAAAGATAGTTTCATCTAGAAAGATATCTTTAGCTGGAACAGATGCTGTGAGCTCACACAGTAGTCGCAGAAGAAAGAAAGTTTTGTCTGATATAGAAGGAACACAGAGACTGTCTCTCAAAGTGCTAATTGGGTCTGTTGGATCAAAGAGTAATAAGGTGCCTTATGTCAAAGAGATTCTAGAGTTCATATCCCAGCATTCAAACCCGTCTAAGTCCATGCTGTGGACTCCAACAACTACACGTGTTGCATCACTTTACTCTGCCGCAGATGTTTACATAATAAACTCCCAGGTAAACTGTTGCTTTAGCTTCCTGAATAGTTTGACTGTGAGTGTTCATTGTCATAAGTGTATGCATTTTTCTAAATCTCCAAGTGCTTGTATTCATGTTTGCATGGTTTACCCTGGATCATGGATTGACTAGTTTTAAGTAGGACCACGGGTTTCAACATTTTGGTTTCTTTTCTCTAATTCCATTTTTACATATTACTATGCTACGGAACCTAAAAATTAATCAAAATTTTGAATTTCAGATATTATCAATGCTTGGGTTCATTTTTAGGGCTACCTTTTGGGTTCCCAAGCAATGCTCATTACATAAACGTTGTGGAATGCTCCAACTTCAAAATACCTTCCTTGAATATATACCTCGGCTGAAGGAATTAATATAATTTAGGATTCAATTTTTGCCTTACTTATTGCAGGGTGTCTAATTATAAAAACTGCGAATGAGAACCATGTTTTGACATGAAGTTAATTCTTTTTGTTAGTTTAAAGTTATTGTTTGGGCATTAGGCTTTCGGTCTTTTTGATGGAGTAGAAATGACTATTAATGCAGCTCATAGTACTTCGTTGATAATATTCTTTCTAATAGAGAATTTTCTCTTGTTATATATAAGTGTGTTATTTTAGGTCATGCTTAATCAGCTTTAAGCTTTTCTGTTTTCCTCAAAGCAAACAAGTCACAGAACTTTCTATGCAGGGACTAGGAGAAACATTTGGGAGAGTGACAATTGAAGCAATGGCATTTGGTGTTCCAGTAAGTATAAATCGCTCCACTATCCTTTTATTGATTTGCAGACTAGTTCTTCTAGCTTGTGGGTTCTCCATTTTGACATATCTTCAGAAACAATCTCTGCATTCTACAAAACGTTTCGACTTCAATTAGTCACATATATTCTAGGTGAACTCTACTATTAGTGATCTTTTAGGCCTCTAAAAACTATTCTGCAGACACAGAGTCAAGAGTCCTCAAATATTTTGTTGGACATGCTTTTGTTTTCGAAGCGTTAATATCAATTTCCTCTATGAACCAGGTGCTTGGAACAGATGCTGGAGGCACAAAAGAAATAGTGGAGCACAATGTTACAGGGCTTCTTCATCCTACAGGCCATCCAGGCACTCAAGTCCTGGCTCAGAATATGAGATTCTTGCTCAAAAATCCAGCTGTGAGGGAGCGAATGGGGGCAGAAGGAAGGAAAAAGGTGAGTAAAATGTACCTGAAGCGGCACATGTACAAGAAATTGGGAGAGGTTCTCTACAAATGCATGAGATTTAAATAAAGGTTCAGCAATCGTCGTCACTAATTCTTTGATTGTTTCACAATTTCAAACACATGCTGTTAATATTGACTTGAAGAGTGAATTGTTCTTTACTTGAGTCCAATAGAAATACCAGGGTTTAATGAAGGTTTGAGGACTGGTTGTAGAGTCAGTTCTCTAAGCCCCTCTTCCTTGTAAGATGTAATCAGAATTTGGCATAATATTTTCATTTCATTTTCGTTCTTTTAAATTTTCTAGCATTACTTATTTATTTATGATAGTAGCCTCATCAGAAATGCCCAGATCTCTAGTGTCTTATTCAAGGCCCAAATCATCACAATATTCCAGTTTGGGCTGCTTTCTGGACGGACTGATATTAGTCCCATGTGCTAAAAAAGGGGAAAAGGGAATGTTTTGTAATTGGGCTTTTTATTTACCATATATATTTCAGTTTTAAAATTTTCATTAAAAATAATTTTTTAAATTTTTACTTTTTGAAAAAAATAGTTTTTCGAATGAGGAAGCTGCCCTTCACAGCTGTGAAAAACTATTTTTAAAAATCAAAATTTTGATGGACCAAAGATATAAATAAAACTCTTTTAGATTAATTTTAAAATTTTAATTTTTATTTGGACTATTTTCTGTAATTTTTTCTTTGTAATATTCTATTTTAATATATTTTTTATGTTAACGAAAAAATGATTTCGAATATTATCCTTTAGGGAAATCTAAGTTGGGGGCAACAAAGCCATCAACCAATAAGGAGAAATCCTGAGGCATGCACTTGCTTTTTGTCTCTTAAATCCCAACTTTTTTTCTTTTTCTTTAATTTTCCTACCTTATTATCAATCTCCACACAAATCGTGAGCATAACCGTTAAAAAAACATATTTTAACTCCTATCTAGTGTTTCTCACTTAACTTTTTATTTTCTCTCACTTGAACTTCCCAAAATAAATAAAATTCCAACATAATACAGCAGTTAGCGTTGTCAAGACGGGCTAACCAGGCCCGGCCCGCTACACTACGGGCATTTACGGGTTCGGGTCCACAAAAACTCATATTTCTCATAGTTTTTATGTTTGAACTCGTTCGTATGAGTCTGTAAAGGCCCGCGGGCAAGTCTATTTTTACTTTTTATTTATTTATTATTATTATTATTTAATTTTAATTAATATGTAGTGTACATATCCAGTATATAATACATATATAATTTCTTTCTATAATATTTTAATTTTTTATACAATATAATTATAATATGTGTATATATAACCGTATATATAAATACATAAATATATATGGTTGCCCACGGGCCCCGGCAAGCTACCCGTGATCGACTCGCAAATTTAGCGGATTCGTTGGGGCTGAGTTTTAAAAGCTCACGATCAATTTTCTCATTGTCCAAGCCAAAAAAAACGGGCAATCACGGATTGTCCGCGGTCACGGACAAATTTTGACAGCGCTAACAACAGTCTTGAAAATATAAACATTTTAAATATTTTGTGGAAAAGTGGGGGACATTTTATCCCCCATTTGATACACTATATCCACCACTGTACAATAAATGCAGATTTATTAAACACATCAAAATATTCTTTTATGAAACATAAACTTCTTCTACATATATTATTAACATTATTAACATTCTAAAATTAAAAATATTATTAAGATGTTATTAACTTATTAAAGGATTTGTGTTTTATGAGTCATATTTGCATGCTAATTAAGTTTGGTTCATCTCCCACGTATCTTCCAGACTATAAATACAAGCCACCATCAAACTACAACAATTATCATCTAAACAAAAAAAAATTGTAATACACAATGGCTCACCTAAACATATTTTTCATACTTGCCTGGTTTCTTCTATTCGTAATGGTAAGTGATAGGTTGAGTTTGGAGATATTTCTAATGACAACGCCCGGCAACAATTTTTTTTTATCACGATCATGTCTATACGCTCCCAACCGTACTGCGCAAACTTGATGGCCAACAGTGACTCAATATGCACATGGGTCCAATGTGAAGGGTGCACATCTTGCATGCACATTCAAATTGGAAACTTCACACCTTCTCTTTCCAGAACTTATGTCGAAATTAAGCATAATACTCCTGATTTCACTAATAAATGATTTTCATCTTCAGACTGTGAAAGGTTCGAGTTATCATGTTACTGATACTATATTGTAAGGTTTGTAAGTCATAGAGAAACACAAAACTATATTGCGGGAATATTTGGATTGGGAGTTGGTCATCAATCATTTCTAGCAACAAAAAGCTATTACAAAACTTAAGTTTTCATGTTGCTTATCTTTATAACCATCTCTGCAAAACAACACTTCTATAATTTGGAGAGGATGCATATTTTTTAGGAGTGAAGTTTCACAAAATTAGATTATTATAATAGATCTTGTACTAAAGGTCAGACATTATTTTGCCAAAAAAGTTGTAGACATTTTAATAAATAAAAAGCCTCTGCATCTCGATTCATATATGCTCGACTACAAAGAGGGAGAATTAAGCATATTCATGATAGTTACTAATAATCATTATACAGATATTATCACTAATTACTTCCACAAGTAGGGAATATTGCTACTGACGGGCAGTAGCCAAACATATTTTTCAAAAAATTATAAACTTCTAGACATGACTTATCATTTTGAATGGAGTAATTTTATAGTCAGTGGTGTACACAATTTTGAGATTTTTTATGATGATAAAGAAGGCGATAAGGAGATATGCTTAGTTATATTCGAGGGAGGAAAATTTAGTTTATTAGGGGAAATGCTACGAGTTGACCATAAAATATTGATTAATGCCGCTAAGGACTGCAAGATGAAATTGCTCCATTAACTTGTAAGGGGAAGATGAATGGTGTGTGTAGCGCAATCCAAACTTGCTTTGTTCATATTCAGTTAATAAAAGTTAAACAATTTGATGATATTTTATAATTGCTTTGCTTGCTACATATCTTTTAAACAAATATTCACATTTCTAATTAGCAAAAAAAAAATAATAAACTTAACCTCCTGCTTTATGCAAATTGTCTCTAACAAACTCATTTTCACAAAGTTAATAAACGGAACGATTTGAGTTTTTCTTTATTAATTACAACAATCATATAAAAAAATTTATTTGAAAGATTGATGCCTAGTTTGTTTTTCAGGTTTGGACTAATTTAGGATTTTTTTTAACCTACTCCCATGTTTGGTGCAAGTAATGGCCAGATAAAATTATCCAACTTAAAGTTTTTTATTCCACCACAATAATATAAAGGCATAAGGGTCTCAAGAGCCCCCAAACTTGACTATATTTTTCAAGTTAACTCTTCAACTTTACGAAGGGTCAATCAAACCCCTAAGTTATGAATTGTGAGTCAATTAAACCCTTTCTCTTGATTTGGAGGTTGAGTTGGCAGTAAAAATGGTAAACTTGAAAAGGTCAATTAAGCCCTCCATATAAGCAAAAAGGGGTTAATTGACTTAGTATTTGAAAGTAGAAGGGCTGGATTGACCCTTTATAAAGGTGGAAGGCTAACATGAAAAATATAACCAAGTTTAGGGGCTCATGAGACCCTTATACCTAACATAAAAGAAACCTCTCTATTTCATGGGTTTAATTTAGCCCATCACTCTTTTCTATCTCTCTTAAGTTCAATTGTTCACTATCTTATCTCTTTCTCAAATGCAAAATCACAAAAGTGCCCAAACATGAATCTAAATGCCATTCCAAAAAATTTAATTAAAAAGTCATGTAAAATGGTTTGATATAATATTATAATAAAAAAATATTTAATAATATACTTAAGGGTGTCCAAACGTAGGTCAACTTAAAAGTTTATTCAATCTCTATCCAATCCTTTAAATTTATCCAATCAAATCTCTAGAAATTTTATCCCTCCATATATGAATTTCATGACAAATCTTGGTTAGTAAGATTATGTATCCTACCTTCCAACCAACTTTATAACTTTATTTGCCTACTCTTTTATGGCAATAAATGTTTGGTTGAAAAACTAATAAATATAAAATTACATAGTTACACCACCAATAAGTATTTGACAAATAGAAGTAGACTAAAAAAGTTGTAAATAATGGCAGGCTACAAGTATTATTCAATCTTTAAATTTGTTGAGGGGATGGGGTTCAAGAGCTTTATCGCTGCTATTTGTCCTAGTTTTAGGATTCCATCTAGGTTCACAATTACTAGAGTTTGCTATCAATTGTACTTAAATGAAAAACAAAAGTTAAAAAAACATGTTTAGAAAAAGTGAACAACATGTTTGTTTGACAACTGATACCTGGACCTCATGTCAACAAATAAATTATATGTCTCACAGTTCACTATGTATATATAAAATGGAATTTGATTAAGAGAGTCATCAATTTTCGTCCAATTTTAAGTCACAAAGGGGATTTAATCGGTAGGTCAATTGAAAATCGTTTGCTTGAATGAGGTTTGACTAAGGTTTTTACTGTCCCTGTTGATAATGCATCTTCAAATGATATAGTTGTTGGTTATTTAAGAGAGAAACTTGTGAGTTGGCCAGAGGATTATTGTGGAAGGAAATACTTCCATATGCATTGTATGGTGCACATTGTAAACTTAATTATCACTAAGGGGTTGGAAGATCTAGACACTTCTGTGGAGAGGATGAAGGGTGCTATTAAGTACATTCGCAGTTCACCTGCTAGACTCTATAAATTTAAGGCATGTTATGCTGCGCAGAGGAGATTGAAAGTCAAAAGAACCTATGTTTAGATGTGCTGACACAATGAAATTCAACCTATTTAATGCTTTCTACAGTTGAGAAATTTCAAAAAGCATTTGATAGGTATAATTTACTTGGACCAACTTATAGAATTGATATTGGTAAGGATAAAATAGACAAGGATAAGATTCCAACCTTTAAGGATTGGGATGCTTGTAGGAAACTTGATGATATATTGAAGTATTTCTATGACCTTATTGTGCACATATCAGGTTCAAAATATGTCATTGATAATATATTCTTTGGTGAGATAACTGAGATGCTATTTGAGCTTAAGAGATGACAGGAAAGCACTAAATTGGTGCAAAGAAATGGGTCATAGAATGCAAGATAAATTTGACAAGTATTGAGGTAATGTGGAAAAAATGAAACATCTTATATACATAGTTTTAGTTCTTGATCCATGAGATGAGTTCAAATACATAGAAAACACATTTCGACTAATGCATGATATTGAGGATGGCAACAGATTATTTTTCGGTGTGAGAGATTCTATTTTTGAGTTATGTGATGAATATCAAGTTAGATATCAAAAAGAGGTATCATTTTCTCTCTCTCAATCTAGTTATGGTAGTGATCCTTCTCATGGTTCTACTTTAAGTTAAAAGAGAGACTTTATATATAAACGAAAAAAGCTTAGTGTTCATGGTGGTCGTTCCGTCAAATTTGAGTTGGAACTGTACCTTTCTAAATCGATTCAAGAAGAATTAGGTGACTTTCAAGTCCTTAATGGTGGAAAATGAACACAGCTCGATTTCAAATCTTATCAAGAATGGCCAGAGATGTATTGGCTATGTTGGTGTCTATAATTGCTTTAAAGAGTGCCTTTAGCACATTGGGAAGAGTTCTCGACTCTTTTAGGAGTTCTTTAAGTCCTAAAATTGTCGAAGCATTTATTTGTCTTCGGGATGGGAAGAAAATAACCCCTATGACTATTGAAGAAGAACTTGAAGTGCTTGAAAAGTTTGAGGAAGGTAATCTAATTTTCAAAAATATTTTATTTTATCAACACATTAATTTGTCTTATGGGTTTGTATTATATGAGAAATGATTATTGAATTTTGGTTTGTTGCATTATCTTACAGGTTTACTAACAAATGGAGTCAAAATGACTTCTTCTACATCAAACCTCTCTGCTGGTATTGATTAAGTGTTGCTTTCTTTTGATTGATCTCTGCTGAATTTAATCTTGGTGATTCCTATATGTGTTTAATTTTTAGGCTTTTAATGGTGATAAAGGAATGATTATGAGAGCTATTTGTTAATTTTTAGGCTTGTGCCACTACTTATATTGAACATTACATATTGATGGTTGTGTGTCATTTTTGCTGGTTTAGTTGAACATCGAATGATTTTGTTTATCTATAATCTTGCCGGTTTAGTTTAAGTATTGAATATTTTACTCATGTATTAATATTGATTGAATATTGTAACTTGTATTGAGAATAGGTTGGTTGTTATTGCACTGTTGTTGGTTGTATTGAATTTGTTATTTGTACTAAGTAGCAATAGAGCAGATATTATAATTACTAAATATCTCGAGCTGTTGCACTAGTTGTTTTATTGTTATTATTAGATTCTATTTATATTTATGAATTGAGATATTGTGACTTAAAAATATGGATTGGATTGTATGAATGTATAGTTATTAATGGATTGAGTTTGTAGAGAGTTGTATGTTGAAAGAAAATTGAGCAAAAATGCTTTGTAGGTTCAAGTTTTTTGTAGGAAAAATCAGAAATACGGATGAATTGGTTTACATGTTCGGGGTCTGTCGGGTCAACTCGACCCGACCTTGGACCAAACCCGAAAATACCTAAACTCGTCCCAATATTCTATAAAGATCTATCTAGTCCAAAAATCTATCACTGTTCGGGCTTAGAATATTTCAGGTCGGTCCGAGTCCGGTCAAACCCGGCTCGTGCTCACCCCTACCGAAATCCACTTAAACAACCATCTTTACTCTAATCCACATCAATTCCCACAGATTCCAATCCCCCAAATTCCACAAAATCCTATCCCTAGCCACCATATAATTAGGCAAGATTTAAGATTTTATCCTCTCCGAAACTCTCAACCTCCACTAAGAGCTCTAGACGGAGGTAGATGTAGGGAATATGACATCCAAGGTCGCAAGAATCCAATAGGCAATAACCATATCTAATTTCATGATTTTAGAGAACGTATCACAACTCGTCCTTGTATCCATGGGCCTAATAATATTAATGTGTATGAATAGGGTAATCGATATTTCTTTGGTTGGCAAGAACCACAACAAGACCCCAATTATTCCTCTTATGAAGGTGAACAATTTGACGCATCGCCTAACACTGTTGGTTATCAACACTGATACTAAAATCATGAATTTAAGATGAAGATAGATCTACCTGTATTTAACAGCCGATTACAAATAGAGGATCTCCTTCATTAGATACGCAATGTCAAGTATTTCTTCGACTATCTCAAAATTCCAAATAGTCGATGAGTCGAACTATTAGCATACAAGTTAAAGGCAGGAGCATTAGCATGTTGTTAACAAGTACAATTTAACCGATAACGTGAAGGAAAAACGTGTTCGTACATGGAAAAAGATGAAATGATAACTTAAGCAATGATTTTTTTCCACTTGAATATGAATAATTTATTTACCAAAAGTTTCAAAATTATCAACAACTAAATAGAAAGGTTGTTGATTACACTAAGGAATTCTATCGGTTAAGTGCAAGGTGCAATTTGAATAAGACTATGAATCAACAAGTTACTTGATATATCAGTGGGTTGAGGATAGAGATACAAGATGCATTGAGTTTTCAATATGCATTGACATTTCCTGATAGAGGTGGGCATGAGCCGGTTTGGTCCGGTTTTACCTAAAATCGTTCCAAGCCCAACTGTACCGGTTTTTTAAAGTTGAGACCGGCCCGATATATTTTAAATGGTAAAACTAGTCGGTCCGGTTTTTATTGGGCGGGGCCAAATCGGGTTGGTTTTATTGGTTTGGGTATATATATCGAACTTTTTCTTTTCTTCAAATTTAACTCTTTATATATTCATAAAATTTTCAAAACTATAAAATCATCGAATCATTTTCAAACATCTTATGTCGAAAACTCATCATGGAAAATTTTAATTGCTAATTAATTTTAATCAATCAACATAAATGATGATCGATTATTAAAAATATACACCATATTAATCTAATTTAAATTTTCATCATTCACCAGATAAAAACTAATAGCAACATATTACATATTTATTGATATCATATTAAAATAAAAATAAAGAAAAAATTTTGTCCAAACATATAAATTAAAAAGAGTTTTTCATTCCACTACTATCATCTCGTCACCACAAAATACAATTAATCCACTTAATATAATATATATCATTATAAGAATTATATAACTATAATAATAAATACATATAAATAAATAGAATTATCACATAGTGTTCCCAATAACCAATATATATTTAGTTTTTATTTATTCAACCGGTTTCGGTTTTGGACCGATTTTTCATAACCCAAAACCGAACCGGAACCGATATAACCGGTTGTAAGCATACCAAGACTGAACCGAATCTATTAAACTTGAAAAACCGGATGAAATCGGTTTGGTTTGGTTTGGACCGGGCCGGTTTAGTCGGGCTCGGTTTTTATGCCCACCCCTATTTCCTGATGCAGTTAACCTCACTTTAAAAAATTGAGACTCAATTGAATCATCGATCAAGTCGAACCTCAATGAATTCACAAAGATTCATCATTTATGCTCTACCCATGCAAAAGGAATCCTTAACAGTGGAAGATGATGATACCTCTAAGTCTAACATAGTTTCCCAAAAGAGTTAATGTTCTCTTTTATTATTCATTCAATAGAATTAAGGTTTTGTACCTAGTATCTCTAATTTATTTATCTTTTATCACTTCAATTGCGACATAACTTTCTTCTGCTTCATCAATTAGGGCCTTTGTGGGTGATCAAGATTTGAATTGAATTAAAATCATGGTATTTATGCCAATTTATGTACCCAAAACTCAATTGATTTATCATGATTTATGCTATGGCATCAGGGTCTTTGTGGGCAAACAATATCTAACTTGAATTTAGACCATGGCATCAGGACCAATTTTGTAAGTCAACTATGGTGTATTAGATTCCCTTGCAATTTTTCTTAGGAGTGTAGGTCGTTCATCATTTAGAGCATAACCTTGTTGATTGAATCTCTAGTCATGTTGAGAAAGCAAGAGGTTTTTTATATGCAATTTAAAAATAACGTTATCAGTGAAGTATTTTTCATATGAAGTCCAATTATTCTTTGATAAAGTTTGCAGTTTGATCAACATAATTTATTTATTTAGGAGTTATATAATGATTGATAAATAATACAATAGTGTAGTATGACCATTTTTATAATTGGTTGAATAAGCGATGTTATTTACTTAAACAGTTAAAGTCAGGACCAAATTAATTGATACATATATTGCATAAGGATTCGAACTAATTTGTTGAACTATTTAATTGATAATCTTATATCGATTAAAACAACTTTGCTTATCATCTTTATTTTTTTTAAGGTATGCATAGTAGAACTTAATTGTTAAAAAAAAAAAACTGTGAAGGGAAAATATTATTTTTTTCTAAGTCCAATATCAAATTAAATAGAATCTAAAAATCATAAATAAAGAGTTATTCAAGATAAAACAGAAAATTATGAATATTTTTTTATACGAAACTCTTTCATACTAAGATTTAAAAAAAAAAAGTTTGATTAAACAACTCAGCACTAAGTAAACGTAAATTATTAAGAAAAAATAGATGAATTTGGTAAAAATAATATTAATTAGGTCAAAATTGAGAATCACCAAATTTTATTGAATCTATTTTATAAGAACCTCCTAACAGATCCCTCCCTCCCAAATTGATTTCTTTATGTTTATTCATTTTGAAACCCTGATGATTTTTTTGACCTATGAGGGAACGATTTATCAAACATAACTAGATTTAGGGTCGTCTCGTAGTACATGGTAACATGGCTAAAGTGAGCCCTAACAAATATATATAATTTTGCTTAAAATCGAATCGGAACTAGAAGGACCGATTTTATAAAATTTGGTACCAAACTAGACTAACTTGTACACGAAAATCAATTGGTTCAATTTTTGTCCGTCAGGATTAGTTTGGGCCTTAAATTGTGGGCATATATTATGATGAAAAATTACTTTGCTCTTTCATATCTCCCATTAGGATAAACTTTAACAAAGTCAAAAGAATCTTGCTCTATGCTTGTAACATTGACACAATCCATTGCCGGTCTCTCAACAAAAATGAAAATGAAATAATGAAAAATCTCAACTAAAGCAATAGACAATGTAACTTAGGAGAGAGAAAAAGAAATGGTACAACAGAAATTGAATGATATAAATAGAGTGAGGAATGGAAACAGAAGTCAGAAGAATAGGAAGAAAGAATCATAGTTTTGTGTGAGGCTAAAGCCTATGAAACAGAAGTAAGAATAGAAAGAAGAATTCATTGTCAGTTCTTTGATTTCGGACCGGTTTTCAAAATCAAAACCAGACCGGAACCATATTTACCGGTTTAATAAATTTTAAAAGCAAATCGGTAAAGCGTCGCTATAGAACCGGTAATTCCAGTTCGGGCCAATTTGGTTCTTACTAAAACGATAATTCGGTCTATAACTGTCATTCTCTATCACAACATAATATTCAAATTTCCTTTAGAATCAGTTTTTTTATATGTTATTTTAATCCTCTATAACAACAATTTGCATATAACAGCAACAACCGTTATTTGAATAGAACACTATGCATAAAATTCATCCTCTATAATGACTTACTCAAATATAATATATTACTTATAATAAAATAATAACATATTAAAATTTTAAATAACTATTATTAAAATTTAAAGTTCCAAAATTGTTCAAAACTTAAATTTTGAAAGAACTTGTAAGGTGTTATATCCTAGGGTTGCCTAAGGTTGCATATGCTATTAATTGGGTAGTTGTATTAGTATTTATGATATAGTATAATACTTTGTATTTGGTCCATTAATGTTGCTAGGTTATTAAAAAGGTTAGAAGGTGAATAGACATTAGAGTCTCTAAATAAATGTCAAACAATTAGATATGATGTCTTGTGGAAAGTAGAATCAGAGTGAGTCACTTGGAGCCTAGGGCTGTTGGTTATGGATACCCTTATATCCGTTTATCTTAATATTATGTAGAGTTGTTTCTTATTATATGTGAGTTCCATCATTTGGTATCAGAGCACTTACGATCAATTAAGAAGCAGAGGAAAAAATCATTTATCTAGAAGAGGAGTTTCAGAGCTTTTGTGAGGAAGTCAGACGAAGAAATGACGAGGTAGGTCATAAACTCGACATTATCATCAATTCAATGTCAAAAAATCACACATCTTTGAAGGATAATCATTGTCAAGGACAACATTTACAATATTTGGGCATAGTAAAAAAATAAACAACTGAATCTAGAGGGGTTATCAAATGCATGAGAGAAAATGATTCAAATGGTGAAAGACATCAAATCTGTGTTGAATAGAAAGCTATCTGTGGAAGACCTGTAGGTGGTGACCAAATCAGTAAGGAGGATTTTGACAAAGTAAAGTTGGTCAACGAGATTGAAGGAGAGGCCATAGCAGGAGATAAGGTTGCTGGTGCTGAAGACAAGACCGTCAGAGGTAATAACAGTCAAGAAAGGGATGGCAGCCACTACATGAAGAAAAATATAAATTTAGGGTTTGTGTTAGAGGTGGACCCTTTTGCGGATAGGGTCGGATTACGCATAAATAAATGGGAAGAAATTTAGGATGGATGCTACTTTGAAGCGGCTGATGGTCACACAAAAAATAGAAATGGGGTAAAATAAGTTGGTAGCAAAATTAGAAATTAAAATATGGGTTTTGGCGATTAATTTTGTGAAACCCATAGATGCTTGGGTATACCTCAAATCTATTATATTCTTGATGGGAGTCATTTTACAAGTGGAGCACAATAGTTGTGTTGTCTTCTTTACATCACATTGAGGACAAGGTGAATTTTAAAGGGGGAAGTATTGATATGTCTTAGGGTTTCCTAGGGTTGCCTATGCTATTAATTAGGTAGTTGTATTAGTATTTATGATATAGTATAATACTTTGTATTTGGTCCATTAATGTTGCTAGGTTATTGAAAATGTTAGAAGGTGAATAGACATTAGAGTCTTTAAATAGATGTCAAACAATTTGATGGGGTTTCTTGTGGAAAGTAGAATCAGAGTGAGTCACTTGGAGCTTAGGGCTATGGGTTACGGATTACCTTATATCCGTTTATCTTAATATTATATAATATTATATAGAGTTGTTTCTTATTATACGTGAGTTCTATCATAAGGTTTTATAAGTGTGTATATATATATATATAAATTATATTTATATTTTGAATAAATTGACTATCCTTTTGCTGAAAATTTTTTCAATTCAAGTATTATATTGTTAGTAAGAGACTTGAATATATAAAACAAATTATAATTGTAAATTCTCTTCTTCATGCATGAATAAATTTAATTTTAAAATTCTTTTATAACAATCATTTACCATATTAACAAAAAAATCGCAGACAAAAGACGCCATTATAGAGAGGTTCAACCAGGGACGGATCCAGAAAAATGTTAAAATGATGTCAAAAATATAAAAAGAAAGAAAATTTACATTAAAAAATGTTTCAACTAAGACAATTGTCCATGCCGAGTTTTCATATTTCGAAAGCGGCGCATAATACCATCATTTGACAAACTTTCAAACAAATCACATTCAAAATAAGTTACAACTGCATCATTCAAAAACTCATCAGATATCTTATTGCGCAAGTCAGTCTTGATAAACTTCATTGATGAGAATACTCTTTCCACTATTGCTGTAGATACTGACAAAATCAACGCCAACTTCAAAAGTTCATAAAAAGTTGGGCATGATTTGTGCAAACCTGTATGAACTAATATTCTAGAAAGTTCACCAAGAGTATACAAGTTTGAAAAACGCTCATCATTAGAGAAGTTATAAATAAAAGCATCTAACTCTGCACTAAGATAATCAATGGCTAATTCATCAAAATCATCCGGATATGATTGAGCCATTTTGAGTATCTTCTCTTTTTTGTAGTTGGAAAATGAACTAGCAAGATTCAAATAAGCAATGCCCATAAGTAACTCTGTACTAGTCTCAGTTAAGCGGTTGTTGGTTTCTTGCATTTGCAAATCAAGTATCATGTAAAAAACATTAACACGATAATAGTGCTCAAATGTCACATCTGAAATCCTACGCTTTGACTTTCCTCGAGCACATAAAAGGGCAAACTCATCCATATTAGGAATATCAATGTCATGTTTTAGACAAAAAGAATTAACATCATTCATTAAAGAATCTTAACCTTCATCTCTAGTCTTCTGAATTGTATCTTAGCAGTACGAAGTAATGTCATAGCATTTACAATATCTTGATCTTGTCTTTGCAAAGATAGACTTGGTGGATACGTGATGCCTAACACCAATTTCATCAAATGTATCATGAAAGCGAAATCAAAAGTTTGTATACCATCCAAAATAGCTTGAGTTTTAGCAATATCATCATCTCCAGAACGAACAAGAGCATCAAGCACATCAACCATTGGAGAAAACATGTTGATTAAATTGCAAAAAGTTTTAAAATGAGAGCCCCAACAAGTATCCCCAGGCTTTTGAAGACCAAGTTCTTGATTTAAACCTTTTCCAGTTAAAAGCTCACCTTCACGTAAGGTTTCTTCAGCCATCTCAGCTTGTTTTTGTCGATACTCATCTCTACGTTTATAAGAATTACCAATCGAATTCAAAGTAAGATTAACCAAATCAATAAGACGCTCAACATCAACATGTTTGTGTGCAATCTTAACAAGGGTTAGTTGTAATTAGGGGTGGGAATAGGCCAGGCGGCCTTTCAGGGGCCTACAGCCTGGCCTATATAAGGCCTAACCTATTTAATAGCCTATTTAATTAAATAGGCTAGGCTCAGGCTATGGTAAAAACCTTCATAACTTAATAGGCCGGCCCATATATTATTTATATATAATTTTATTTATTAAATCTGTTGACATGTTTGTTTATAAGTTTAAAATCCAATATTTTATTTATAAATATAAGCCCAAACTTTATTTATAAATATAACTAGTTATTTATGGGCTTTTAAACAGGCTTTCAGGCCTAACAGGCTTTTAAACAGATCAGGCCAGTCCTATAATACAAGCCTATCATAGGCTTGTAGGCCAGGCTCAGGCCAGAGTATTAGAATACAGGCCGGACCTATTTAATCAAAAGCCTGGCCTGGCCTGGCCTATTCCCACCCCTAGTTGTAATTGGTGAGCAAAACAATGTATATAATGTGCTGATAAACTATCCTCCATAATTAAACTCTTAAGTCCATTTATATGACCCGCATATTACTTGCTCCATCATATCCTTGCCCACGTATACGAGATGGACTTAAAGATAACTGAGCAAGCATTGAATAAATTATTTCTTTAAGTGACTCCGCAGTAGTGCTAGTAATATGAGCAAGACCAACTACATGCTCCATGACAAATCTCCTTTTGTCAACATATCTTAAAACAAGAGTCATTTGTTGTTTACAAGAGACATCACGAGATTTATCAACTAAGATAGCAAAATTTTCATCACCAATTTCCTCTAGAATGACTTTAATGGTCTCTTTATAACAGGCATTGGAAATATCTTTTTGGATAGTAGGCGAAGTCATTTGATTATTACCAAGGGCATTTTTCAAAACAACTCCACCAACACTCTCATTCTTTCAGCAAAAAACTTCAAAAAAAGTTAAAAATTACCTTTTCTTTTAGAACTTTCACTTTCATCATGACCTCGGAAAGACAATCCAGAGTACAAAAGTAACCTTGCTATATCCACAGAAGTATTCAAACGATTCCTATATTCAACTTTAGTTTGCTCAGATTGTTTGTGGAAAGCAGCTTATATGGATTATTTTTGCATCTTAAGGTCTTCACACCTTTTTGCACATTGATTATGGATATTGTTTGCTCCACCAACATGAACATCAAATCTTTTGATATTATTCCAACCCCTAAAACCTTTACTAATAAATGAATCTCCTTTAAAATGGCTTGAAGTTTCATTATCAGATGCAAATAGATAACAACACAAGCAATAAAAAACATCATTCTTAATACTATATTCTAACCAATTAGAATACTTATCAAACCATGACTCATTAAACCGACGTGCATATCCAGACCATATAGTTTGGGGATAAGCATGATTTCGAGATTGATAAGGACCTTTTGAATATAAGTCATTCTAACCCCATCACGATCATTTGTATCATAACTTGAAATTGACATTTTATCAGCAGGGTCTAGAGGAAGAGTACTTACATCAATTCGACTTTTTTTTAGTAGAAGAAAGGGTGTGATTTACTATAAATTATGAATCTCTTTGTTGAGTGTCATGTAGAGGACTTTCTTGATTTATTGGTAAATTCTCATACCTTGAACCAGATGCTAAATATGATCCTGAAGCCACTCTTTTGAAATACCTATCCATTTTTATACTGTAACATACATAATACATTCACAAGATAATATGGCTAAATATTAATAAGTTTTAAAGTTCATGATATATAATCAAACTAATCAAACCATATTCTTAATTCACTAATAAAAATATCTTATAATCTAACCAACATTATTAAATTCACAATTTTAAAGTTAATTCATAAATCATTGATAAATTCATAAACTATTAGTGTTACATCATTCAAACAAATCAAACAAACTATAAAAAAACACAAAATAATTGAAATACCAAATCAATTAAAGTTTTAAACCTATTAATATCCAAAATCTAAATTGCAATTAACTTGTAAAGAATATTTATATATAAAAAAGGTTCATTATTAAATTAGAGAGAAAAATTACTCATACCTATGAAGTGAAATAGAGTGAGCCAACCACGGTGGTGGAGTGGTAGTCGTCGAATAGTTGCGTCACCGTCTAAGTGATGAAGTAAAGATTGGTATCAGTGTTGGCGACGTTGGGAATTTGATATTAGAATTTCGTATTTAGGGTTTGAGATTTGGGGGAAAAAGGGGGAATATATTCACTTGAGTTGAATCGATTAGTGGGGTACTATTTAAAAAAAAGTTTAATTAAATGAAAAATTAAATAAAAAAAGGAAAAAATCGGTCGAACTCTGGACTCTAGGGTGCGTGAAAAAAAAGCTTAAATAGAGAATACTACTCTAGAGTTGTACTAACAACACTTTACTGCTCTATCTATGCTATTGAATATTTTATATCACACTATGGTGCTGTCACTTTGACAGCATGGTAGATTCGTCCAGAATTCAACTGTATATAATTTTTATAATAATAGATAAATGAATTAAATGTTAAAATAATAATTAATAAAATAATAATATATTCTTAATTATTTGGTTGAATTTTTAATATTAAATTAAACTATTTAAAAATTATAACCAAATTAAATTTTATTATTTCGAATTAATTAAATTTTATTTCGTTAAACCAAAACATATATCGAAAATAGTTTGTAACTTTTAAAATCAAATAAAATTGGGGTGATTTCTTTCTAATCATTTGGATTTTTAAATTAAATTAATAAGCATCTAAATTTATTTAAGTTTATAAATTTGTAAAAATTTTAAACTTTTAAAATAATTAGATTGTTCAATATACCATTTGATACGCGCTTTATTATTCGAGCTTCCTGTGAAATGCATTTCTCAACTATACTAGGCGATTTGATTATTTTTTAATTTCAACTTTTAAAAGTTTATAAATTTAGATACTTTCTATAATTTATTTCATCAAAATTGAAAATTGAAAATTTTATATAATAAAATTTTTAATAAAAATTTATATAAAAATTATAATATATATTTTTTATAAATTTATAAAAAATAAATTGTGCCCATATCATGAGACTCTCCCTCACACCCCGAACCAAAATTAGTCCTTGAATGGATTCAAATTTATTTATTTTTTTAAATATTTATTTTAATTAATTAATTAATTATTATTATTATTATTATTATTTTTTATCAATTTGCTATTTTGTAGAATTAAAACTCAAACTAAAAATTTTCCGATATTGATCCCGTTGAATTCAATTCCATACACCAGTACTAATTTACATATTTTGGAAGCTAGAACTAACTCCAATTTCATTCTTAAGATTGATCTCCACCTTAAGACATCATCGCACAGCGTATCCCAACCCAACATCCAGTGGCAGTCTGGTAATTTTCGTCCCGTAACTCCAAATCTTCCTCACTCATTCTTCATATTTACTCAGACCCAGCTCTCTCTCTCTCTCTTCGTCTCTGCCTTTGCTGCAACAAAAACACACTCTCGCTGTTTGGATCTATTTTTGAATCTACCTCTTAGCAAGTTCAATTACAGATTCAAAATGGTGAGTCCTCTTGATCCATCCATTCGATTTTAATTAAACATTAGATCTGATCCCTCTTTTACTTCAATTTCATTTTCGCGTATGAATTTATCTGCTTATACGACAATTTGACTCCTACGTTCATGTCACTGTTACTCCGGCGAACAAACGCTGCGTTAGGCTTTTGAATGCATTTGAGATCTGGTGTTTTTCCGGATCTATTTGATTCGCTAACGTAGGAAAATGGGAAATTGTTTCATTAAATACAACAGTTGGTTTCTGTTTTGTGCAATTGAATTTAGGGGTTTATTTTGTTCTGAGATCTGGTTGTTAGTTATGGTACTAATGAGTTTTTATTTGGTTTTGTATTACGTTAACAGCCGCTGCGACTCGAGATCAAGGTACTTTTCCGTTTCTGTTTGGGTGTGATCTCGTTTATGTGTTACAAGGGGTCGGCAATTTATGTTTCTTTGTTGATAATTGTATCAGAGAAAACTTGCTCAAAGATCGGAGAGAGTGAAATCAGTGGATCTGCATCCGACTGAACCATGGTATTTATGCTTTTCAAAGTTCAGCTTTGTTTGAGATGTTTTCGGGAATTTATTTTGGAATTGATATTAGTTGGTTGGGATGTCTATTTAGAGCAGTTTGTAACTTTGGGTAATGCAAATTGTGAGAAGTTGAATACAAGTTGCTGAAATGTGTGTTATTATTTTTGTTATTTCAGGATTCTTGCAAGTTTGTATTCTGGAGCTGTGTGTATCTGGAATTACCAGTCACAGGTATGGTGGTTGTTATGATCTTGAGCAATGTAATGATAGTGTGTCTATCTTAATATAAATTGTTCATAATTTTCAGTAACAATTACTATTATCTAGGTTTTTTGAAGTTAAATGTTGGATGACTATGTTTTCCTGATATTTTCTTATTTTTTATGGCCTGCTTAAAAGACAGTTAGTCTGGATGGGGTTTGTCTATACTGCATCATCTGGATGGGGTTTTTCTTTATTAGATTTAAACTATTTGGTTTCTGGAGTTTGTTATTCTCCTGGTCTGGCCTTTTCTGATATGATATATTGTCTTTGCATAATAAAATCATGCAGGGCAGAACAATGGCCTGTTTCCACCTAACAATTCATGATCAAAGAACAAGAAATTCATTTATAAAATATTGTTGTGAATAAAAAGTTTATGATGAAGATGCTTATTAATCTTCATTAATTGATGTTTAAATTTAACAATATAGTTGAAAGACCTCCTTTGAAATGGTTAGAATGGTTCTAGTATCAATTTATGTGTTTTTATAACATTTCAGCCAAATACTTCCAAATTCTCATTATCCTCTAAAGCTCTTCTGAGATTTATAATCCACATTATATCTGAAAAAGCTTGGATTTGATTCTCTTTCTTTTACTGTGACTTGCCAAGATAAAAAACTATCAAACTTTGTTAGCCATGAGGAGCCTTGAAATGGTGGAAACTTTTAGTTATTGGACTAAGGAATTTGAGAAATGGCATCTAAATGGCAATCCAAACAGATTCTAATGGTTTTTATTTATTTATTTTTATTTTTTTTTAATTTACTGTACAATATGATGCTCATTTGTCAGTTCTTGGTCTTTTGAGTACAATTGACCCATCTGGTTGAAAATCATTTTGATGAAAACCTTTTACTACATATACTGCCCTAGTTTTTTAGTTTTGACCTAGTGTCATTCATGTTTTCTGATTAGTAGTGTTTGTTTCATAATTATAAGTGAGAAGCTTTCCTATAAGGATTTATGTAAGGAGATGGAACTGACCACTTTAGAACTACCTTTTAGTAATAATGTAAAGATCCATCAGAGCAACTTGGAGAGTCTTGCTTCGGGGGGAAGTTACTAAAGAACTTGCTGTTTCTTAAGCTTTGGTCTTCCTAGTAAATTCTTCAAGCATGTAAAGAACAAGTAATGCACCTGCAAAACAGTATGCAGGCCTAATTTTTCACACTGAACTAACATGCTTCCAGAGTGCGGCTTTTGTTTTCTGATGTAGTTGTAGGAAATGGTGTGATCTTTTTATGGAACATTATAATTATAATAATAAAGTTATGAAAGGATCCATGAGGAATTTGTAAAATGAAGGATGTGAATACACATATCCTAGAATTTGATCTTATGCTTTTGTTATCCCAAATATTTTTTTTTAGTGTGTAATGAACATGCTACACACCTGTTGACTGTTATGTATGTCTTGTCTGCTCAATGCTCACTGCCATATGCTTCTGACTGCAGCTTTTGATATTTGACTTAGTTGGGACAGAAGTGAGTCAAATTCTTCCGGCAGTGAAAAGTGTTTTAGCGCGATGACTTTCTGTTTTCTGACCATATAATTATCCTATAGTTTCTGTTGAGTGATTAATTTGATCATGCATTTTTGTTTGTCGATTATCAGAAGCTTCCTTTTCATCTATTTTTCTTCAATTTCTGTGTTGCGCAAGCAACTCTTTTCATTTTAATTTATCTTTATAAATTATATCTTCTACAAGCTCTCTAGATATTTTTTCCTAGTGCTAATATAATTCTACTTGTCACTTCTCCAGACTATGGCCAAGTCTTTTGAGGTTACTGAGTTACCAGGTATTCTTATCTGTTTCTGCTTTGTCAGTTGACTATTTCCCTGTCTGATGAGGTCACTACATTTGTTGCATTCTACACTTTTTTCGTTTAACTTTGCTCTGATGTCTTAAGTATGTGCATGCAGTTAGGTCAGCAAAGTTTGTAGCACGCAAGCAATGGGTAGTTGCTGGAGCAGACGACATGTTTATTCGTGTATACAATTACAATACCATGGACAAAGTTAAAGTGTTTGAGGCACATACAGATTACATCAGGTGTGTTGCTGTTCATCCAACCCTTCCGTACGTGCTCTCGTCATCTGATGATATGCTCATAAAGCTTTGGGACTGGGAAAAGGGTTGGATGTGTACACAGATATTTGAGGGGCATTCCCACTATGTAATGCAAGTTACTTTCAATCCAAAAGACACCAATACTTTTGCCAGTGCATCGCTTGATCGCACCATAAAGGTATGTAATAGGCATTTTCATTTTTATCTTTGTAAATGTTAATATGTTGATGCGACTCATATGGCCTTCCCATTTAATTTACGACTGAAGCTTGTTTTTGTTTCTTGTATATTGATGCAATTGTTTTACCATTCGCTTATTTATGCTGACTATGCACTGTTTTTTGCTCTTTAGATTTGGAACCTTGGTTCCCCTGATCCAAATTTTACGTTGGATGCACATCAGAAAGGAGTAAATTGTGTTGATTACTTTACTGGTGGTGATAAGCCTTATTTGATCACTGGTTCTGATGATCACACTGCTAAGGTGTGATTTTTATTTATTTATTTTGTGTTACTTTCTTTACCCTTCTGTCATGTTCTTATTTCTGACAGCTCATATAATAATCTTGTATGTATTATGAGCAGGTATGGGACTATCAAACCAAAAGCTGTGTGCAGACACTTGAAGGCCACACACACAATGTATCTGCAGTATGCTTTCATCCTGAGCTTCCTATAATAATAACAGGTTCCGAGGATGGGACAGTTCGCATTTGGCATGCAACTACTTACAGGTGACGTTTGGCTATTCTCTATTATTACATGTAGTTTTTTGATGTAGTCATTTACCTATTATCATCAGGCCTTCCATTTTGGACATTTCATTTGCAAAATGGACATTGAAGTTCAAATGTTAAGCAATTGCAATTTCACGAATTTTAGGTGCTTCATAGATATGAATATTTTTCATTCTTTCATGTCTTTAAATTTGCATGTATTGTTTTGTTTTTTAAACACTCTTACAAAAGTCTTTAACATAATTTTGTTCAAGTGTTGTACTGTTCTGTTGTACTTGTTTCACTTGCATTTTCCTGCCTATCATTAAGCTACTATAGTAACTATTTGAAGATATTCATAAGGTGTAGCATAGGCACAGAGACTTCAGCATATCTCATCTTTTATTTATATATCAAACTTCAGGGTGTTGGTAGAAGATAAGCTACTAATGCAAAGATGTATTCTTTGATATATTTTTCTCATACGATCGGTCTGTCAAATTAATTGTGAATGTAAATTTATGATATTCCATGGTTCACTTCTTAGTTACATATAATGAAAAAATATTAACATTTTTATATATCTCATCCTGTTATGCCTTGGTTTTGCATTTTATCTATAAAGCAGTGATGTGACTTAGAGGGTGCACTTTACTTGTTGGGGATTCTGCTTTAGATTTGCTACAAGTGCCAATATTTTCTTTGTATTTTTCAATGCAAGTTACTTGCACGAATAATGGATCATCGCATATTTTTAAAGAGGATTTTACAAGTTTCTGCATACTCAAACCTTTGAATCTTCGTAATTATCAGTTTAAAATTTCATATACAAACACTTCAGATCTGATTAGGCAATTTTGGTATGAATGTATTTAGATTAGTATTGAGACATGACTTATTGAAGAAAGAGATTATTTGAAAATTTAGCATCTTACAAAGTTGAGCCTTTTTTTCTCTTCTTTTTTTCGATAATGATCATGTATTTTCTTCTTCCAAGTCGTCAGCTCAAATGATTATTATAATTTTTATTCAATTTAGACTTGTCAAATTGTTAATTTAGCTTGTCATCTTATTTATATATTTATTTTCAGGCTCGAGAATACATTGAATTATGGGCTTGAAAGGGTTTGGGCCATTGGATACATGAGAAGTTCACGCAGGTGAGTTTCTTAATTTGTTTCGTTTCTAAGAATGACTTATTGAGAAATGTCTTTCTTTTGAACTGGCCTTTAGAGTTATTATAACTATACATTTGAAATTGTGTTATTTGGTTAAAAAAACCACTAGGGTATTTGATATTTTCGTGCGTTTGACAACCTTGAAGAAAACTTAAGCCTCTCACTTTCTGCTGGAGTTCTTGAACATTTGTTACTAAATCATACTCATGTATTTAGTTATGTTGTAAAGTTGGTGTTCACTATTGTTTTTTTGGACAGGATTGTCATTGGTTATGATGAAGGAACTATCATGGTAAAAATTGGTAAAGAAGAACCAGTTGCTAGTATGGATAACAGTGGAAAGATCATATGGGCTAAGCATAATGAAATCCAAACAGTTAACATCAAGAGTGTGGGATCAGACTATGAGGTTTAACTAAATTCAAGTTTTTTTTTTTCATTATCTTCATGATATGCTCTCATTGATGCTTGGCCTAATCGTATTCATCTTGCCTGTTTCGTAGGTTACTGATGGAGAAAGATTGCCTTTGGCTGTGAAGGAATTGGGAACCTGTGATCTGTACCCACAAGTGCGTTATTGTTTTAACTTCTTTGGTGTTTTATGTCTTGTTCTAGTTCTATCTGCTTCATATAGTTGGGATAAATTCTCTGAGTGTGTTGCATGCTTTTCTTTTGCTAGACCTTAATTATTGACTAGTAGTGATGAATAAGGTATGGTGTTTCTTTTGTGCGATCCAATAAATTATAATTTTATAATTTTTGTCAATTGGCTTGTTTTAATTTTTCTTTCCAAAAACCTTCATTTATAAATTTATTTTTTAAGAAAAATATATTTGTAGCTAAGTAAACTGATATGTGAACCTTCTACTAGTTGTTTCTTATGCTCGCTCAACTGCTGCTGAATCAAACAATTTATGCCAGATGAATTGTTTGAAGTGTTAAGGGGTACTCTTATAAAATCTTCTGTTTCTTAATTGTGTGATTCTTACATAATATATTTCATATTTACTTTGTTTACCCAGAGCTTAAAGCACAACCCCAATGGAAGGTTTGTTGTTGTCTGTGGAGATGGGGAATATATTATTTATACAGCTCTAGCATGGAGAAATAGGTCATTTGGTTCAGCTTTGGAATTTGTTTGGTCATCTGAGGGAGAATATGCTGTGAGAGAAAGTTCATCGAAGATTAAGATTTTCAGTAAAAACTTTCAGGTTTGTATTTCCTTAGCCTTTTTATTTTTATTGTAATTTAAAAATTTGTTTAGGCTAATTGTGGTTTTAACATATTTTTGTTAATAACTTAACTGTTACTGGAAATCTTTGCTTTTGGCTTCTTGTACTCTCTCTCTCTCTCTCTACCTACACACACACAGATTTATTTATTTGTGTACAAAAAGCGGAGTTTCTTATCACGGTTGGATCCTTTAGGGTCTATGTTTGGCTTTAAGAGGAGATAATTATATAATTCCAGTTGATTTTTTTGAACTGTACACGGAAGTAATGGATAACTACTTACAGGAAAAAAGGAGTGTTCGGCCGACCTTTTCCGCTGAGCGTATATTTGGTGGAACTCTGTTGGCAATGTGCTCAAATGATTTTATCTGCTTTTATGACTGGGCTGAGTGCAGATTAATCCGACGAATTGATGTGACTGTGAAAGTGAGTTTTCATGTCTTTTTGATATTTCGATTACTTATTTACAGCTTTATCTGACATTATTAATTATTCTGAACATGTCAGAATCTCTATTGGGCTGATAGTGGTGACTTGGTGGCCATTGCTAGTGACACATCATTCTACATTCTGAAGTACAATGTAAGAAAATTTTCAAATTTAGTACCATCTGAAGCTTACTTATGGCTCATCGGATTTATTTTATGATTTCGAAGGACTAGTTTAGTTTGTTTTCTGAATCTTGTTTTCATGTGCATTGCAGCGCGATGTGGTATCCGCATATTTGGACAGTGGAAGACCAGTAGATGAACAAGGTGTTGAGGATGCGTTTGAGGTTCTCCATGAAACCAATGAACGAGTCCGGACTGGAATATGGGTTGGGGATTGTTTCATTTACAACAACTCTTCATGGAGACTTAATTACTGTGTGGGTGGTGAGGTATGGTGACTTATCTTATTACAATCGAGTTTATGTGATAGCATATCAGCTATTCTTGGGATTATGATCATGCGAACTGATTTCATTGCTCTAGGTGACCACAATGTATCATCTGGATCGCCCTATGTACTTGCTGGGGTATCTTGCTAACCAAAGCCGTGTGTTCTTGATAGACAAGGAGTTCAAGTAAGTATATTTTTGTTTTATGTTCCGAAGATTGTTCCTATAATTGGTATCTCCAATTAGGAATGATTTTTCTATTTTGCAGCTACTATTACGTCAGTCCTGAATAATGTAATATGTATTTTTTCTTGCAGTGTTATGGGGTATACATTGCTGCTCAGTTTGATCGAGTATAAAACCCTTGTAATGCGTGGAGATTTGGATAGGGCCAATGAAATATTGCCCTCAATTCCTAAAGAACAATATAACAGGTAGAAATGTTGTTCTAAACTGAATGATTTCAGAAAGCTTGCTATCTTCTGTTCCTCTTGTGTTTGGCTAAAACATGTAGATCTTGCTTTGAATTAGAAGATAATATGTTTGTTACTCTTAGTGCTGGAATTGATGGGTGTTCTTTCTTGGCTTATGATTCTAGACCTTTCTGTTTGAATAAATTTTTCTGAGCTGGGGCAAATATGTAAATGTGAAAATGACATGCATAAATTATGTTTGAAGCACTTAGTTTGAGCATTGTTTTGTTTCATTATTGTAATTTTTACTTGTGTTTAGAAAATGTATTATGGAGCTATATACATCTGTATACTTACAAGATTTTATCACTTTGTTACTTGCAAAAACATTCTGTACTGCCCCCTCAAGGTTATTTTAATGATTAAATATCTGTTATTTGCAGTGTGGCTCGATTCCTGGAGTCTAGAGGTATGGTAGAGGAAGCTCTGGAAGTGGCTACGGATCCTGATTATAGATTTGAGCTGGCAATACAGCTTGGGAGGTTGGAGGTTGCTCAGGTAAGTCCAAACATTGTGTAGGAGTACCACTAGAAATATGTTTTCACTTGATCTTCTCTTTATCTTATTGTTAGATTATTATATTTATTATTATTATTATTATTATTATTTAATTTTTTTTTTTGTCCTCGTGCAGAGTATTGCTAAAGAAGTGCACAGCGAGTCCAAGTGGAAGCAACTAGGAGAGTTGGCTATGTCCACTGGAAAGGTGTGTTGAGCACTTTCTCGAAGCCATTTGTTTTATCTCGGAGATTTCTCCTGTTTATATGTTACGTCCTTTTTGTAGATGTCTACAGGTTCCAATTTTCACCGCTATATATATCATTACTTTGGGTTCTTCTGATGGTTGTGAATTATGGTAATGCAGTTAGACATGGCTGAGGAATGTATGAAAAATGCAATAGACTTGAGTGGCTTATTATTGCTCTACTCTTCCTTGGGAGATGCGGAAGGAATATCTAAACTTGCTACTCTTGCCAAAGAACAAGGGAAGAACAATGTTGCTTTCCTTTGTTTATTCATGTTAGGTAAATTGGAAGACTGCCTTCAGCTGTTGGTAGAAAGGTAATCTTGTCTTGAGTGCTGTAAAGGAAGACAAGTTTATTTGATTATTAAGTCATAGGGGCACTGGAGCATTATTTTTAATGTAATTTTTAACTTGCAGTAATCGAATTCCTGAGGCTGCTTTGATGGCGCGATCATATCTACCAAGCAAGGTTTCTGAGATTGTCGCAATATGGAGAAAAGACCTCCATAAGGTCATTCCCTATCTTGTTTCTTCTGCATCTTTTTTAATTTACCACAACTTTCGCTGTCTTGAGTATGAGCACTCTGGTTTTTCCTCTTCTGTTTCCATGTTATTTCTACTTATAAGGTTTTGCTTTGTACTGGAAAAATCTACTTGAACAGAGAGTTAAATGTTTTTACTTCAATGAATATGTAGAATTGTTTGTAGGGAACAGCTGCCCTGCATAGTATTAGTTTAAACTGGATTTACTGTGATCTGTGTTGATGTGTGGTGTGTGCAACTGCATGTGAAATGATTTTTTTATAAAATAAAATAAGGAAAAGTACGCCACAGAATATAGCTTCTTTGATGTGTCACTTTTTCATTTTTCGGTTTGATTGCTGATATATTTTCTTAATGCAGTTGTGCAGCTTAGTCTTGGGTCTTAACTATTTCTGTTAACATTTTCGTGACAAATTGACTGAAAAATATACTTTTAAATATAAAATGCTGTCCTTTTACTATAATTAAAGAATATGGGTTTTATCTGTAATGTCATGCCAACTACAGGTTAATCCAAAAGCTGCAGAGTCTTTGGCTGATCCAGAAGAGTATTCTAATTTATTTGACGATTGGCAAGTTGCTCTTTCTGTGGAATCTAAATTTGCCGAGACAAGGTACTAGTTTTAGTAACAAAATCTCTCCTTTTTTTTCTTTTCCTTTCCTTCTCTCTTTTTCTTCCCTCAGTTTATCTGGTTACGTGTGTGTGTGTATATATATAAGATGCTACCATGCATTTTGGTTAAGAATAACATTCCACTGATAATTCACTTTGCTTATTTTATTTTCGATTTCTTTATAGGGGTGTGTATCCTCCTGCAGAGGAGTATGTGAACCATGTTGATAAATCCCATACGACTCTTGTGGAAGCTTTCAGAAATATGCAAATTGAAGAAGAGGAAGCTCTTGAGAATGGAGACTTTGATCATGAGGTTACATTTGCTGTCCATGTTCCACTTTTATACTTTTTCTTTCTGGGTTTCTTCTAGTCTCTTTTTCTGTCAAGCCTTAAGATTGGTGAAGTATTATTTCTCTATTGGTAAATTCAGTGCAGTTTCTTTAAACCTACATATAGTTTTAATGATAAAAGTATTATTATTATTATTATTATTACTATTATGAACCTTTATTCTGAACTGACATGTCTTGCCTCTTTCTATCCCAGGGTACTGAACAAAATGGACAAAACGAAGAGGAACATAATGGAGAAGGAAGCCAAGAGGAGGCTGAAGTTATTGATGCTGATTCGACAGACGGTGCTGTACTTGTTAACGGAAACGAGGCTGAAGAACAGTGGGGTACGAATAATGAAGGAACCCCGTCAGCCTAAAAGCAGTTGGGGCAGTGTGAAATCCAAATTTTGTCTCTGGTGATTAATGATTATTCTAATGTGTTATTTCTATCTCCCATTTCCCAAATTTTTGCTACAAATACTATGCTCTATCTCTGTAATTTGAAGCACTAATGAAACCACCCATTTAGGAAGAACTCCAGGAAATGCCTTTTGATATCTGGTTTTGTGGGTTCTAGTTCCTGGCCGACTGGTTGTGAGTTTATTGGGGCATTTTTCTAAGAATATTGCTGTCAAGCATGCCCCATAAATTTTTGTATATTGTAAAGCAATTATTGCTTAATCAGTGTCTCTTGTTAGATGTTTATGTTGGAATACTCTGGTGTATTTTTGGTAGCACCATGTAATGCCAGTATATTAGACAGTCAATCTTGATGGTCGTGAGATCCATTTGTCTTTGGTCAGTTTTTGGGAAACAAATATTTTAATTTATTTTGGTTCTTGAATTCATGTCTTAAGAGATCAAGGTCTGTTGTTTATGCATCATACCTCTCTATGTTATCTAATCTGAAATTTACCATCTTATTATTCTGTTTTGCTTTTTGCTTTGGCTCTTATTTTTCCTTGTTTGCCTGGCAGTGCTAACACCACGTCACCAGGACGCTTGAAGATAGTCGGTTCCAGCTTGTATAAGCCCTTAATAAAGGTGAGACATAATTACTCTGACAGACTAAGGCCCAGTTGTTTGCACTGAATTTGCATTCAGGCATTGCTTAGTAGTTTGGCGAAAAAAACAAGCCCGCTGGTCTTATTTGAGGTCCGAAGTTCTCATAGGATCATCCATCATCGCATGCTGCAACTGATATTGTTCATTCCTTTTGAGAAGAATAGGTTGTGCATAGATACTCTGTGTGGAATTTTATTCTTGTTTTCTTTTGTACAATTCACCATGTTCCTAATTCTTTTGGTTCGAACTAGTTTAGCTTCACCTGGTTAGTCGGATTCTGAATGAAGTAGCTTTTTCGTTTTCATTTTTATTGATTCTGTCATAACCATAGTGCGGCTGAATGGTCATTTGCGTCAGTTCTTATATATATTTTTCATCTTTCAGAATTCTTGCTGGAGATTGGAGAGGTGATTGTAGAGCCGATTGTCTCATAAACCCGATGGTGTGGCTTTGTAGCACATTGAATTTTGCCATGGGCGAGCATAGTATACAATGTTAGCATCAGTTATCATTTTAATAACCTCTTGTAATAGTTATGTTAGCATATTCTTTCGAGGCATTTTCTTTATAAAGTGTTATGATTGTAGAAAATATCGAGTTTTAGAGGTCGCTACCGAATTTATGGTTTTGCGTTGGGAATTCTTTTTGGATGGAACTTGGAATTCTGTAACATGTCTTGGTAACAGTTATATATATAAAAGTTATATTGCCATTTGATTAAATCCACGAGGATTATGTAAGTTTGTTATTGAAGTTGGTGTATATTGTCCATTATTTTCGCGTCTCTGCACCATTTTTGTATAAAATTTGTTATCCGTCATGCTGTTTCTGCAGAAACTAGGCTGGCTGGCTGGCTACTAGTTACGTCCCTAAGATTTTATTTGAATCTTTGTACCTTTATTTTTCTTTTATTTCAAAATATTTGATTGTACTAGATAATGAAATTGTGAAGTTATCAACGTCTCTGTGCTAGAGTAAATGAAGCAATTACAGAGCTACAGAAGTCACACTGGCACACACTGACAACATTAGCTTCTAGCCACACACAACAAATTGGTAACACTACTATGATATCCAATCAACCTGATGTGAATCCAGCAACATCACAGGATACCTTATCTGGCATAACTACATTCTAAATATACTTAGACTTGGCTTAAGACAAAAACAACATTATATATCATATATACAGAAATTTACCCCAACATAACTATGATATCCAATCAACCTGATGTGAATCCAGCAACATCACAGGATGTGGGACTCGGTGGGCATACTCTCTTCCGGATCAACATTTCTACGGTTGGGAAAGCCCTCTTTCTGCCTCCTCTTGGCCTCGATCTGAATTGTTCATCTGACTCAACAAAATCTCCCTGTTTCAATATAAAAATAACACACTACTAAGCATCCCATTTTCCCTTCTGATTTCAGATTTTACAAAATATACAAATATGCACAAACGCTTACAGCAGCATAAACATGGCACCCATTGGTTTCATGATTGTCTCTAACATGTTTGTAGGCAAATCTCTTTCCACAGCCAGCAACTCCACAACAAAAGGGCTTAATTTCATAGTGCACTGCCTTCACATGCTGCTGCAGATTTGATTTCTGTAGGAGGTAGTAATACATAATCAATAAAAATTCTACACCATGACTGGAATAAATGTCTTGACATAGAATCAAGGTTTAAGGTCTTACACATGAGAATGAAAGCTGACAACCCTTAAACTCGCACTTCAACCTCTCGGGTGAACCTTGATTTTTCTCATGTGTCCGCATATGTCGCTTGATGTTCTTCCTTAGCTGCTTAGTCCCACATATCTTGCATGTCAAGTGCTGATGGCAAGACCTGATATGAGCCTCCAGGCATTGTTTATTTGTAAAATATTTCATACAACCTTCTTCAGCACAAAAAGCCTCCACAGAGTCTAGCTTGACTAAGAAAACAAAAAATATACATAAGTTGACAAAAAAGAAAATCTATAGTAAACCTCCCTCATTGGTTTTTTATTTTAGAAACTAGATACAAACAACTTACCATGAGACTCTTCATGTTTCTTTAACTTGCATTCATACTTGAATACTTTACCACAACCAGTCTCCTGACATACATATTGCTTGGGCGTGGTAGATGAGCCATTGTTATCATCATCATCGCAATCTTCGCCATCATGATAGTCTTTCACATGTCTACTCATATTGCCCTGAAACACAAAATCGCAATCGCAGTTGCCAACCGGACACTTGAACAGCTTTCCCTGGTGCTGCAGAAGGTGACGATTCAAGTGATCCTTCCGTCTATAACTAGCATTGCAATCATCTAGGGGACAAGTAAATGCTCTCTACAACAAAATTAAAACACAATAAGAAACAACATATTCAAAAAACCAAACCATCAACAACCAAATACCAAAAAATAAAGAGTTTCAAACCTCAAATTACACAAGCGCGTGATCGAGGCTTCCTTGATGGAGCTTCTCAGGAGGTCTCCCAACCTGATACTGGTCCAATCAAGAGGCGAGCCCCTCGCATTTCGGAGTTCAAAGTATGGGATCCAATGCTTCACACACACTGATAACTAACAATTCTCTGCAAAATCAATATTTTTCAACACAACTAAATAAGAAGATATACACATCTAGACCTAACAATACAATATAATAAGAAAAACAATACCTCAAGCGAATGACTCTGCATGTGTTGTTTCAAGTAGGCAGGTTTTTTGAAAGTAGCACCACATTCCTCGCAAGTGTTAGGTTTTTTCTCTTCGTTATTCACAACTTTATCTACCTTCGCTATCTCTTCCTAAATGAACCAAATAATATGTATTAGCTACACATCAAACAACCACGAAGCAGATCATGATGAGAACATGAGATAAAACAGACCTTGTGCTCAGAGAGGATGTGCGATGCGATGAGAGACTTCTTGGATCTACAAATCCCGCAATACTCACAGTAGTAGCGTCTGATGTCTCTGAATTTAGCTCCTTCTTTCATCTTGTCTTCTGCTTTGTGGACGTCGCAGGGGCTTGGGAGAGAACTAGCAGCGGCCATTGCTTGTAGGGTTTAATCTCCTCCACTACTTTTTATCTTTTCATCTTTTAGACCATTTCGCAGAGACACAGCCTTCGAAACAGACCAGAGAAATTTCCAGGTTTTGCCTTTTCCAGTTTTCGGCTCCATAGAGTACACACGAGCCTTGAACTACGTTTCTTCTTTCAGGCCCATATCTAGAAACGGCCCAATACATCTTCCAACATATTTTGGGCAAAAGAAAATTACTGTTAGATGTTTAGCTTTAGATTAAGAGTGGCCACAACTGGGCTCTACAGGTTCCTCCTCCGAGCTTTAGATTAAGTAAAACACTTGTCATTTTTATTCTTTCGGACGATCAATTATTTTTGAGCCGCTGATGTTTGTTACGACCATGAGAATATTTGTATTGCGAAAATTGTTTTATCGTGATATGCTGTTTAGTATTTATATATTTTTTATGAGCATGGTTAAATACATATGTTATTCTAATTAGTTAATTAAATGTGTTATTCTAATTAGTTAATTAAGTGAGTAATTGATTGATTAATTAGGATTAACACATTGTATGAATAGCTCGTAGTTAATTTGACCTAGGTAGGGTTGAGATTGTATAATCATAATTGAAAAACTGTTGTACTGATCAATTGGTTATGGTCGCGGGTCTTTTTTCGTTCTTAATACGGTCTATATTAGATCAGTGATTAATTCAAAGGGTCATACTTAGTCAATCTATTAAGGAAATGATTGGTTATTAGGCACGTTGCCAATAGCTATAACTATAACTATTAAACTGCGTAGATATTTTTAATTTCGCTGACCAATACTTAATTGACTTAACATGATGTTCAAATATAAAAATGATTTTTTTAATCATTGATTTAGTTTTAGCGTAAATATTCACATATTCTCGAACTCTCATTTAGTTTGATTTGGTCATTACAATTACATTTATTGATTGTCATTCTCTGTGGATCAATCATGTTTGTAACAACTTTATTGTGTTTACGGGTTAATTAAATATTGACAGATTCGACCCCCATCAAATTTTTGGCGCCATTGTCGGGGAACGACATTAATCAATTTTGTTTCTGTTTATGACAAAATCTTATAGTTGTGCCTTAATTGTGCCCATAGATCAAAACACATTTTCTGAAGATGTTTGACAGAGTTGGAAGACAAGCTCCCAGAACCAGACCTAACGACAAATGAGGTAAGTGATCTCCATAATCAGATTACAGAATTAACCGCTGCAGTTTATCAATTGGTTGCAGGTGAAGCTCAACAGTAATGCACACATGCAAGGTTATGTGGAATTCGTGGTACATCTGGATACTCGACCGATGCGTGTCCTACTTGGCTAGATGATACCCCTGAACAATTTGATGCAGCAGAATTTTACAATTGTGATTCCTATTTCAATACCTACAATGAAGGATGTTGGGATAACCACCGTAATCTGGGATATTGGTCAACGAGTTATCAATTAAATGTATCAGATCCCCAATATCAGAATGATCAATATTCATGTAACTCTTTAGCTGATATTATTGAGCAATTGGCAACTAACACGCTCCTATTTCATCAGGAAATAAATGTTAGCATCCAAAATCTAGAGAAGCAAATGAGCCAACTTATAACTTATGTGGAAAAGCTAGAGTCATAGGTAGAACCTCCATCGTAGATTAAGATCAATTCCGAGAGCATCAATGCAATGACATTAATGAGTGTGAAAGAGTCATTAGACTAAATTGCAAGGAAGGACTGTGCCCACGACCAATTGTCACACGAAGAACCGTAAGATTGGATGAGCAAGGTTGTGCCCATGACGAAAGGTCACAAGAAGAGAAACAAATCGCGAAACTTGTTTCTATTGTCCAAGAAACATCAAAGGAGCTAAAATTTCTAGAAACTAAACCACTCTTTCTAGGGATATTTGATAATACCAAAAGGCATAGTGAAAAGAAAGTGATGTTTGAAACTTTACATAAGGTTGAGGTTGAAGGTACAAAAACATTGCATGAATATAAAACGTTGAAATATCGGTATGTACCAGTTCACTTTTTCCTATGCCCATAACTAAGTTACGACTATCCTTTGTTGTGCAGGTTTCGAATTTGATGGTAATATATCTTGATTTTCTCTTTGTCACTATATTCAAATTCTACTTCTTCTTCCTTTTATTGAATCATAGCACTGCATATTGAATCACGCGACTACAAGGACTAGTACTTTATCTCTACAAGTCAAGATTAAAAACAGTAAGTTCTTAAACTAATTTTATCCATTAATTTTAATTTCATTTGTTCTTTCCTTCTCTTCTACCCTCTACTATGTTTTCATTTTTTATAACACGTAATCAACACGAGTATGCTCTCTAGTTGCCACTTAGTCAGATCTTTCAGATCATAAATTATTTGTTAATTGTTGTTCTGGTTATGAGGAACAATAAATCTAAAAATTGAAAAATTACAATTATTCACCTGAAGTTGAATAATTGAAATTTGGAAATCTAAAAATTTAAGAAAGTGTTCTTATCTTGTACAAAATGAATTGCTTCAAATTTGTGTTATTGTTGGTTTCTGAGAAAACTATATTAGTTGGTTGAGTAATTGTGGAACAAGATTGATATCCAAAAATCTATACGAAACTCTGATAAGGAGAATGAAACAACTAAGTAGTAGAAAAATCGAGCTTTTATTATAATTTGAACTTATCTGAGCGATGATTTGCAAAAGCAGTATATGATAGTCACGGATCCTACAGATCTATGACAAGTTCTAAACTCTAGATATAATCGCCAAATTGAAATCATCATGTCTGAAATCATCATGAATGGAACAATTTGAGATTCTAATATCTTAAAAGCATAAGTGAATATAACTCTAAGATGTATATGATTGTGAACAAATTGAAAATGTGTGGGGAAACAAAAGCTGATCATGAAATGTTAGAGAAAATATTTACCATTTTCCATCATTCCCAGACGGTTTTACAATAATAGTATTGGGAGAAAAAATTCTAGAAATATGATGATTTGATTATCATTTTGAATATTACTGAAAAACATAACCAATTATTGTTAAAAAATAGTGAAATTCACCCTGTTGGTACCCAAGCATTCTCAAAAGTGAATGCACATTATAATGAAAATACAGATCGCGGACGTAGTCGTGGTTACCATGGTCGTGGTTTTGGGCATAGAAATAATTATGGAAATGGATGTGGGAATGGTTATGAAAATGGTCAAGGATAAGGTCGTAATTCTAGTAGAAATTATGGATATCCGTATAATAATCCAAATATTCCCCAGAAATGGAATATTTACAATGCAAGTTCCAACAAATGGAGAGAAGTTCAGGAAGCGCCAAAGTTCAACCGTGATCCTTGTTATAGAAGTGGTTCCCCCACTTATTATTCAAAGACTTGTCGCGCCCCCAAACATGTAGTTGAAACTTATTAAAAGTTGAGACGTGAAAAAGAAAAGAAAAAAATAATGAAGTAAATTCGGCTGATGTTTTTGACGATGGTCGTATTAGTCTTGTCGACATATCAAATCACATAGATTTCGAACTTATTAGGTTTGCTAAATTCTATTAATTTCTACCGTTTTAATCAAATCACAACAAACCCCAAAACAATAGCGTAGTATAATTTACTATGAGAGAAAATTATAACTTTAAAAAATTGAAAAAATAAAATAAAATAAAAAGAGTTAATTAAAAAGCTGATTACTTTTTGGTTCAGATCATGGTTTTCGGTTTGATTTTGATCTCTACCAAAAATTTTATTTAAATTAAATTGATTTTTTTTTTTCAGTTTTGAAATGAACCTCGGTTCGATTCAGTTCAAATTTACACCTCAATTCGGTTCGATTTTATAATTTTAAAATTAAAAATTTTTCGGTTTGGTTTGACCGAAACAAAACCAACCTATGACCACTTCTAGTTGTGTGAGATACCATTTGAATGACTTTCCAATGTAACGTGTAAGATTATTATAAAATTATCTATGACTCATGTGATTTTTTCCATTTATATAAGGAAAATAATAGAGATAATAGTTTCTTTTATTTTAATTTAGGAGTAAGTAATTTTTATTTTTAATTTTCACCTTTTATTATTTAAACATTTAATTTATAATATGTTATCAACATAAATATATTTTTTTTCTTGCCCAATAAGATTTTCTGTATTAGACAATAACTGGTAACGTTATTTTGATGATGTTAAAATGTTGATAAATTATTTTTAAAAACTGAATGATTGATCTTAAAATATGAAAAAAGACCAAAGGAGAAAAATGATTAAAATAGAAAAATAGAGAGAAATATAGAGAACCAATAAAAAAATGAAAAAGAAAAATTATAAATAGAGAAAATGAATCATAAAAATATTTAAAGAATAAAAGGAGGAATTATAAAAATAGTGAAATTGATATTTCAAAATAAATTACAGTTATTGTTTTATTGATGTTTTTGTTTAATATTTAAATAAAATTATTTATTATATTTTATTATTCATGATATGTTATTAATTGTGAGTATATTTATAGTAGTCACATTTTGGGTTTAAGGTTATTGGAAATTTTTAAATGTTTTCTTTTTTAATTTTAGGAATAAAAAATATATATTATTAAGAATATTTATGAAATAAGGGAATAAGGACTTACTTCTAATTTTTTTTTAAGGGTATGACGTGTCCGCATGAATTTTAGTAAAGTTCATTATAAAATTTTTAGGAATAAATATTTTGTTTGTAAGATCCATATTTATAAATTTCTCGGTCAAAATATATCTTTTTTATTGTTATATTATTTAAATTTTATTTATCCATTACTATTTCTAATTATATTTCCTTTTTATAAAATTTATTTACTGTGTAATTAGAAGATTGATTTCCATTAAGGTTAAAAGACTATTAGCACAACATTATTTGAAGGGAATATGATTTAGCGAAATGTTCAAGGAATGCACAAGAAAACCATATTTGGGGTCTGACTTTCTTTTCGACCAAACACATTACGCATGAAGGTTCAAAGATCCATGTGGAACATGGGTTAGCATGGTATGGTTTGGATTTCTTTCAACCCATCCCATATTTGTGAAGACTTTCATATGCTTAGTATGATTGTTATGATTACTTTCAACCCGTACTGTTACATTCCTTGCATTGACCATAGACAACAAGAGCGGATGCTAGGCTTGGTAGGGGTGGCCCAACTATGGGGAGCATGCGATGGGTTATATGCAAGAGGGAATCCATCCATGTAGTAAACTAATAGGAGCCTTGTGGTGTGAGGAGTTAGGAGTCATGAGGCGGCTTGTGATCCAGCAAAGGTAATAATATGAGGGGCATTTGTGCATGATGAGCACAACCTCATGAGCAGTAGAGGCCACGCATGACTATGTATGCGAGCGATGGAACACGAGCATAATTAGGAATAAAGAGCTGCAACAGACTGCAAAAGCAGTATGGGGCGAGCAATAGATGTCTCTTAGCACCATATGGATATGAAAAATAAGTAACCAAGCCAAGTTTAGGCATGCAAACCAAGTTAAGCAAACCATCATACGACGGACTGCATGATTGTGAGATGACTGTGACTTTGAGTAGCATTGAGGGAGAATACGAGTTGAATGGGCATATAGGGGTAAGAAAAGTGGGCAACTCAGGTGAATTGGATAAGAAACATGATTGGGCAATGGGGTAATTGGCTGGTCAAAGGCTGAATAAAAGGTTACCAAAGATAGCTTGCTGGTTAAGGAAGAAAAGCTTGAAGACTTAGTCAAAACCCTTCCTCAAAATACGGGAAGTGGGAAAGAGGAGATCTAGTCTTATGCCACTATCTTAATAAAGTGGAAGTGGGAAGTTAAGGAGGAGAGAAAGTGGTCGTGGCACGAGGAGAAGCTGCCACATCACCCCTCCATATTCTGCATTTATCCTTAAAGTCATCTATAAAAGGAGTACTTCATTTGGTGAAACAAACAGAAAATAGAGAAACACAGAGCGATCAAGTAGAGCTTCTTAGCATTCAAACACTAGAGAGTGTGAGGGAAATTTGTAGCGAGAGTTTATTACTATTTCTCATTGTATGCTCAATTAAGTTTTATCTTGTAAAGCAATTTTCGAGCAATAAAAGATTTTGTTGTTGGGTTGTGGGGATAGACTCCCACGTAATCTATTTTACTTATTTTTGGTGCTTTATTTTCTTATTTTGCATTCAAGAGTAGACTGACTTGGTGACGAACTTCTAAATACCGCATACCATGTTTGACAAGACTTTCATATGCTTAGCATGGTTGTCATGATTGCATTTTTGGGATTTTTCCCCTCTCTCTTCAACCAACAATATGATTTATTGGTGTGATTGTGTATATGATTTTACAAAATTACCTCTCACTGTCCATTTTCTCTCCTATCCTCTGCCGATTTCACCATCTTTTATCTTCATTTCTCTTGAGAGCTTCCTCAATCTCCTCCCATCTCTGTCTTTCTGCACTCTCCTCAATCTCCCCCATCTTCGTCTTTGAACTCTCTTCGCGGTCTTCTCTTTATCTTTTCTCTTCTTCTTGTCCACTCTTCGTCTGTCTCCTCTTTATTTTTTTTTCCTTATTGTCTACTCTTTGTTTTATTCTCCTGCATTTGTGTATTTTCTCCTCTGCTAAAGTAATAACAAATTTCTCCTAATTTTATTTATTTTATTTATATTATGTTTTAAATTTTATTGATTTGTTTATTTATCTCTTTTTTATTATCATATTTTATTTATAATATTTCTTTTTAATTTTTTTAAAAAATTGTAACTATTTTTTTAATTTCTAATTTTATTTATTAATTATTCTAGCTAATTTTATTTATTTGAATTTGAAATTTTATTTTTAATTTATTGAATATAATATAAGTAATATGAAGTTAAAAGATATTATAGTTATTTAATTATTTTTCTACATAAAACTATGTAGTTTTATTAGAAAACCATCTATCAAGACAACTTATCAACGCAAAACAATACATTATATAACCACACATTATAAAACTAAATATTATGAAACAATTATGGAAACCATCCAAATACAAGTTAAATGTTCATGTAGGAAAGTAAAGGCCTTTTAGGTGAAGATGAGTGACCTTGCTTAGCTTGTTTTCGCTCGAATATTAGACCTTCAAATCCTTCTTTGAGCTTCATTTTTAGAAGGTTCTTCCTGAAAATGAGCTTTTGAACATTTATCCCATTATGGGCTTAGGCTATCTTCGTGGTCTTAAAGGTGTTGTATGTTGCACGGACACTTCTGTACATGTGAGTATGTCGTGTCAGATACATCTCAAACACTTTGACTGTCCGACACTTGTCTGACACCGTATTCATTAATTAAATAAATAATTAAATAAAAAAAGATATTTGGTCACATCATTTCATACATTTCCTGTATATATCCGATACTTTTAACTATTATTAATCAATTATCTTATTTATATTTTTCTCTAAAAAAAATCTCCCATTGTGCCTTGTCAATTTATTTGTTTGAAATTCGCAAAATCAAATTATAATTCTAATAAATATATATACTAAATGTTAAATGTTGATGATTCATCATTACTTATGAATTTATACTCTCTATATTGTATACTTTAAGGTAAAAGTATAAGTGCATATATTATATAGCTGATTATTTGTTCGGATATATAAATATTTGTCTGTATTGTTTAATATAAAAATGTAATTATATATTATTTTAGTAGCCGTATCGAAATTGTGTTGTACAATATTTTTATTTTTAAAAAATTTTTGTGTCCTGTATCCGTACAAGATAAATGTTACCCCTAAGGTGTTTGAACCTCAATAATTTTGAGCATTCGTGGTTGTGTTGTTCGTTGGTCTTTCTAAATTTTGAATATATATATATATAATACAAACTAAGTGTATTTATACTTATATTGTAAATTTATTATATTATAATAACCCATTTAAATTATTTTTTTATATTTAATAAGTTTAAGTAATACAATTAAAGTATTAAAAATTTTATTATACAATTAAAATTTATCAATATTATAAAATAAATATATGTAACCATTTTATTTTAGTTATTAATTTATACTTTTAATATATATTTTTTCTGATTTTTCATGGGCTATATCTACTGTGACAATTTTTCCTAACAATTTTTTTCCCTTCTTTGGCCTTATATAAATGAATAAAAAAGATGAATTAGTAAAAGAGGGCTCATATAATAAAATTAAAACAAAAGGTAAATAAGTAAAATTGATTAAATATTTTCTACAAAAATTAAAAATATAATCATTAAAAAAATAACCAATAAAATAAATATAAATAAATATAATTAATTAATAATATATATATTTATTAATGAGTCCAATTTCGTGGATTGCCAAACAGATCTAATGAGTCCAAAATTTTTAAACTGTACTACGTCAAAACAACCATGGACTGATAATTTACAGTTCAGTTCAAGTTGGTTGGTACGGATATTTTGTCCACACGTATGAAGGTATTTTATCCAGGACGTGTAAAGCTAAGAGTAATGTTATATAGTTTACTCTTATAACTCACTTTTGTTGCCTGTTCATAGATGTTAATTTATAATTGGATGATAAAATAAATAGCAATAAATATATAATTAATATAAATTTAAATCATCCAATTGTGAATCGTCACGTATGAGTAGATAAGAAGAGTGGGTTATAAAGGTAGACTACATATCATTACTTTTAAAATAGTTCTCTACGTAAATAAATACTCTATAGAAAAGTCTGAAGAAACTAAAACAGATTTCTAACATCTCTAATAAAATCATAATCATTTAGATTTCCAATTCAAATTTGAGAAATCAAAATAAAATGAGTTTGATAAAATTCCACTTACTTGATTTTTTTTTTCTTTTAATATTGACAAATTTTGCTTCAAGTCCCCAAAACTCTCTAGTATCTCACAATTGCCTCTAAATTGTCAATAATTATAAAATAGGGCAAATTAGTAATAAGTATTCAATAAAGTCAAAAAATAATAAATAAAAATAATGCATAAATATTGTCAATTTCATGTTCAATCACAAAAGTATTAATGCCCGTACTTCGTCTTAAATTTAATTTCAACTGAACTCAATTGAATTGTGACAGAATTGAGTTCATTGAGATGTTGAGCTATTTATCCGCCTTCTACCGTCCGTAAATTAAACAACCGTCTCATTAAATGAACTTTATTAGAGGCATGTTTCTCACACATATTAGAGAGGGATTCAGATCTCCTGCTGATGTTTTATATACTGAGATCTTGCTGATATTTTGATATGGAGATGATATGTATTAATTTTCAATCTAATGGATATCGTGCTGACAGCCCATTTAAAAATTTCCACTCATTCTCTTTCTATTTTCTTATTCTCTTGTCTCTTCTCTCTCCATTGAATGATTATTTTATTTCTCTAATTTTTTATTTTATTTATATAATTAATATTCTCTCTTTATTTTCATAATACAACAATTTTTTTCCTTTTTTATTTTATTTATGTTTTTATTTTTATTTTATTTATTTCCAAAATATAAAAAGTGATTGTTTTATTTTTTTATTATTTATTTTCAAAATATAAAAAGTAATGATTTTTATTATTTTTGAAGTTTTTTTTTTCCTTTCTTCTTATTATCTCTGCTTTTTTTTTTCTTACTCTGTAACTTTCATTTTCAAGAAATAAACTATTACATTCAAACAACAAGTTAGATTCATTTTATATAGAATTAGCGTCAAAAGTTATATTTAGCTAGTATAATTATTTACCTCATGCTCACTTTATTATTTTTTAATATTATATTCTCATTTTCTCTCTTATATTATCTATCAGTCTAACATTAAATTTGTTGATATAACACATACAATATGTGTTTTTTTTTTATAAAAAAACACTAATTTATTTTTTTTTCAGGCATAATTTCTACGGTAACATACACATCTATACACCAAAATCAATCTAACTTAATAATCACAATAAAAATATATATATATATGTCACACATTTTTAATATTTTCACAATATCAACATTCTCAGATAAGTTTCTAATGCTCCAAAATATTAAAATAATAACAACACAAATAATTCTTCAAATGATAATAATAATAGAAAAATTAGTTAATGTTTTTTAAATTAAATGGAAATCAGGTGAAATATCTGAAACTTCACGAGGTAGATTGCTATTCTGATGAAACAATTCTTGAAAACTTGTTTGTTGATAATGCCCTTGAGGAGGCCATGCCAGAGAAGCATTTGAACTATCCCTTGAATCTATCAAGTGAAAAATATGCACATAATAAGGATTCAATCAAACATAAATAATAAATGAATATTTTAAAAAGAAAAAAAACTAACCAAAAGTGGAGGATAAATCAATTATTGTGGAGAACCATTATTCACAGGACATAAGGAGATTGAATCCTGTACAATATTAATTCTTATAAAATGACCTTTCAATGTTAAAAATAAAATAAAAATACCTGAGATGTTTTATCATCAAAATTATATTACCTTAGATGTTTTATCATGCAATGACAGTTTTGTACACCTTTTTCTTTTAGCTAATGCTTTCTCCAAACCACTTTTGAATCTTGACCTCCACGACTTGTGTTTTTTTTCTTCAATCCTTTTGCTTTATTAAGGATGGATTCTTGAGTAGTATTCTCCTTACTGTGGTTTTGTTGAGATCCAAAATCTTACTCTTGTTTTTTCCCATTCAATTCTAAGCATAAAATCTCTCCAACTTGATTTGCCAATTTACTCGCTTCAATAGTTACTAGATTAAAAGCCTTCTCACTCTCTGAAGCCCTATTTGATATCTTTGTGAACATAGTACATAGAGACCTATATTGAGATGATTGCTTCAACTTAAGATCTTCTTGGATTTCATTTCCATGTATGTCTTGTATATGATTAACTCTTGCTTGTTTAGTCCATCTCTTAAGAATGTAGATACTAGGAATTTCCTTAATATTCATACATTCTCTGAGAACTTTGATAGCATGACAACATAATACTCCCGTCATCTCGAAAAGCCTACAACTACAAGTTACCCGTTCATCATTTTCTTTTCTCACATGCCACTTTTTAAAATTATTAACCCCCACAACATAGTCAACAATTCCATCTGATAAAACCGAGTCAAATAATGTCAAATCGAGAGACTTTTCAAAATTATCTTGAAACTTCTGAAATATCAATTTTGTGTACACTTCTCTTGCTTGAACCAACATTTTACATGAAACTTTTAGAGAAGGTAACCTATAGAACAAATCATATTCCGCTTCAAGTTCCTTATATCTCTTATCATTAAGCACTCTATCAAAATGCATGAAAAATTGTGCAATGTTCATATCAGACTTCAAATATTCTTTTAAAAAATCATTAAAACTCTCACTAAGTTGTGTACTATTCATCCCAGCTGACCACACATGTCTAATATATGCAAAAGCCCATTTTTCTTTCACTGAAAATATACTCTTCAACCAAGTACTGTCATGCAAATCAAACTTATCAAGCATATCAACCCAAGCTTTTAAGAACTCATTTTCTTCTTCAACACTAAACATGAAAGTTGGCAAGATACTTTTTATTCCTACACCATGCACATGCTTCAAGCCATTTTGCATAATATGCCATACATAAAGCCTATGGTATGTATTAGGCATAACATGTAGAACAACTTTGGCCATTGCAGCATCTTGATCAGTAAAGATTGTCTTAGGAGCCTTTTCTGACATAACTTGAAAATGTTTCAAACAACCAAACAAAAGATTCAAAAGTTTCATCATACATTAAACATGCTCCAAACACAATAGTCTCTCGATGATGATTAAATCCAACAAACACTCCAAATGACCTATTTTCTTTATTTATTTTGTATGTTGTATCAAAACTCACAACATCCCCAAATTGGCCATAATCAATCATCATTTTAGCATCTATCCATAATATATTTGTGATCTGTTCTTCACTGTCTAATTGCACAGAAAAAAAATGGATTCTTTAGTGTTTGTTCAGAAAAATAACTCAATAGAAATCTACTTCTCCATATGCTAAATTCCTCTGTCTCCTTAATATAAAGTAGTTTTTTTTTTATCAATTTTTGTATAACCAAGAGACTCTCGACCACCTACTTGTCTACCCATCAACTCGTATGAGGATCTAATTAGAATTCTAGATTCTTCTGCCAACTCTATTTCAATTTCTTGTGCAGCTCCTAAATTTTTTTTTGAAGGTAACATATGTGCACACTCTTGTTTAACTAAAGGATGATTATGTTCATCCATAAAATAATTGACAAAATTTTTTTGTCAATTTTCTTTAGTTTAATACATAATTTTGCACCACAACCAGTTCTAGTTACCACTTTAGAAATTTTTATGACTTCATCACGTTTATTTTTCTTGAAAACCTTCTTTAGAACAAACAAATTTTCTAGAAGTGATTTCATTTGTCTTCTTATTCTTTGCATGTGTATCTCTTCTAATACTAAATCCTATTCTCCTTCCATATGCATTGTAAAAGTTATAAGCAAAATGTTCTGATTGAAACACCATACCATATTTTTGTTTCCAATCACAATCATTATCAGAGTTTTCTATGACACTTCCGATTTCATTCATTTTCCTATGAATTAAGAATTACAATCAACAGATAGACTTAAAGTATATTTTGCAAAATTAAAAAAATAAATACAGTACAATAAAAAATTACTAAGTTTAATAAAAACACAGTACAACTATAAGAACACGCTAACCAAACATATACCATTAAACACGTATCTCATTTTTTTACTATATTATCATCACTATCACTATCACCATCATATACAGTTAATGCAAGAATCCAGAAAAAAAAATTTAAACATGTACAAACTATATATTTTTAAATAAATGAAAAAAGAATTAATCAAATACTTTCAACTAAAACACAATAAATGTAACGGACCGTTTCCGGGCTTAGTAGCTTGGGTCAGAAGTTAGGGGTTTTATTGATAATTGTTAGAAGTTTTGATATAATTTGTAATATTTCCTAGGTCTAGGGGGTTTTATTACTAGACATCGTATAAGATCATTATTAAACCCTAGAGAGTCATTCCTGCCTCCTTCACGTTTTTAGAGTTGAGAGAATCGTGAGAGAGTTAGAGCGTCTATTCGCTAAGGTTTCCGCCGACGTTAATTTTTGGTAAGTCTCTTACGATCGTATGTTCAATTATCGTAATACTGTGCGTGTTATAACTCAGATAATCTGTTTCAACGCCTAGGTTTCCGTTCTGTGATCCTGTTTCCGGTTAGGGTTCCGTCGTGGTTCTGAATTCTGGTAAGATTCATTCTGTCGTACTCTCGAATCTCGTATTATTATTCTGTTCTCGATCGCTAATATGGTGATTCCGTTAGTTGGGGGTTTTCCATCGGGTTACTGTGCGGTAGGCGTCGCGGATTGTAGTAGTTCGTAATCACTATGAGTCGTTTAAAGTCTCGTATCTTTCAATCGTTCGTAGGGTCTATCCATTTCGATTAGGGCCTTGTTCTGTCGGGTTCAGGTTGAGTTAGAACCCTGAAATCCGCGATTAACATTACTGGTTCCGTTCTGTAGAGGGTCAGGAGGAATGAACTGCTCGGGCTAAGGAGTAGGCGTCTCGTTGTTGGTTCTACTGTCGTGGTTAGTAATTCGTTTTTGGTCCGATACAATGCTTGTTGTATGTTGATTGTTATATGCATGTGTCGTGTATTGCTGAATTGTGAAACTGTCTCCTAAATTGCCCTGTTTAACGACTAATAAATACGATAAACTACCTGTTAAGTTAATTCTCTGATTTTATAATGCTCATACACTGAAACTGATAACCTGGTACTTAAATAATCTGGTTTAAATAGTAAACAAACGAAACTGTGAGTTTTTCCCTTAGTTAGTCTACTGGTAGAATATATGGCATGCCTAGGGATAGAGGATCATCACTACTGAAATAATTGGCTTGAAGTGCCTATACTGATTGTGTTGATACTACTATACTGGTACTATTTACTGGGCTTCGACCATACTGTTACTGATTCTGGTAATCCCGTTTTCCACTGTTAACTGTTTTGGGTATAATTCTGGTAAATAACTGGTTAGACTGTTAATTAATAAAGATTGGTTTCTAGTTGCTGGACTGTGTTAATGGACTGTTAATGGATGATAAATAACTATGATTTATGTATGAATCAGACTTAATTAAGTGATCACAAATTGGTTGATTTTTCTGTCATATATAACTATAATTCTACAAGTTATTAGGATCCTAGCGCTCTATAAGAATATTAGGATCCTAGACCGTGAACTTTAGGAGCATATTTTTAGGATGATAATTGAACTTGAATGAATATATAGATAACGGATAATCTGGTTTCGACTAAAGGAAGATACTCAATAAACTGCTGATTGGTAGGATGATTGGTGTGTTGACTGATATAGCAGACTCTAGGGAGTCTGTAGAACCTTGCATTGTGTGCTCCCATGATTAGAGACGAGTCTAGGTCACCCTGTATGTGTATGTTGGAACGTGAGCGCTAACTTAGACTAATTCATAGTCTAACGTTTCATTTATCTCTTTCTATTATGTAATCTGGGAATAAAATCTCAGGTTGAGTGCAGGTACTCCGATTGTTTAGGCGCTGTCTCATATACGGATCACGACATATATAATCAGCATTCCATTTTTGTTACTGTTATGTTATCTTTCGTACATTGATTCCTGTATTGTATTTGGGACTTTTATCTTTGGAGTTGTATTGGATATTGCTGGACATTAGTATTGTTACGTTTCTTGGGACTGTTGGACTTATGGACTATATGACTATTTTTGGGATTTTGAATTATTCGACTGTTATGTGTTCGTATTTGTTGTGCAGCGTCAGATTCGTAACCATGGTTCTACCAGGGTGGGGGTTTGCCGTTACAATAAAGTAATTTGTGTATTATAAATAAATTCTAGAGAGCATCTCAGGTGTTACATGTAACACACTATCTTATTGTGTTACAAGTTTCACACGTGTGAAACCATAACATTCAAAATAAAAACGCGCGCTATTACAAAACATAACTTATATATCTGTGTCTGTACAATTATTATATGTATATGTTGAGATGCTAAGTTTACCTGAATGGTTTTTTGTGCCTGCGAGGTTATTATCTGTATCTGTGATTTATATATCTGTGCCTATACAATTCTTATATGTATCTATTGAGATATTAATTGTACCTGTGTGGTTATTTTTTGTGCCTGCAAGGTTATTATCTGTGCCACTGTATCTGTGTCTATGCAATTCTTATATGTATCTGCTGAGATGCTATATGTATCTGCGAGGTTATTATCTGTCTCTGTCATTTATGTATCTGTGTCTGTACAATTCTTATATGTATCTGTTGAGATATTAATTGTATCTGTGTGGTTATTTTTTGTGCCTGCAAGGTTATTATCTGTGCCAGTGTATCTGTGTCTATGCAATTCTTATATGTATTTGCTGATATGCTATATGTGTCTGCGAGGTTATTATCTGTCTCTGTGATTTATGTATCTGTGTCTGTGCAATTCTTATATATATATCTGTTGAGGTTATTATCTGCGAGACGTAGAATGATCAACCGATCACATGACTCTTGCCGCTGCTGGTCTCCGTTAGTCCATATCCGACGCTGTTTGAAGCCAAATCGGATCTCTCGTCAGCGAAGGGTGATGAAGTGGTTTCCTGTTGAAGATTCCAAGAGAAGTCGTCGAGGATGGAGGAGGAGAAGAAATCGTGGTCGGCGAGAGTCCAGGAGGTGTCGTCGCTTGAGAATCCCGTGACTGGATCCGATCTCTCCTTGTCGCCCATAGAGAGAGAGAGAGAACAAGGATCAAAATTCGCGCGTGTGTTTCTGAAACACAATAATTTATTGTGTTTCAGAAACACCCAAGACTTTACCTAAATTCTAACCTGTTAAATGAAGTGTTGTATCTAATTGAAGATCTGATTGAAGATTTCTGAATACTGAAAAGTGTTGTATCTGATTGAAGATTTCTGAATACTGAAAATAGATATAAAAAAATGATTATTTAAAAAGATTAAAATTAAAATTAAGTAATATAAACTAATAGTTTATATCTGATCAGAAATTTGTAAGTACAGGATATATATATATAGAAAGTCAATTCCAAAGAAGATGATAATATTAATAATTTTAAACAAAAATATAATTAAAATTTTGATTGATTGTAAAAAGAATCTAACCTGATACACAATGATGGTATATTTAATTCAAAATACAGTGTTGTTCGTGGTTTGTCAATTAGAAATCTGAAAAGATATAAAAACAAAATTGAAATTTCTCATGTCAATTATATTAACTAAACATAATATTAAAATTGCGGTAGTATAAAAAATTTGTAAGTATTGATTATATATATAATAATAATAATAATAATAATAATAATAATTCTAAAGAAGATGATAATATTAATAATTCTAAACTAAAATATACTCCATCCGTTTCAAAATATAAGACATTGTAGGTTTTTACACACTTATTAAAAAAAGTGATGAAAAGACTTATTACCGCTCTTCTCTCTCCAATTCACACCGTAACTATTTTATCTTAAAATAAAGAGAAGGACATATTAGGAAAAGATGTCACATCCATGCCTAGAAATTTGAAAGCGTCTTATATTTTGCAAAATAAAAAACACTCCCAAACGTCTTATATTTAGAAACGGAGGGAGTATTAAAGATATTGATTGATTATAGAAGTTTGAATCTAACCTGATACACAATAATGATACGTTTAATCCAAAATACCGTATTGTTCTTGGTTTGGCAATTAGAGATCTCAAAATATAGAAAAAAATGTAACATTTTAAATTATATTAACTAAACATAATATTAAAATTGCAATAGTATATTAAAAAATTTCTAACTTGATAAGTGTTATTGGAAGGTAAGAACCACTTCTTTGAGAATGAAAATTAGAAGGTATAGTTTCTAAAAAGAAGTAAGAAGAAAGAACGAAAGAACATAAAAAGACGGTATAGTTTCTAAGAAGAAGAATGAAAGAACGAAGGAAAAATAAAACTTTTTGTATTCTAATAATTATGTAAAAAAAATAAAAAAAAATAAAGAAATAAAATAATCATTCAAACGGAGAGAGAAGAAAGAGAATAGAGTTGAGAGAAGAGAGTAAGAAAATAGAAAGAGAATGAGTGGAAATTTTTAAATGAAGTGTCAACATGATATCCATTAGATTGAAAATTAATACGTGTCATCTTCATATCAAAACATAAGTAAGATCTCAGCATATAAAAATATCAGTAGAGGATCCGAATCCTCAGAGCTTTCATAAGGCTTGCTGTGGTAGTTTCCTTTGCTATGTTAAAAGCAGCATTGTGTGATAACGTCAATCGAATAATTCTAAGAGCTTGTCTATTTAGAAGATTCCAATCTTCATCTTTCATTCCCTCTGAGTTTGTTTCTGAGAGAGGTTGATAAAGCTTTTTCTCGTATAAGTAATTTTCAATATGCAACTTCCAAAATCCGAAGTCTTTACCATTAAATTTCTCAAGTTTTACCTTTTTTTTTCAATTGCGTCCATTACTCCCACTCAAATTTGACTTCTATGGATCGTTACCGTCGATTCGTATCGTAATTGGGCAAACTGCCGATCAGGCTCTGATACCAATTGTTAAGAAAATTTGTTAAAATCTTTTTTATAAATCAAATTTGTGGGATAAAATAAATTAGCATAAATAATATTAAATTAATGGGTGCAAAATTACAAACACATTCCACGAGCATTTCAATGACACATAATTTTTCTCTAAATTGTCACCAACATTCTCTCTAAAAATTTTCTCTTCTTTTAATTTATGTTATGATATTACAAATAACAAATTGAACAAATTTATAATATTTTCTATACTAAAAATATGTAATAATTTTAGTAAATAAATTCAAACCATTAAATTTTTAGATACTATTAAAATTGTGAGGTTATTAATTTTCTAACGCTAGGGGTGAGTACATTTCAGTTTTTTTAACGGAATTCAAAATTTTACTATTTTGAAATTATAAAATCTAACTGAACCGAGAAATATCGATTCGGTTCCATCCGGTCCAAAATTGAAAAAACTGGTTTAATTTTAGTAATTTTTTTTTATTCAGATCAAAATCGAAATGAATTCAAATCCAAAAAATAATCGATTTTCTATTATCAAAATCAAATCTAAATAACTCAACAACCAAACCTAACAATTCGATTCGATTCAGTTTCGATTTTTTCCTCACTACTCACTACTCGCTCTTTTTATTTTATTTCTTTAATTTTTTTTTAAAGCTATAATTTTCTCCCATAATAAACTATACTACACAGTGTTTTGGGGGTTTATTGTCATTTGATTAAAACTATGGAAGTTAATAGAATTTAGGCAACAACATAATAAGTTCGGAATTTGTGTGCTGGATACGGACCGTCCAGGTCGAGCCCAACACAAGCTACCATCACTGAAATCACCCGGTGATCTCCATCTTCAAACCTATTTCTGCTTTCGAAATCCGTTTGTTGCAGGTAATTCGAATTCATTTCTCGTTCATTTGCTGTTACAATTTGATAAACTTCATTTGGAAATTGTTCATTTATGTTTACTTTCAACACCTGCAAGTCTGTACTGCTATTCTTGATGGTGCTAAGAGGTATCAAACTTAATTTGGCAACAAAAGTGAAAATGTTAGAGAATGAATTTTGTCATTAGGGTTGCGAAACCATACGAGATAGAATTCTCCGGTAGAGTCTTGTTATATGCATATACATTCTTGTATTTCGTTCAAGATTGTACTGTTGAACAAGAGCAATGATGCTTAACGACGTGTATAATTGCAGTTTATTCTGGTCGATATGAATAGAAAGTCAGACAATGGTGGTGATAAGAACCATAAGCGGAGTCTTCCTTCTTGGATGGATTCAAGTGAGGATGAGAGTAAATCTCATGGAAAGATGCCAACAAATGATAATAGAAATGTGGAAAATGACAAGATTGAGGAGTCCAAACAAGCTAAAGAACATGGCAAAAGTACCCAATCCGGTTCATGTGTTACCACCTTCTCCAAACTTATGGTGCTCATCCTTTTTGTTATGGTTAATGAATTCACATGGCTCTTTGAGAAACTTAGGTTGTATAAGTGGAACCTAATCTTTAACCTTATATTTTCGCAGGAGGGGGTAGTCTTTGTATTGTCAGGGTTCGTCAATCCAGAGAGAAGTACATTAAGGTCGCAGGCCATTGAAATGGGAGCATCTTATCGAGCTGACTGGAATTCAGATTGTACGCTTTTGGTTTGTGCTTTTCCAAACACTCCCAAGTTTCGCCAAGTTGAGGCGGATGCTGGTACAATTGTGTCAAAAGTATGTATTTTATCTCTTATGCATAATATATTTGTAGATTACGCAAACATCATTTGAAACTATTAAAATTGCTAGCTGGTGGTTGACCTCTGTGGTTCACTTACCTCCTTTTGTTTTAATTTGTATCTTTTATGGCCTGTAACTTATTATTCAGTTATTGGGAACTTGGAAGGGTTCGTCCAAAGCTACTTGATATGAATATGGCAATTAGCTAATCATACACTAGTCTCTAGAAAAATGTAATATGGAAATTAGTTTTCACCTAGCTGTTTTTTGCTTTTTAGCTTTCCATTTCTAAGTAATTGTTATGGATTGGAGTTGATCCAGCGAGTTGATTTAGTTCTTGGTATTAGAGGGACTGGGTTTTTGACAGTTCATCTCGATAGCAGTGCTCTTTTATTTTTTTGTCCACTGCACTTTAAGTCTTGCTTTCACATCCTACTGCGTTGCTAGACACCATCTAATAAAGCTTTCCTCGTCACCTGTTTATCATAATCATATCTGCTTGATGAAAACAATACAGTGATTGTGAAGTCACTCCATGTAATCATCTTTAAAACATCTAATGTGGTTCAGGAATGGATATTGGAATGTTATAAGCAGAAGAAACTGGTTGATATTGAAAGTTATCTTATGCATGTAGGGAAGCCATGGCGGAAAAGCAATATGCCTGACAAAACTTGTGGAGGTGACATGTCTACATTTATTTTTTTCTGCAAGTGACTTTCTAAGTTCTCTGTAGTTGTAGTGGCACATGCATTCGTTAATAATGTGTTCTACTTTACTCTACTTTCAAATAAAAACATCATGTGTTTGTGTTTATACATATTCAATTATTTATTTATTTATTTTTCTGGGAAGTTTGTACCTCTAGGATCTCATCCCACCGCTACTTTACCTAAATGTTAAGTGTCCATTTTCAGAACTTCCATCCAGGTATGCAGATCATTTAATGATAGAACTTTACTACAGGATCCTGGTAGCTTTCCTTCGTGCACATAAGAATTTAAGATGCTCCTTGTTACCTTTTTGGTGGTAGAAAATTGAGGAGTTGAGTTTTCTCTCTGAATATTATGTTGGTTTAACACCCACTATATTGGAAAAGTATCTAGAGAGTTTTTATTGACTAGTAGCAGAGTTACTTGTATATTACTGCCAGCTTCAGGTCAAATTAATTTCTATCCTTTTTTATCAGCTGTTTACTATGACTAATTCATAAACAAGGGGTTCTTATTTTATATGTTGTTAAACCGACCTTTTTTACTTTTTATTTTTAAATAAATAATGTTTCATTGGCACCCCAATGCTTCTAATTCATGACCGACTCTGGCAATTAGTATAAAATTCGGACCTTACTTTCTCCCATTTTACTTTTCTTGTAGCTAATTGGTACATTAACTGTCTAATTTTGGGACCGAAAGTATGCTTGCAGAAGGATCTCCTCGTAGCAAGTCCCATCCGGTTGAACGAGGATCACGACAGAACCCCACTGCTTCTACATCGTCAATGGTAATTTGAGTTCTTACCTCTGTAAAACAGTAGATTGATACTAAATCCTGCTTTTCATTTGTTAGCTAAGTTATTTGCTGTTCATATTTTATGAAAAGTGAATGGCCTTGCTTGGATGAGTTTGTCTACTTGTATTTACTTGATGCATGTTCTTATCATTTTCCTCATTTTGATCTGTTTCTTCTGTGATATATTTAGCAGCTGAAGGCATCAGATCCTACTAAAGCGAAGTTTTCTCCTTCTCAACTGAAGAAGTGGGTTGCTGATGATTTGGACAAAACTGTTTCTTGGCTTGAAAGTCAAGAGGAAAAGGTAATTGGTCATTTGAGTTAAATTTTTCTTGTACAGAACAGATAGTTGGAAATTTGTCAAGAACAGCTTAATGTGTTATTAAATAGCATTTTAGGAGTATGAAAATTGGGACACTATGCGGGCCAAATGATATCTTTATCGAAGTCTAGTAGGTTTTAGTAAAAGTAGGGGTCCTATGGCTGGTTATGCTTTTCAATGAGGTATTAAAGATTATGCAGGTGCTTAATAGTTGGCTTATCTCTGTTTCTAAGAATAAAGGATACGGATCATAGTCTTAAAAAGTCAAGACACAAAGGCACTCTTTTTATGCCAGGCATACAGTACTTGAAATAATTTCAAGAATAATAAAAACATAAGCTTTAATCTTAAATACATCAAGGCAAATACATGATCATAAGAATACAACTATCAGTAGGTACTTAAATGTTAGATGGGTGAAAAGGATGATAGATAAAGGACCAGTAGCTGCATGTTCTATAGTGTATAAAGCTGATTGGGTGATGTTTTATTTTTTATTTTTACAGTTGCTTTATTTTGAATAGGAAATATATTATAGTCTACTCTCTGTATGTTAAAAGAGATTAATTTGAATCAAATAGGATTCATTGGATCCTAAATTGATTTTAATTAAATATTGTTATGTTTACCAACAGACAACCTAACTAATAAAGAACTAATGAACAGAAAAGTAAATAGGAAATTTCATGCTGAAATGAATAGGAAATATAGAAAAGTATAATAGGAAATAGATATGTATAAGAATTCAAAATGTGCCTTTCGAAAAAAAGAATTCAAAATGTGGAGGTGTGCCTTGGCGCTGATGCATGCCTTGCAGGTGCATGAGGTGCAGGAATCATAAACCCTGCTGCACTTCAGTGCATTTGAGGCCCCTAGGCTGGAAGTTGCTGTTACTCAACCTGACGCATGCCTAGGCTCATTTTTTTTTTTTAAACTATGCATTGGATTTTAATAAGTTAATGAGCCAAAATACAAAGGTGTTTCAAAAAATAGAAAAAAATAAAAAATAAAAATACAAAGTTGTAAGGCATTAAAAGGAGGGTAGAGCTACAACTACAATTTCAAGCAATCAATTTTGTTTCATGCCTGGTGGGTTGGTCAAGGAAATAATTTTTCTTTACAGGATGCTATGGATAAGCATAGACCAGCAGAAAAGAACCTACTTATCGTCATTTTAGACTTACGGAAAGGAATATGAGGGAATACTAATGGAATTTCTGTGGTTAGATTAGAGATGAGAGAGTATATATGAGGCATTAAAGTGATAAAAGGACATATGATGAGGTTGTTCTGAGTATAAGAATTGCTAGAGGACGATGAAGGGATTCCTCTTTTAAGCTGGCCTTCATCAAGGCTCTATTCACTGTTGTGCTAGAGGAGTTCAACTCCCATGTTGTATGCTTTGAATATGGTTTAATAACTAAAGGCAACTGCTATAGATAGTATTCGAAAAATAAATAAATAAAAACATGCAAGTATGGCAAAGCTTTGCGTGTTAAGCTGGATGAGAGCTGATATGCGAACATTTCATAACAAAGAGAAATTATTCATAATAAGGTAAGCTGAGCATTAATAGAGGACAAGTAATAGGTGAAAGTTGATTTAGAAGGTATGCATATGTACCTTTAAAGGCTTTGTTTCGTGCACAGGTCTACTTTGTCTTTGATTGAGATGCGGTTAACCATGAACTTCAAAATCTTGAACTTCAGAAAGATTTAATTATAGGCAAAACAGAGTAAAAGCATTGAATTCATGTACTCAAACCTACTAAAATGAGATTTAAGACTAGTTGTTGTACGTGTTTTCCCATTGCTCACTTAAAGCTAGTTAAATTCTCACCAAATGATTGCATAAATTTTAATATTCGGAAAGGGAAAAAACGAAACTATCTTAATTTAAGTATCATCATTTACTCATGCCGAGTTTGTTGGGTAATGTGAAATTCAGTTAGAAGTATTTTACGGTTTACTTTAACTTCTTCGTATTCTTATTTTATTATTGTTTCTCAGCCTGACGAAGGGGAAATAAAACAAGTAGCTGCTGGAGGGATCTTAACTTGTTTGCAAGATGCTATAGATTTGCTTGAACAGAACAAGGTATGGTTTTCTAAGATTGATGCCAACTTCTCCTTCCCAATATGCGTTGTGTAATGTGCAATTTATGTTTTATTCTAAAGACTACTAGGAAAACATCTTGGCCATAAACTTTTGGAAAAAGTACCATTTTGACCACTAAAGTTTTATGTTTTGGTCATCAAATGCTGTCAAACGAATATTTTTTGTTCAATGTAGCCATATATATACCTATAATATAATCAGGGGTATTTTGTGAAAAAAAATGAAAAACTGTTGAAAAATGCGCCATAAGTGAATTTGAATAGTTAATGGTGCAACTCAACCAAATGATAGATTGATGGCCAAACTGTTAAACGTGATAGTTAAGTGATGAAAATGGTTTTATTTCCTATCATTTCTATAAATCCTTTCGAATGCTGGTGGTGATGCTGTTTTTTGAATGAGACTAATCTGTTCATAAGATGGTTGGATGACAGTCTTACTTGTAACAACCTTGTCATATCACAATGTCGATTACAAAATGCAAACTTTTACAATGTGGCCACAATTGCTGTCGAAATGAGATGTTTATGCAAATTTACTGATAATCTAAAACTGGTATCCAGGATATGAAATGAGATGTTTATGCAAATTTACTGACAATCTAAAACTGGTATCCAGGATATGCGGCAAATAACTGAGCAGTGGCAATGTATCCCTCATGTGGTCTCAGAGCTTGCAAAGCTTGTGGACAGCACCGGCAACTGTTCAAGAGAAGATATATGCAAACAGGCTATGACCTGTAAACGGGTGTATGAGGATGAACTGCGGCGGTTAGAGAGTGATTCTAAGACAACGAAGAAGCAAAAAGCAACTTCAAGTGATGCAGCTGGGTACGACAGTGACAGAACAATTGAGATGACAGAGGAAGAAATCGACCTTGCTTACAAAACTGTGACTTCATAAAATCTGTAATATACTAGACCAAATATTTTCAGTCAAATGTTTGTTAGTAGGAGATGGTAGGTTCCAAACTGCAACTTCTGCTATATAGTTTCAGTAAAGAAAGAGGTGACTTTTTAAGATGGAAAATTTCATGTGGTAAAGTGTTAGCTAACATTAGCTGTTGTAAGAGAAACCATGCTTGAGAGTTCTTGTACATATTTTCTTTTATAATATTCTTTTTCCCTACTGATCAATTATAATGGTCTTGTGGCAACCAATAAATGCTGAGTCTTTTCCTTTGATTTAATTTTAATAGAAGCCAGCAGAAGAAAAAAACATTGGTAGATGGCCATTATGCAGAATTTGAACCTGACTAACCATTAGTCTCGATAGGATTTGAACCTGACCTGATTAACCATTAGTCTCAGATACGGGAAATTCAAATGAGTAGAGATACGAGGAGTCTCAGATACGGGAAATTCAAATGAGTAGAGATACGAGGAGTCTCAGATACGGGAAATTCAAATGAGTAGAGATACGAGGAGAGACATGTATTTAATGGGGGAAATTGTGATTTGATATGATTTCGTTATTTTGAATTAATAATTATGGAAAAAATTTAGGCAGACCAACCATTAACATATCTCATATGAAAATTATTTTAAATGAGTTTTTTAAACTTCAAAATACGTGATAGGTCTGTTTTAAAATATTAAAAAATAAGCTTTTAAAAGTTTGGTTTTCAAACTATAGACCGAGTAAAATACCTCTTAATTTTTACAATTGATAAATTTTATAAACTACGACTCATGTCTATGAACTACGATCACAGTATGTAAATGATCTACACGGTAAAAACTATAGTTTAGTTTTTTAAAACTTTCAAAAAAGAATTATAATTATATACTTAAACTTTTTATAATCCAGAAAATTTTTTCACTTTTTTAATCTCTCATATCTTTTGTATTTCTCATATCCCACAATTTTTATATCTCCTTTGTGTCTCTCTACATTTGATATACAGTTTTGATATACAGTTTTAAATCCTACCTGACAGTCCCGTCCTACCTAAATCTTTTCATAATCACATCTTTCCTTTCTAGCATCCTAAACCATATAGTAGTTCCCATAATCAAACAAATATATAATGAGACCCTAATGAATAAACACATAAATCATATTATTATTATTTTAATTATTCAAACCTTCCAACATTTCAATAGGAGAAGTATTCTTAATGAGAATGGTTTGGTGGAGGTGATGGTGAAGAAGGTAAGATGCATCCACATTTGGAGTTAACACATGAAGGTTTGTTTGTCTTCCCTCTGAAAAAAGAACATGAAGGCCTGCAATCTTCATTCTTACTGCAAGCAAAGCGCGACCTCTCCTCATTACCAGCATGACCATGTGACACCCTCATACCTAACAATCATCCATTATTTAATTGAAGAAAACTGAATTAAAAATTTATGGAATAAAAACTAACCTGATAAAAAAAATGAGAAGATGAGAAAAATCACCAGGATTGAAATGTAGGATATCTTTTCCATTTAAAATTTTTAGAAGAAAACAAATAATGAAGACTTAATTCTAGGGAGGAATGCAGTTTAGGCTATTTATAGGGTTGAGTTTGTTTTTATTTATTAAGTTTATTTTATTTTTTTTCTAAGTAATTGAATATCAAACTTTAATTTTATATTAAATTGGAATATTATTTGATAGGATTTATAAAATTAATTTGTTGTTAAACATAAAACTAAATTATATTTTGAATGCTTTTCTATTATATTTTATTTAAAAATTAAATAAAATTATTGTTCATTAAATGATTAAAATTAAGTATTTTAATTAAATTTGTCAAAATATCCGGATTATATATATATATATATATATATATGGATCAGTTAGCCTTAAATTTTGTGAAAAAATTGGATCGGGTCAAGATTAGGAAGAAGCCGTAATTATTTAAAGATTTATTATTTTAAAGTTTATTTCATAATAGCACGTAGGATTTATTTTCCTTATTTGATTTATTTGTTTTCTTTTTAAGTTTTCTAAAATATTAAGAAAATTCTTTCTTAAATGAATTTTTATTTGTTTAGGTTGTAACCCTATATAAGGGGTTTCCTTTCATAAATTAAACATCTTTCAACTTTTGAATATCTTATTTCTATGAAATAGAATTTTCCCTTTGATTAGAGTTTATCTTCCCTTGGATTAGGGAGTTTCATCGTCCCGACCAAACAAAATTGGTCACCTAACACTCGTGACCGAGTCTAAACAGTCTTTATTTTTATTTTTCGTTTCTGTTCTGCGTTATATATATATATATAAATATTAAAGAGTTAATTGCACCGATAACCCCTGAACGAAATAAGTGATGTTTTGGAGTGTTTGATATTATCCAATATAAGTGATTTTTTAGATTTTCAAGATAAAAAGTTAAATGAAATGTCTGTTACACCCTTATTTATCATTAGTAATTATTGCTGAGATTAGAGTATAAAAATAAGATAGAGAATGCATTTATTAGGGTTTATAATGTCATTTTCATTTTTTCTTAATAAGAGTGAAAAAGTCTAAAACTTCACTTATATTGGATCAGAGAGAGTAGTAAATTATACACAAATGAACATTTTGGTATTAATACACACTCACACCCCCTGATCCAATAATAAAATCTTTTAGTTAAATTTTTTTATCAATATAACAATGAAATTTACAGTTTTAAATACATCGGTATGATGTAATGTTCATTTAAAATTAATTTTACCTTACATTTTTACTAATTTTTATGGATAAAAGGAGTGCGATTGTATATTAATATCAAAATATTCATATATGTGTAATTTGTCATCGTTCAGAAAGTGTGGGTACAATTAACTCTTAATGAAAATATTTCATCATTCAACTTTTTTTTTTCTTATCCCCAATTGATAGGTATTTAAAATTATAATCAGTCTAACATCACTAAATGAGTTTTTAAAATACAAGGGACTGTCAATACAGATCTCCACTTATTTTATTTTCACTTTTTAATGATTAGAATGATTTAAAAAAAAACAAATTAGTGTTTAGAATGATTATTTTAAAATTTTTTCATGTTATACAGTATCGATTTATTTTATCCTTTTAAAATAAATCTAACCTCAGATTTTCTGACGCAATGAAATTAAAATTGGGTTAAAGATGGTTCTTGTATTAAAAATACTCTAAGTAGTATAATAAATGGACTATACAATAAATGTGTCACGTTTCAAATAGCGTTTAAATTCTAAATTAGGTTATTTAATAATATTTAAAATAACTTTTAGTATTTTCATTAGTGTTTGTGAAAACTATAGCAATTTATTTTACTTTTTAAAGAATAATAATTTACTTTATTCAACTTGCATTTGTAATTAAGTATATTATTATTTTTCAATTTCATTCAATTTTATTTATATGTGTAATAAATTTTTAATAATTTTACATCAATTTACTAATACAGAAACCAAACCAATATCAAATATTTAATTTAACAGTTAATAACTAATTTAAAATTTAATTTAACGATTACATGTTACAATTATTCAAAAAGTTAGTTAAAATTCTTATATTAAATATTTTTAAATATTTTTTATCCAATTACATAATATCATATTATATTAGAATTTAATAAAAGCATTTAATAACATTGTAGTTAAATGGAAGTATACTCAAAGTTTCCCGTGCTGAAGGATAACTTTAATTAAATATAATATTTGAATGAGCTTGTAATTTAATACTAATGCTAGTATTCTAATATTTTAAACACAATCTAACCATATATTTTAAAATAAGATGAGCATTAAGAATGAAAAATAAAGTGAAGGAATTTATAATTTGAATTTTAAATATAATTTTTTATTTTTTATAACTTTTAAAAACAATTATTTAGAAAGTTTTGGTTTCATATATAGGATATACTTTCTATTTTGCTCCTTTAGACAAAATACTTTATGGTGAACATTTTGAAAGATACCCCTTATTTATAAGAAAGTAGGATTTTATCATTTTCTGATACCAAAATTTTGGGATTCAGGGTTTAAACTGAAACCGAGTAAATAATGCATATGTTATCAATTTTTGGAATTTTTTTAGCTTTATACTTCAAATTTTGTAGTCTGCATAAGCCAATGCAGTCTCCAATAGTTCTTATCTCCCTAAAAGAATTCATAATTATCCTGACAACTCATCATTTTTATTTTAAGAATTTCAACATAAATGTGACTAAAAAACCATTTTTTTTTACTTTAATTAATATTAAATCTTATACTATTTGCAAAGGTTTGTACTGTTTCAAGCCAAAAACTAGCCTCTTCTCCTTTTCTCCCTCTTTATATAGAGATCTCTCTCACTTTATTTTCTCGGTTCTCAAACTGTTGGCTTGTCCTTTTTTTCTCTATTATGTCAATATGCTTGTGCTCTTACTCCTCGTTTGACCTTCTATTTGGATTTGCCTGCCTTCCCTCTTTCTTTGTTGGTCTATGTCTTTATCATCCTATGGTGTATGCTCCGATATGTATGTTGAGCAAATTTGGCGTTTGTGATGTTCAGTCTACCTCTTTCCTTGATGTCTCGATTCCCTCCTGTTAACTTCTTGACTGGGTCCTACCATCTCTTTTTAGGCTATATTCGGCATCAGCGATTAGAATTAGCGGTTAAAAATAGTGGTTTGAATAGCTTTAGCGGTTAGCGGTTTGAAATAACGATTAGAATAACGGTCAAAACAACGGTTGTAATAGTTGTTCGGTGATAGCTATAGCGGTTAAAAATAATGGTTAGATATAAAATTACAAAAAAGGATTGATGTAATTATTTGACTTTATTTATTAGTGGAAAACAAAAGGATATTTTAGTACATTAAATATAGCGATTGAGGGAGAAAGCTATGTTGAATAGCGTTCGTCAGACCGTTACATAAACCGCTAAACGCTATTTTGAAAAGCTATTGCCGAACACCTATTTTTGTCAAACGCTGTTTAGACTGCTGTTCAAACTGCTAAACGCTAATAAAAAAGCTAACGCTTAACACACACTTACTCTCATCCAGGTGGGCTTTATACATCTCAGTTGGGCTTTAATTCTTAAGGTCGTGGGCCCGAAGAAATGACCCTCATACTATCATCATTAGTTACCTCAATCAATAAATTAAATAAAATAAATTAAAAGGCTATATAAACTAATTTTTAAAATATATTATAAACTATATAGTAATATTGATATTAAATATAGTAATTAGGAGTGTGAAACAGCAATCATGAAAATAATTACTTTCAAAATACTCCATCCGTTCTACTTATATAGAGAAAAATTTCCCATTTGAGTGCTTTACTTATATATAGATTTTACTTTAAAAAGAAATTTTTAAACTTAAAATATCTAAACTACCATTTGTTCATTCAAATCAAAAGAAGTGGTGGAATTCATTGTTAGATAACTTCCATCAGATTTAGCGAGAACAATGACACTTTTCAAATTAAAAATATTGAGATTCATGTTTGTTTGTTTGTTTTTCTTTTTTTATGGGAAATTAAAATTATCATTGAGCCTAACTAACATCTACGTATAATAATAATAATAATTATTATTTTTAAACTTCGGAGGTAAATAAAAATATTTTGGCTTTAAATCTTTTTAGCAATTTAGGCTGTCGCCAACCCAAAGTGCCAAATTCCATTTCGGTCCAATTTTCCCTCCAACCACATTCCGTTACACACATTCCAAGATTAAAAAAAATGGAATTTGGAAGTTGCTTGAGACACCAAATATGGAATGTGAAAAAAGTAACATTATTTGAATGTCTATACATATTTATATCATAAAATATAAAATATTATAACATGTTAATTATATAATAATATAATTTTTAATATTGATAATTAACATATTCAATTTATATATTTGAAAAGTCAACCGAATTTCCTTCTTGTCCCTCAAATGATGGAATATACACACTAGATGATTTGCTACCTCCTTGATGTTGTTCTCGAGTTCTTTTTGCATGTATTCTCAGTTGCTCATACTATATAGCTTCCATGTCATGGGATTAGATATGAAATCAAAATTTATTGATAAAATCCTATTTTCTTCACGCCAAACTTTATTCCTTTCTGATTGTGCTCGTAACTCAAAATTTTTCTTTGCTTCATTTTGAGCCCGTAATAGTTGAAGCTCATGATTCTATTGAATTAATAGTTAGCCTTGTTGCATACCAACTTGATTTTTTTTCAATCATTTCACTTAGCTTTTATTTGTTCCATAACAATTTTAAAATTTTCTTCCACCTTATCATGTTTCTTTTTCATCTTTGCTTTGTCTCTTTTCACAAGTCTTTCAACATTGTCATTAGTAGAATAAATATTTAATTCAGATTCAAAAGTATAAATTGATAGAAATTGACGACATACCATGATCATTTGAATTAGATGGTGATGAGTCACTTTGACTTCGTCGCTTTCGAGCACTAAGATTTTGAAAGGTCGAAATATTAGCATATTTCTCCATATCTTGAAGTTTCCCCCATAAATGATCAAACTTAAACCCTTTATTATATTTAGGGTCTTGCATCAACAATGTTTTTGCATGATTTAATTATAACATTAAAAATGGATTCACAAATTAATAAAATTTGTAATAATGTGAATAGAAATTATATAAATAATTTGAAATTATTGAGTTAAATTTCTAAGTAACTTACTATATCTTGTTCGGATGCACCACTAGACTTTAGATTCTCCACTTGTCTTATACAACTTTGCAATTTTTCAATGGCTTTGGTAATCACTGACCATCATTTTTTATGAGATTGTTTCGGTCGAATCTTAGTAATATGCGACGATAATAACTTATGATACTAACTTAGAATGCGTTCCCAAAATCTATCAAATGATTGATCCTTACCAAAGATTGGATCTTGGGAAACATCAAGCCGAACATCGCAAAGAATTAGATCTTTCTCTACAAAATATGAAGCACTCTGTAATGAGTAAGTAGACTTAATATCAACATTTGAAAGAGAAGACATGAGTAAACAATTTGATTAATTTAAGAATACGAAACTAGTATAACAAATAAATTATGTCATGGGTTCTAAATTTATTATGGTAGGTAGTGGCTAGAGTAGATATCTCATATTTATTGCGGTAGATAAAATATATTAATTGTGTTCTTACTACTTATTAATGTCATGACCTCATTTAAATTAATTATTAGTACTAGTTTAATTAAAAAATAAAAATAAAAATTAAGTAGATATCAACATACCACATTTCCTGCACATATTTCCTCATAGTAATTGACCAAAACATGTACTAGTAATTAGGGATGGGAATAGGCCAGACAGCCTTTCAGGGACCTACAACTTGACCTGGCCTGTCTTATTCAATAAATAGACTAGATTCAAGTTTTCTCAAAAGCCTATTCAATTAAATAAACCAGACTCAAGCTATAATAAAAGTCTTTGAAACTTAACAGGCCGGTCCATATATTATTTATATGTATTCTTAATTGTTAAATTCATTAGTAAGTTTATTTATAAGAGTAATGGTTTTGCCACCCACCAAATTTTGTTTTTACACCTCATTTGTCAAATTATTTTTCAAAAATCAAATTTGCCCTTCTCAGATCTGTAGTTTCTTTTGAATAATTTTATAAATAATAATATTACAATTAAATTAAAATAATAAATATTAATCAATTGAATATATTTACATTACTTTCAATTATTATATTTTAAATTTATATAATTTATTTATTATTATTTTAAAAATATAAATTATAGTTATCTATTTATTTTAAAATAATAATTACATAAAAATAAAAAAATTAATAATAAATAATTATATAAAAAACCAGTCAGCATAAATGTATATAATTTATATTATAAATAAATTTATATATATTTTAAATTTATTATATTTAAATAATAAATAATAGTGTTTCGTAGAAGTGAAGGATAATGTTGTGATTTCATCACTAATGGGGTGTAAATACAAGTTTTGAAGGGGTGTTAATATTGTTTCTCTATTTATAAATATAAATCCCATCAATTTGTTTATAAATATAAAGTCTAATATCTTATTTATAAATATAAGTAGTTGTTAACAGATTTTTAAATAGGCTTTCAGGCCTAACATACCTTTAAAAAGGCTAGGCCAGGACTATAATACAAGCATTTAATAGGCGTGTAGGACAGGCTCCGGTCGGAAAATTATGATACAGCCCTAGTCTGTTTAACCAATAGCCTGGCCTATTCCCACCCCTACTAGTAATTTATTACTAATATAATATAAAATATTAATTATTAATTATTTCTCTTGTAACCTTTTGCATTAATTTCCACATATCCACCCATCAGCATTAATTATCTTAAATATTTGTGTTCATATATCTAATTAATTTTTAACAATGATGCATTACATAATTGTCAATCATTCTACTATATCTATTAACTTGAATAGATTGTTTTTGCTGAGTTCAGTTTTTTTTTAAAAACCAAGTCTATACTTCAAAACTCATATCACATTAGAACAAATTTGTCTCATCCTTACACTGTCTTCTTCATCACAATACCTATCCTCATGATCTGAAGAGCAATTTGATCTTAATTTAGCTATACAAACTCAAAATTCTCAACTTTAAGATAAACAAATGTCATTGGTACAAATACAAAATAATAATAATCTCCTCATGAGGTATTGGGCAAATCAGTTCAAAGACAATCATCGAAGACATGAAGGTTCTGCTTTAGGTCATCGAGTTATTAATCGTAGATGAGAAGAAGTTGCACGAAGATTATGGAATGATTACTTTGCAGAAAATCCATTATACAATGACGAGATGTTCCATAGATGGTATCGAATGGGTTCGTATTGTTAGTGCCGTTGAACAACATGATATCTACTTTAGACAACGAACAGATGGTCTTGGTAGAGTTGGATTGACAAGTCTCCAAAAGATTACGACTATTTTTAGAATGTTGGTATATGGTGTATGACAATTGAAAGTATAAAAAGATTTTCTAGTGATGTGGTGGAGATTTTTGAGAGCATTATCTAAGATCACCCACACCGATCGATATGACAAGATTGTAGCATACAGGTGAGAAACGAGGCTTCCCTGGAATGTCAGGAAGCCTTGATGTATGCATTGCGAATGGAGGAATTGTCCTACAGCTTGGGTAGATCAATATAGTGGACGGAGTGGAACTCCAATTATTATTTTAGAAGACGTTACCGATTATGATTTATGGATATGGCATGCATATTTTGGTTTGCCAGGATCAAATAATGATATTAATATTTTAGAACCATCTCATTTGTTTGCAGATCTCTGCAGGTAAAGCTCCAGAAGCTCGTTACACAATTCAAGGGAAAGAATATAGTACTAGCTATTATTTAGCTGATGGTATATATCCAAAATAGTCAATTCTTGTTCAAACAATTCAAAACCCTCAGGGCCCTAAAAGGAAATTGTTTGCAATGAAGCAGGAAGCTTGTAGAAAGGATGTAGAACATGCATTTGGCGTTTTACAGGCTCGTTTTGCAGTAATTAACGGGCCATATCGTTTTTGGAGTAAAAAAGTTTTGCATGATATAATATTCACGTGCATCATAATGCAAAATATGGTTATTGAAGATGAACGAGCACTTAAAGTATATGTTAACGATTGCCGAGAAGATTTTATTCCCGATGTTGAGTTTACTTCAAGAGAAAGTATTCATTTCCAACAATTTCTTACAAGACATAAGCAAATTAGGATAAGGAAGCTTATTTTGCTTTTTGTAATGCATTGGTCGAACATCTGTGGAAGTAGTATTCTAACTCAAATAATTAAATGATATATTAGTTTAGTTTTATTTTATTATCAAAGTATTGAATGAAATTATATTTTATATGTTATATTTTTTAACAATTTAACCAAAATAATGATAATAATAATAATAGATCTTAATATTAATATTATTAATATTAATAAATACTTACTAGTTATTAATAAAAAAATATATTTAAATATAGTTCACAACAAAACTTTTACAAATTATAAAAATGCTCAAATATGAAATTTGGTGTTTTGGTGGTTGGAGTGAAAAAAAAAAATTGGAACAAGAATATTTTTTGGAATATTTTTTTTAGCATTCCAAAATAGAATTTGAAATAGAATGTAGTCGGAGATGACTTTAGTTCTAATTTAAATATCTTATATATTTTATTAAAATTAAAATTGGAGGAAGATAAAATAATTCATCTAAATTTTAAAAAGGTTTATTATATATTTTTTTCTTTTAAGAAATTAAAGTGACAGTAAATAATTCAATTTCGAATGCAGTGTCTTCTTTTTATTTTATTTCAGATCATAATTTTAATAATAATTATAAAATACACACATATTTTACAAATAGTTATATTTTGTAAAATTACATAAAATCTAGTAAAGAAAATAAAAATTTGACCTTTATTTTATTGGTAGGTGGAGGACAGTTTTATGACATTATTAACTTTAAACTCTTATGCAAGATTTTTAAAAAAAAATAAAAATAAATAAATGGAAATGTCAATTTTATGTAAGAAGAAATGGGGAAAGAAAAAAGTGTACCAGCATATCTCATTATTTGTGTTGGTTCATTAATTAGATACATGATATAAGCCACACAAATATCAAATTACATCTGGCTGGATATACATCTATTTTGTTGATGTCAACATTTTAGAATAATTAGCACGTGAACGTGTGTTCATTCACCATAAACGTGTATCATGTCTTTCTTCTGTACTAATTTTTACTGTTAATATTTTTCTTCTAATTATTTAAATGAGCATTAAAAGCAAACAAATTATTAATTTTGTAGATTTTTTTACCATCTAAATTTAAAATAAAAGTAACTTTTAATAAATTTTTAGTGTTGGAATGAAATACCGATTAAGGACTATAAAATTTCAATATAAAATAGTTAATTTGATGTTATTTATTTTTAGAAGATGAAATTATTATAATTTTGTTGAAAATATTTATATTTATTTTTTTAATTAAAATTTATATTTTCAAACTTTGACATATTTACCTATTTAAATATTTCAAACTAACTGACCTCATTATAAATATGTGTTTGAAATTTAAATATCGATGGTCCATAATTTCGTGAAAGTATTAATATATTATTTCATACTACGAATATATATCTTATATTAATGTAATAGTTGTATAGATTCATTTATGTATCTCTCGTAGTTTGCAAATTAAGCTCCGTAGCTTAACTCATTGTGTTTTTCTTTTCCTTTCTTTTTCTAGTGAAATATGAACTAAATAGGTGATGAAGCAATTTGAAAAGTTACATGAAGCATCAATATAACGCATGGATCATTCCTTTTATTTATTTATATATGTATATATGACTCATCAATATAAAACGTGTAAAGTTTTAATCCTCGTATCTTCGAGTAAATATGCAAAAGTTTATGTATATGTAAGGCAGCCGCGGATCCAGAGAATATAAATAATCGAATATAAATGTGGTTTGCGATATCTCCGTATAATATTTATAATTATAATTATAAATATAAATAATTAATATATTTTTAGGTAAATATCATGTGAAATTTTTATTTTTAAAATATAATTAATTTAATTATATAAAAAATAATATTAGTTTAATTTTTATTAGTTTTAATATTAAATTTTACATAGTTTTTTTATTTTTATTTTATATTTACAATTTTATTTTATAAAATTAATTTGTAATTTTAAGATCTACTTACAAAAATTATATATTATATCTTTTCATGAATTAGGTATATTTATAAAAAAAATTAAATAATAATAATATTTAAAAAAATAGAAATGTTAGATAAAAAATTTATATTTTTCTTAAAAAATATTCCACGGCCAAAAAATATCGATTGGTGATTAAATACAGGGAAATAAATAATATGCATAGATCCGCCTCTGGTGTAAGGGATGTTTATTAAATTTTGTAAGTTAAATGTTAATTAAGCATATGTATTGTAGGATGTGGTAGTGTAAGTAGTTGATAGACGGCCATTTGCTTGGGGTGGGAATCAGACATTGCAACAAGACAATTAGAGTGTCGTCGTGTTAGCAAGAATTTAATTTGTCAGGACAAAATTAAATATATCTATGTTAAAGCATAATAAAATGTTTATTAGGTTTAACATTTTAAATGAATCCGTATAAATTGAAAAGATCAGAACAAAAAATTAGTTGATATGTGATAGTAGTCTCTACATTCAATTCTCTAATTTTCATTTTAGAATACAGTATTTTAATTTATAAAAAGTTTGTAAAATCAAATAAAGAGAAGTTTTTAAAAATTAATTTATTTCACTATAATTTTGTAATAAATATAAAATTTAAATTTCTCACTTGTAATTCGACTTGATGAAGTGTCAAACTTATTTAAGGTGCGTTTTAGTAAAGGTCATTTTTCATTTTTTACTTAGTTTTTGAATTATAAAAATAAATTTTGAAATGAAAAATGAATGAATTTTGAAAAATTGGTTTTGAATTGTTTCTCATGGTGTGAGTTATTAAATATGCATTTTTAAACAACTGTATTTTTTCGTTTTTTAAAAAGATAAAAATAAAAATAATCAAAATTAGACCTTATCAAAATTTTTATTTTAGTTTTAGACCAACCCTAAAATTTTTTAACTTTTAAAGTTTTTTTAAAAAATATTGTAAAACTAAACTTTAAAAAGAAATTTGCAAAAAATGAGCTTTTCGGTATGTGTTACCGGGAAGCAGACAAAATTCAAACAGCTTCCCTGTATGTAACACCGGGAAGTCAAAATTTGCTTCCCCGTACTACACACGGGGAAGCCGGCGTGAATTTTTCCTGTTCCTGGTATGTAATATCAGGAAGTACCATTTTGCTTTATAGTATTACACACCAGGAAACAGAAAAAATTCTAGTATCTGAAAGTTAAAATTTACTTCTTGGCAATACACCAGGAAACGAGCTTGAATTTTGCCTGTTTTTTTTATGTGTAATACCGAAAAGTTGCTGGATATATTTTTTCCTGTATTGAAAGGTAAAATGGTTACTTTGGTCTATTTAATTTTTTTTTTTTTTTTAAAATTAATTTTATAAAAATGTTAATGTAAAGTTCAAAAATTACAAATGATCCGAAGAAAAAAGAAAACATCTACCAAGCATGATTCGACGATGTTTATTGTTGATTCTGGTATGTGTACAACTCTAATAATAGTGAAAGTTGGAATTCTCATTAGTCTAATTTAGATTACCTTATAAGTGTACAAGCGTCCTCTCATTATTTGTGTTGGTTCAATAATACGTACATGATATATAAGCCACACAAAAATGAGATTAGATGAGATCTAATTTCTGTGGCGACAGGAGTTGGGAATGAGTCTTTCATATAGTACAATTTTGTTAAGGTAGTAGTATTACGTATACTTCACCAAACATTTGAATAAATAATTAGCACTAATCACCCCATTATTAATCCATAAACGTGTATCATGTCTTTCTTATGCATTAATTTTTATGTTTATATTTTTTTTATACATATTTAAATGAGCATTATAAAAAAACAAATTAATGGTTTTGTAGATTTTTTAAGCATCTAAATTCAAAGTAAAAATTTTGTTAAGTATTTAATATTGGAATTGAGTAATCATTAGGAAATTAGACACCCATTAAAAAATAAATGTAAAATAGTTAAACTTTTGTTAATTCTTTTTATAAACAAAATCAATATGATTCGGTTGGATATATCTATATTTATATATATATATATTAAAAATTTTAATTAATATTTAATTTCTTAATTTTTTTATACATCCATATTATTAGCATATCGAGATTTAACATTTTAGTTAAATTGTCTAACAAAACATACTCTATTATTTAAACAAATAATTTTTAAAATTAAAAATTTAATTTTGATTTTATTTCTAAAACTCGTAAAAATAGTTTGTATTAAATATATTATTTTATTGTCTACCAAATAGACAATAATGGAATAAAATTCAAAAACATAGTTTTTGAAAATTGAATGCCCCAATAAATAGTAAATTCAAACTTTTTTCAATATTAGTAAAAATATTATAATATCCTATGACTTTCAGGTCAAAAAGCAGACAATGACTCTTTTTTAGATTTATTTTTTAAGGAGATTAAACCTTTGGAAATTATTATCTTTAATTAAAAAGATTATCAATTTCTGATGGACATTATTGAATTTTATGTGACAACATCCGCTCTTAGAAATAAAATAATACAAATGATTGAAGAAGTATGAAAATATTTTAATTATGCACTTACTTTCATTTATTTAATAAACAATGCAAAACATGATGAACTTTATAAAATAACATCATAGAAATGAAGAGGTACACAATAATGGAAAAATCAAAAAATTTTGGAATTTTTTTTATGTCATTCAAAATTTTAAATTATTTAAAAAGTTAGCAATTTAAAATAAATATATGGTAAATTTAAATGTTCTATTTAAATATTAATTAAAATAAATTAATTATTTATTATAAATTATATTTTAAAATGGTCAAAATATTAAAACTTTTTATTTGTAAATTTTTTACATATTATAAATAAAATTTTATTATTAATTATTTAAAAATAAGTTAAATAAAAAATTTAATTAAATGATTTTATGTAACTGCTTTTAAAAATGATTGATCTTATTTTTTAATTTATTTAAACGAATTTAATTTTTATTAGGATCATCAAATAACGTCTTGATCCTAAATAAAATTTAATAAAAGAACGTAAATAAATTAAATTCTAATTAAAATTTTTTTCTTCATTTATTTGAGGTAAAATTATATTTTTCTTTTATTTTTATAAATTTTAACTTCCTTTTGTTTTTATTATGTAATTTATTATTTTATAAAACGAAGTTTATATTTAATTAATATTCTATTTATGAGAATGTGGTGTATTTAATTATTTTATAAAATGAAATTATTCAATCATTTCACTCTTGAATTAAAATATTTATAATTTAAAACTTTTTATTTGTAAATTTTTTACATATTAATAAATAAAATTTTATTATTAATTATTTAAAAATAAGTTAAATAAAAAATTTAAAATTAAATGATTTTATATAACATTCTATTTATGAGAAGGTGGTGTATTTAATTATTTTATAAAATGAAATTATTCAATCATTTCACTCTTGAATTAAAATATTTATAATTTAAATATTAATTAATTAAAAAAATATAAAATATCAATTGAATTATTATATCGCATTTATTAAATTATTTTTATGATGAAATTCTGTTGAACCACATAAATCCACTTATTACCCCAATCCAAACACAAGTTAAAAATCCAACAAATTCCACTTTCTTAAAAACAACATAATAATCTCAATAAAGATGAGATTCAAGCCTCGGTCGAACACTCAGATAAAGAGGCATCAACTTGGGCAAATCAATCCCCAGACCTTCTTCCAAATCAACATCCAACCCATCAACAGTCGACAAATCAAACCCTTGAAGAACCCTCGCAACCATAATATGCACCACCTGCAACCCCATACTCATTCCAGGGCACGACCTTCTTCCGTAGCTAAAAGGAATGTACCCAAATTGAAGCCCATTCACGTAATCGACTCCGGACCTACTCGTAAGAAATCTCTCGGGTTTGAACTCGTCGGGATTTTCGAAAACTCGGGGGTCTCTGTGCAATTTCCAAATGTTGATGATGAGACGTGTGCCTTTTGGGATGTTGTAGTCGGATATTTGAATGTCTTGTGTGGCTTCGCGTGGACCGGTTACTGGACCTGGTGGTTTTAAACGGAGGGATTCTTTTACTATGGCTTCCAGATATTTGAGATTTTTGAGGTCGGATTCGGTGACTAATCTGATTTTTCCGACTTGGTTGTCTAATTCTGCTTGAGCGGCTTTTAGGGCTTTGGGGTGGTTGAGGAGGAGGGAAAATATCCAGGTTAGTGCCACTAGTGTGCTTTCTGCTCCCGTGAATATTAGGATCTGTATAGTAAACATACGGTATTGGAGCCTAATCAATCATTAAACAATTATTTAAATGAAATTTTTAAAAGAGTGAAATCATCTAGGGTTAATGACTCACGGAAAGTTCAAGTTGGACTGATTTAAAATTTAAATTTTTATTTTAAAAATAAATTTTTAACAAGTCGAGTTTGTGTTCAAATTTAAACTAATCAAATCTTCACCTTCAAAATTAAAAACTCCCATGTATGATAGTCTAAATAAGCCAAATATATTCTATATATAATATTAAATTAATATTATTTAAAACTTTTTAAATGAATTGAATTTTCAGAATCGAATTCTAATTTATATATTAAATCAAAAATCCCAACCGAACTCCCATATTAAAAATTGGGTGAGTTCCGGATCTAGTTCGAATCATAACTTATAAATTAAGTCAGGAGCTCAAACCAAATTTAAATATAAAAAATTCAAAGAGTTTCAAGCCGAACTCGAGTTCAAATTTTTAATAAATATTCGAATCCTAACTATAAAAAGTCCAACTTCCTAAAATTTGATGATATCATTTTTACTTTTATATTTCTCACATATATTAATTAATTAATTAATTAATTTTTTTATTTTATGCTCTGAAACCACCTTTCTCTTTTCCCGATTAAAATTTTGAAATGGCTAAAATTAAAATTCCATTACCATAGCTGTAGCCTTGACAATAGTTTCGTGTGTATATCCATTCACCGAAGCATCCTCATCTTTCAATTTGGAAATCAAAGCATCCATGAAGTCATCAGACGTGTTCGAATTTCTCTCCAAATGTTCATGAAGCCATTTTCCAATAACGGAATCAATTTCCTTAGCAGTTCTCTTCATCCTTCCAACTCCTTTAAAATCCATCCAGTCAAGCCAAGGTATCGCATCTCCAATAAAAAAGGCACCGGATAAATACACCGCCTCTTTTATCGCCTTCTTTAATCGACACCCTTCACTGTTCACGTCCTCGTATTCCTTCGCCGAGAATTTCTTCCCGGCGATTAGTGTCAAGTTCATGTTGAACATCAAATTCTCCATCAATTGGCTCATGTTTATCGACTTTTTATTACCGTTTTCTTGTTCTCCCAGTAATCTCAGCTCTTTCATAAACGCTGATATGGCCGATGACCGGACTTCCTTTGACATTTCCACTCTGTGTGGAGACAGCAGCTCCTGTTTGAAAATAAATTATCCATAAATTATAAGGGTTATTTTAAAAAACCATTCAATTTTTGAAACATTTTATTTTTGGTACCCGGTTTTACAAACTTATACTAAATCACCCCCAAACCACCCAAAATTAAGACCACTAGTGGTTTTGGTGAGGTGTATTTGGTTTTGGTGAGGTATAGGTGGTTTTTGTGTTTTCAAGTGGTTTTTGTGTGGTTTTACTAATTATTTAGTTTTAATAATTTTTAAATTTTTGATTTAATAATTTTAGTAAATTTTTAAATATTTTATCAAATAATTTAAATATATTTTTTTATAGTTTTAAAAATTTTTAATTTTTAATTCATTAACTTTAGTAATTTATAATTTTAATTTCTTATTTTTATTTTTACTAAACTACAACTAGTATCAATAATTTGTAAAATTTTTAATTCTTTTATTTAATTAGCTGAATAATTTTAATAATTTTTATATTCAACCTTTAATTTTTAATTCTATACATACAACCAAAAACTATCTAATTCAATAGTTTTTAATGAAAAATTGAGTTTTATTTTTCAAAAATAAAATAACTATTAAATATATCAATATTTTTTAATTAATTTTCTATTTTAATATTTTTTATTTTTGATATTTATTTTTAAGAACCTATAAAATTATAGTATAATAATAATATAATTTTTTTTAATAAAATTTCAAACATATTTATAATTAAATAATCTCTTACAGCAGGTTTTAGTAAAATAAAAAATAAAAATTTAAATAAAAAATTATTAAAGATAATTAACCAAATATTTTTTTTAAATGATTAAATCTGCATAATTTTTTTAATTTAGTAAATTTTAAAAATAAAAATTAAAACTAAAATTATTAAAAAAACAAAACATTAAACAAATATTTAAAAGTATTAAACTGTATAATAATTTATTTTAGTTTAGTAAAAAATTTTAAAAAATAAATAAAATATATTTAAATTATTTAATAAAATATTTAAATTTTAGTTAAATTATCAAACAAAAATTTAATAATTATTAAAATTAAATAATTAGCAAAACCACTCAAAAATACAAAAACCACTCAATCACACAAAAACCACTCACACCTCATCAAAACCACTAGCAGTTTTAATTTTGGGTGGTTTTGGGGGTGGTTTGGTATAAGTGTGCAAAATCAGGTGCCAGAAATAGACTGTTTGAAAAATTGGGTGGTTTTTGGAAATAACCCTAAATTATAATATATAAATAAACAATATAAAAAAAGAAAAAATTTTAAGACCACAGTAATATAATTATAGATTTATTTTGAAATGTTTATAAAGATAAATTTTTAATTTTAAAGTGTAAGTTCATGAGTATTTTAAAAAATAAATTAAATTTATAAAATAAAAATAAAATACAAACCGTAATGGCGATTCTTCGGATGCTGCGCCAGTACTGGCCGTAAGGAGAAAGAGCGAAACTGGCGTGTTCATAGCCTATATATTTGCCAACAGCTATCGGAGGCCGAGTAGCGAGTACTCGATCATTAATCGTCAAACATTCTTTAGCAATCTCCCAACTACTGACGATCAAAGTCCGGTATGTACCCACATTGAGCGAGTAAATGGGCCCATATTTATCAGCTATCGATCCCAGAATTCTGCAAACTGGTATATTTCCTCCCAGAACCGGAAGGTGTCCAACCAGAGGCCATGACCCTGATGGTTCAGGGACTTTTTTGCCATTATTTTTGTGGGGTTTGTTTGCTATGATTTTCCATGCTATGTAGAGAATAAGGAGAGGTAGGATTTGGAGAATTGATTGTGTGTATGAAGAGAGATCCATTGTTGTGTTAGTTGTGGTGTGGTGTTTTGGTCATGTTCTCTTCATGTGGTATATATAGAGAAAGGAAAATGATTTGTATGTCAAAAGTTTTTAAAAAAATGAATATTTTATTTTATTTTATGTTGATATGATGTATAATGATGGCTTTTCAGATTTTATTTTATTATTTTATTTCTTTCATGCTAATTTTCTGAGTGCAGCGGAGAAAACTGGAGCACAATTTTTTTTTATTATTTTATTCTATTTTTTTATTTGGTAAAATTAGTGTCTGTCCTTGTTTTGGTCTTTGGTAGGCCAGGATGTGATGGTACTGGCAGGTTCTGTTTTCTCAAATTATTGATGTCCTCGATTTTTTTTTTTCAAAATTTTTTTTAGACAATCAAAAGTCTGATAGATAGTTATACTTATATTTTAAAAATTTTCAAAATTAAATTTTAGTTTACCCTCCATAACTCATATTTAAAATAAGTAGTTTATAAAGTATAATATAATTCGCGGAATTTGTAAATAGTAAAAATTAAAAATATTTTAAAAATTCAACGTATAAAGTGGAAATTAAATTTTTAAAAATAAGTTTTTAATGTCTTTAACACTGATTTATGATTGTATTTTAAATATTACAAAATCTATTTAAAAGGATTTTTTTCAAAGTAATATATAAGTTTATGTGAGTTTTTATTAATATGTGTGGAATTCATGTAATTAACTACCCTTTTCGATAATATTCTTCATTTATTTTTATTTTAAATATTTTCTAATTAAATAAAAATATATTTTTCAGATTTGTTTAAGATATAAATTAATATGAATAATGTTTTCAAAAATATAGTAAATAAATACTATTTTAATCAATTGAGAATAATTATATAATTATTTTAAAGGGTTAAAAATGAAAAAATTCAATTATTACAATCATAATTTTGCAAGAGTGAAATTAATTCAGTTATTCATGTGATTGTATTTCTAATAGGTTAATTCATCCACATTATTATCTATTTAAAGATAAACTTAAGTAAATAAGTAAGCGGAAATTCTTTTTAGGCCATAAAAGATTTAAGTATATAATTATAGGGCTGTTTTGAAAAGTTTGCAAAATTAAATATTGATTTCATTCCATAGATTTTTCACAGACTATGATCGTAGTTCACAGAATCTTAGAATTGTAAAAATTCAGAGGTATTTTAGAAAACTTAGCATATGAAGTAAAATCAAATTATTAAAAGTTTATTTTTATAATTTTCAAAACGTGCGTATAATTATGTTTTGAAGTTTTAAAAGACCATTTAAAAAAATTTTCACATAAATCAAATTAGAGTACTTTCAAAAATTTAGAGTTATAAACTTCAGAAATAATATTTAGTAAAAGATTAAAAGTGTCGAATGTTGATGAAAAACGGCGGTTTTGACGGATTTCTCTTTCCATGCATATTAAATAACTTTTACTATTTTATATTATTTCCATGGGGAGGAGAAATCAAAATGGAAATGTCTTTTCGCGAAGAAATGGTTGTTTTGAAAGTAAATATATCAATATTGAACTAAGTCTTGATGTTATTTTCTAAGTAATTATGAGTTTGATTTGAACTAATAAGTTTTGATGTTATTTGTGAGGTAATCATGAGTTTGATAATTTGAATGGTGAAGTAGCTAATTTGGAGGTTGATGGAAAAAATATTGTATCAGTTCTAGAATTTCAGATGTTAGTTTTTAGAGATAGGATAAACAGATGTGCTCATTAATAATTTTACAAAAGCATGTATATTTGATGTTATGGTGGATGAGCTAGATAAAGTTCTTAGTGAGGTAGTTATTTTGATTGGAATATAGAGGGAGTAGTCTTCAGTAGTCTTAGATTAATATTCTGAGATAAAATCGGGTTAAAGCTAGTAGGAGTGGTTAATATTTTGTTCCTCCAGGTGTAATTGATGGTGTGAAAGTATGCCATACATAATTAACTTTTTATGTAGGTTGATGTAGAGGTTTTTGGAATTGATTGTAATCATGAGAGTATGAAAGGATATGTATGTAAATCAGCTAATGAGGCGGTTAAACTAACAGTGTTATATATATATATAAATTACGATCTAATGAAACCTTTCCCTTTTCCCTCTCAAACCTAATCCATCACATGGTATCGGAGCACAATATTTTCTTCAATTAAACCTTAAATAAAAGTTTACATGGCTGGAATTACAAAGAATCTTGAAAACTTAACAGATAATCAAAGATCAGATGAATTTAGGAGACTCACTTAGAGAAAATGGAGGCAATGTGTACATGATCGGTCATCCGTTATATCCACATAGCTCAAATCATCCAGGAATGACTTTAGTATTAGTACATTTAACTGGATCCTAACTATATTTCATGGAGTAGATCGGTAAAAATTGCTCTTGGAGCATAATCTAAACTTTTCTTTGTGGAAGGATCATGTCTCAACCCTAAAAATGATGCAAAAGAATCTGAACAATGGAATCATGTAGATTTCATAGTGACATCTTGGATCTTGAATTCTATTTTCAAAGAAATAGTGGAAACTTTCCTTTTTGCATCATCTGCTGCTCAGTTATAGAATGAATTGAAGAAGCGGTTTGGTGATTCTAAGAACCACTCCTATATCAGCTACAAAGAGAGATATCTTCAATTAGTCAAGGTAATCTTTCAATTGCTGCATATTACACTAAGTTGAAAAGACTCTCGGATGAGTTATTTTGCTTTGCACCTTTGCCAGAATGTAGTTGTGGTGCTGTTAAGAAAATATGAGATTTATTATTTTCTAATCAACTGATGCAATTCTTGATAGGTCTAAATGAGAAATGTGATCCTATTAGAAACCAGATATTACTCATTGAACTTTTTTCTAATGTGAATAAGACTTAATTAGTGATACTTAGAGTTGAAAGACAAATGGAAGTACAAACTGTGTATAATGGTGAAAACAGTGTGAATGTATCATTTGTTAAGAATATAAAAGTTGTAGACAAAAATGTTGGTGATATACATTCCAGATATGGAAAGAAGAAGGATTTTACTAATAAATATGATAGAAAGTGTTCACTCTATGGAGTCTCTGGACATACAAAGGATGTTTGCTTTAAATTAAACGGATATCCGGATGGGTATAAGTAGTTAAAGGAGAGAAAAAGTGGTGGAAAAGTAAAGACTTATGCTAAGGATTATTGATGAAATTCCACGACATATGGACTCTAATATTCAACAGGCAATAGTAAAGTACATGAATTCAGGGGGAAATAACTACATGAATGTGGCAAACATGACTGAGATAAAAAGTACTAGAAACTTTACTTTATATTTTTTTTAGAAATATTGAAAGTGACTCATGGATAATAGATATAGGTGCATCCAATCACATATGTCATGATAAATCAATTTTCAATGAACTTCATGATATTCTTGGTTATAATCCTGTCATTTTGCCTGATGGTTCTACAATTAATGTGACAAAAGCTGGTACTGTCACACTTAACAAAAATGATACGAACATGTGTTTTATATCCTAGCTTTTAAATTCAATCTTTTATCAGTTTGTAAGCTAACAAAATCAAACAACCTTGTCTGCTCTTTCTTTCCTAATCATTGTGTGATGTGGGACCATGCTAGCGGACTCATATATGGATCTAGAAGAGTTATTAGAAACCTATACACATTTGACAAAACCTATGGTCATGAAGGTTCGACAACTTCTCCTAAGTTTTCTTTTACAAACTTTGATGATAAGCTTGCTTTGATAAATGTAGTCTTTCATAACTCTAGTTCTGAGAATTATTTGAAAACTTGGCATTACAGACACAATCATGCCTATATTACATCTTTAAAACATCTTACTTTTATTCTAAATATTTTGTTTGAAAACACAGACTTTGTGCCTTATGTTACTTGCCATTTTGAAAAGTGAAACAGACTTACTTTCAATAAAAGTAATACAGTTTATAGTTCACGCTGATGTTTGGGGCCTTATCAACAAAAGTCATTATATGGTTCTCCTTATTTTCCCATAATAGTAGATGATAAAAGCATGTCTACTTGGATATTTTTCATGAGACACAAATCCCAAACACACTCTATTTTAGCATAATTTTTCAAGTATGTTAATATTCAATATAATACTTCTCAAAGCCATTAGAACAAACAATAGTGGTGAATTTTTATCTTCACAATGCCAATCTTTGTTTCAAAACCTTAAAATTTTACACCAAAGATCTTGTGCTCACACTCCAAACAAGATGGAGTTATGGAAAGAAAGCATAAAGATCTTCTCAATATTGCTCATTATCAATTATTTCATGCTGACTTACCTATTAAATTCTTGGCAGATTCTATTATTACAGCAACCCATATCTTAAATATGTTACTTTCATCTGTCATTGATTGACAAGTACCTTATTTATAACGCCCAACCCTCACCCACGGCGGAGTCGTAAAACGATGGTCGGAGCTACATTAACAATATGTGTTCCTTACAATCCAATCCAATATCAATTGAAATAAATAAAACCAATTTATCAAATGTACTTTAATAGTTCGTTAATGAAAAAAATTTCCAATACATAATTCAAACACTATGAGACTGTATATATGCAGAAGCGTAAATAACTTTTTGTAAATTAATAATACCGTGAAAGTATAAAATCAATGAAGGCCCATCAATAAACAATTACAATTAAATATGAAAAATCTACATGATTTCAAAGTTTAATAGAAACACAATTAAAAATTAAAGATGCCATGATCGTGAAAATTATGAGAAGACCTTTGTGCTTTACTCGATCGTACCTGTCAATCTACATGTGCATTCACACATGTAGGGAAAGGAAAAAGGAAAATAAAGAAAGTTATGTCTTAAGTCTAGTTCGCACCTCTATCCCAAAATAATCACACATGTATGCTTTTCCCTAACATATAGCTTCTATAGTGCAATGCGATCACACGATGCAAATCTATAGTGGATATCTCTAAATCCACTCCCTTTAATTCATGGCAAGGACACACATATCCTATCAATCACGGATTCAAAGCGATATAATGATATAATACTTTGTAACATAATAACAATCATCTCATACATCCATATATCAAGTATAATACATAAAACATACACAAGTATAAGTCACCAAGATTTATTTAATCGTTAATTATTTTAAACGTTCTAATTACGGTTTTTTTATCAATAGAGCAATCATTTGTTACATTTCAATTTCGTTCAAGAGGCATTCAAACAAGTCTTTATTAAGATCCAATCCTGATTTGAAGCAAACAAGTTCATAACAATAAATTATCATCATCAACCAAGTTCACTATTGGGTAGTGGAACCACCTATACAACTAACAAGTTCATATTAACTAACAATCAATAATCAAGAGCACAACATAAACCAATTCTCAAGTTGACTAATTTAATAGTTTGATTGCATTTATGTAATCCGAGGCCAATCAAATTTACAATTTGGTAAATAACATCATAATTAGCTAAATAAGTTTAAATAAGACAATAACCAATCACCAAAAGCACAACAATTTACCAGTTTATTAAGTTGACTGCCCCTAATCTAGTTACTATATCGAAACGATAAACAATAAGGCTGAGGCCTGACAATAGGTTCGAAGACTGAAATCCGTAGTGCCGTTTAATACCCCGTGGGAGGGTCATCTACATGTGGATTCCACCAATATATCCAAAGATGAACAATACAATAGCCCGCAGGCGGTGATGCCGCCACACCCAATAGAAGTTGTCACTCTGATAACAATAGTTGTAAGGTAAACCACAATTCGCCTATGGTCCAATAGGCTGAGATATCTCTAGTTTTTCCCTAATAGCATGCCAGTCCATCTCTATATCAATATAAGAATGAGGGGAATCATTTATATAAGTGGTTACACACACAACAATTCATTTTCCATAATTTCCTTATAGAGGTGAACCAAATTAATTATTCAATGAAAGTTGTCAATAGCTCAATTTGACACCAATATGCACTTCTTTGTAATTTCAATCCCATTAATCAATTCAATACATATATTAAATATATGAATTTAATTATGGTTAGACATAGACAACTAACCAAATTTTCGGTCATTAAAAATAATAACACATATATCACGATTACAATTCTCAAAAATAATAACAATAGATTCAATAAGTGTCGCACATATCAATACACACATATAATTCAATTTTTATCATTTATTCTTTTAATAACCTGATAGAGGTGAAATATAACTATTAACCGATTATGTTATTAATACACTCATTTAATCATACTATACAAGATTACAATTTCATTTACCAATACAATGCGCACGAGCGCGCATATATCCACATATTCTCATCACCTCTTCGACTATCAGATTTCTTTAGCAAGCCACTTTCCATCAATTTACTTGAGTCTCCTATCTCTAAGTTGGGTTTATCCACATATTCTCCAACTCAGGGAATGTGAAAGTATTCCATACATAATTAACTTTTGATGCAGGTTGATGTAGAAGTTATTGGAATAAATTATAATTATAAAAGTGTGAAAGAGTATATATGTAAATCAGGAGCTGTTAAAATTAGTTTTAATATATATATATATATTATTAATGAAACCTTTTCGTGACGAATACGGACTCAAATTCAATATGATGAAGTTGAATTAGAGATTTAGACGGAGGTGTGCACTTATAGGGATTGATATCAATTATTTCCATCCATTTTTTATATAGAGAGTTTTGTAATTAACATGTAGAAGATATATGATCTTTTCTATCTACTTATTATAATTATTTATTCCTTTGTTTTTCACTTAATCTACTTATTATAATTATTTATTCCTTTGTTCTTCACTTCATAGAAAAAAAAATATTTGTTATTATAATTAATCTTTAGCTGTTATTAAAATACGGATAAAATATTTTTAAAAATATATAAATTTCATTCTTTTTTGTTATTATTTTTTTAGTGATAATTTTTTCTGATCATAATACTACTAATAAATGGCTCAAGTTCGATTATTCACGAGATGTCTTACCATCTAATTGAGCAATTTTTCTCTCTCTAAATTTAGTACTTTCTAGTGTTAGAATACAATGTTGATAAAATACGGCTAGTTTTGATACCACTTGTTGAACAAATCGGTGATCCATTGCAGTGGAGACGAGTATTGGTAACCACAAAGTAAAATAACATACACAAGGTAAGAAATAGAGATAGAAAATAAGACACAAGGTTTTACGTGGAAACTCAAAACGGGAAAAAACCACGGCCATTAGGATGACGAGAGACTAATTCACTATGTAACAATAAAGCAACAGTTACAACCAGAATACTTCTCTCTCACTCTCCAATCAAATTACATTGATTACAGTATCACACATAAGCTCTCCAATATGGCTCTCACAAGATAACATGGCTCGATCCTAGAACTCAAGAACTCCATGGTCTCCATGGTTCCTAGGCCCCAATGGGGCACCTCCCAAATCTAACTAAATAGATCTAAATTATTCTCTCAGAATATCTAATAATAGATACAAGCACCATATTTATAGCATTAGATTACTTAGTCACAAAGTAATCCTAAACCATTAAGAAAACATTTTCCTATTTAGGATTTCCAAGGATCTCTTTCCTAATTAGAATCCACTTTAGGAAATATCATTCCTAATCTAATATGACACTTCCAAAATAGTCTTCGAGTCTTTTCCTAATTACAAACCAATTCTAGATATTAGAGTATACTCGAATTCTCGTCACAATCCTAACAAACCACCCCTTGACGAGAGTTCCCTATGTCCATTTCTGACGACCATAACTCAAACTAGAGTCATCATACCCCACCATGAAGGTATACCCACTCAAGTACGATCCATTCCAAGACAAACTACTTAGGAAACATTAGCCCAAGATTTTCTTTTCTTGGCACATGTCGAAAACACTTGCTGAATAAACCATGGTGCAATTTTCTTCATCAGCTTCCGGGAAACTCCTCAGCCATCGACATACTTTCCACCACACCCACATCCATGCTTATCAGATGCCCGTGCAATTATGGATACGTTAGAATTATTTCATCCTTTATCATGACAACCTTGGTGGTTCTAAACATGTCATAAGGACTTATATCCCAGCATACAGTCGGAGCCTTTGCCGAACTGCTCCTCACAGTCCTGCCTTATTTGAGTTCACCAGCCAATTGATCAAAAAATCTCAATCCACAAGGATCTCAAAACACCACCAGTCAAACCCTTAATTTTTTTTTGACTATTTGACCAGACTTGAATCTTTGACCACATCTTTTGATCTTTACTTGCGTTAACAAAGAAACACAAAAGTCTCAAAGCTATCTTACCACCACAATCATACATGTCATAGATCACCACCGCCATCACTCGAGAACTACCGCGAAACTTTTTCATCTCTATGACCAACACAGACTAGATCTTTACAACACTTGTGATTTTTTTTTCAACTTTGACTTTTTTTTTCTCACGCAACCAGCTCCAAACTCGACCAGAGAAACCAAATTTATATTTTTCAAAACTTCTAGAGACTCCAGGAGATTTACCCATCCTTCAAAAACCTTTGGTTTCATCTTACCTACAATCATGTTTACTTTGACAAAACCAAAACTCACGGATCACATCAACGCTAGCTCACAGCTCTGATAATAGTTGTTGGGAAAATACGGCTAGCTTTGATACCACTTGTTGAACAAATCGTTAATCAATTGCAGCGGAGACGAGTATTGGTAACCACAAAGTAAAAAAAACATACACAAGGTAAGAAATAGAGATAGAAAATAAGACACAAGGTTTTTACGCGGAAACCCAAAACGGGAAAAAACCCAGCCCCACAGACCACCAGTACTCTTTGTCCTCACTCGAATGCTTTCTGAGAAACTTTCCAGAAGGTCACCCATCCTAAAATTACTCCAAGTCAAGCACACTTAACGTTGGAGTTCTCATATTCTAGGCTCCCGAAAAACAATGTGCACATATGTTATATAGGTAGCAATTCAATTTCTTTTAACCTTGTCTCGATATGGGGTGTTACAGGAATCCGCTTTAGGAAATACCATTCATAATCTAATATGACACTTCCAAAATAGTCTTCGAGTTTTTTCCTAATTACAAACCAATTTTAGATACCAAAATATACCGAAATTCTCGTCACAATCCTAACAAACAATGTTAAGAGGTATAAAATATCTATATTATATTATTTGTAATAATTATATAAAAATACTATTGTAAATCAAAGCATGTGGTGGATTCCACTTAATGTTTATAAACCAAGTGGCACGCATGCATATTTGTTTATATGTACATCAACACGTGTCCTATATTATTACTATATATATGTTATGTATCAGAACATCAATAGTACAGATGTGGTTGTGATTTGGCTTTTGCCTTGCTTTCTTTCTCTCACTGCTCTTTCTTTCTAATATTACAATTCTATAATATTCAAGATCCAAGATTTCCAAGATTACCAGGTTGCTTTCTGATCCCAGTTTATTTTTCAGTTGATATTGAACTGCTTTTCTTCTTCTACCCCAATTCTGTTTTTATTTTACAACACGTTATTAGCACGAGTATGCTCTCTGGTTGCCGCTTTCCCGGATCTTCCAGATCAGAAAGTGTTTGGTAATTGCGATTCTGGTTACGAGAAATAGTGAAATCTGAAAATTGGGAAATTATAATTGTTCACCTGAAGTTGAATAATTGAATTCTGGAAATCTGGAAATCTAAAGAAAGCGTTCTTATTTTGTAGAAAATGAAACGATACAAATTTGAGTCATTGTTGGTTTCTAGAGCAAATTATATGAGATGGTTGAGTGATAGTGGAATAAGGTTGAAATCCAAAAACTTTTTTGGGACTCTGGATAAAATTAATGAAACAACTAAGCAGCAAAAGAATAAAGCTTTGATTATAATCCGAACCCATCTGAATGATGATTTACAAAATTAGTATATGGCTTTCACTGATCCTGTAGATCTGTGGCAATCATTAATTTCTAGATACAATCGCCAAAATGAGATCATCTTGCCTGAAGCACGAGATGAATGACATAATTTGAGATTCCAAGATTTTAAAAGCGTGAGTGAATACAACTCATCCATGTATTTGATTGTGAATAGTTAAAAATGTGTGGGAAAATAAAAAATGGCCATGAAATGTTAAATAAGACATTTACCACGTTCCATCCTTCCCAAGCAATTTTAAAACAGCAGTATCGGGAAATGAAATTCCAAAAATATGATGATTTGATTAAACATTTGGATATTGCGGAAAAACACAACCAGTGAGAGACGCCCTGTTGGCGCCCAAGCATTCCCAGAAGTGAATGCACATTATAATGAAAATTCAGGCCGTGTTCGTGGTCGTGGTTACCGTGGTCATGGCCGTAATTCTGAACGTTGGAATGATTATGGAAATGGTCATGGTAATGGCCGAGGTGGTCGAGGTTCTGGAAATGGTCAGGGACGTGGTCGTAATAGGGATTATGGACATCCATATCATAATCCAAATGCTCCCCAGAAGTAGAATAATAATAATGCTAGTTCCAGCAAAGGGAAAGAAGTTATGGAACCACCGAAGTTCAATCGTGGTCCATGTTATAGATGTGGTTCCCCCACTTGTTATTCGAGAACTTGTCGCGCTCCCAAACATGTAGTTGAAGCTTATCAGAAGCTGAGGTGTGAACAAGAAAAGAATAACGAAGCAAATATGGCTGATGTTTTTGGCGATGGTGATACTGGTCCTGTCGACATATAAAATCTAGAAACCGCTGATTTATTTGAAGATCCTGATGGGAAGATAGATCACATGATTGGTGATGGAACTGTTAATTACAAGTGAATGTATTTTCTTGTTTTTGGAATGTAAATAGAATGGAATGTAATTTTAGTTTTGATTGTAAATATTTGTAAATAGTTATGAATATTACATTTCCATTCAATTAATGTTATGTTTCATTTTATTAAAGGTTATGGGTTCGAATCAAGAATTAGTTATATCTACTGATATATGTTTAGCCGATAGCGCTACAACCCATACGATTTTGAGAGATACAAAATATTTTCTGGAATAGATTCCAATTCAACTTAAAGTAAGTACCATATCAGGTCCAGTAGATCTGATCGAAGGCTCCGGAAAAGCTTCAATCGTGTTACCAAATAACACTGAATTGGAAATCGAAAATGCGTTATACTCTCACAAATACAGAAGAAATTTGCTCAGTTTCAAAGATATAAGAATGAATGGATATCATATTGAAACAGTTGATGAAAAGGGTGTTGAATATTTGTGTATTATTTTGAACAAATCAGGCCAGAAGCTTGTGATTGAAAAGTTCCCTATTTCATCATCAGGATTATATTATACAACCATCAGGAATATTGAAACCCATGCTATCGAGAACCAGAAGTTCTCTAATCCTAAAATATTCCAACTTTAGCATGATAGATTTGGGCATCCGGGATCCACAATGATGCGAAGAATAATAGTGAATTCAGAAGGGCATCCACTAACAAATTATAAAATCCTACTAAATGATAGGGACTTGTGTATCCCATGTTCCCAAGGGAAATTGATAACGAAACCATCGTTTACGAAAGTAGGTTTTGAATCTCCATCATTTTTACAAAGAATTCAAGGAGATTTATGTGGAGTCATTCATCCACATAGTGGACCTTTTCGCTACTTTATGGTTTTGATAAACGCATCCGCAAGATGGTCCCATGTATGCTTGTTATCTACTCGTAATGTTGCTTTTGCTAAGCTGTTAGCACAGATTACTCGATTACGAGCTCATTTTCCAGATTACCCTATTAAAAGTATAAGACTTGATAATGCAGGGGAATTTACATCGAAAGAATTTGATGAATACTGTCAAGTATTTGGGATTGATGTTGAACATCCAGTGCCGCATGTTCATACCCAAAATGGATTAGCTGAATCATTAATTAAGCGCCTTCAGATAATTGCGCAAACTATATTAATGCGCTCAAAATTACCAGTAACTGTTTGGGGACATGCTATATTGCATGCTGCTGCATTGATTCGTATTCGTCCAACAGTTTATAACCAATATTCCCTATTACAGTTAGTATTTGGGCATCCTCCTAACGTCTCGCATTTGAGAACATTTGGGTGTGCTGTATATGTACCCATTACCCCAACTCAGAGAACAAAAATGGGACCCCAAAAATGTTTAGGAATATATGTGGGTTTTGATTCTCCATTAATTATTAGATATTTGGAACCATTGACAGGAGATTTATTTACAGCTAGATTCGCTGACTGTCAATTTGATGAAAGTAATTTTCTGTCACTTGGAAAAGAAAAGATTTCTCATGAAGAGAAACTTGAATTAGCATGGAAAGTTCCCAAATTAGCGCATATGGATCCACGTACTCCACATTGTGAACTCGAAGTTCAAAGGATCCTACATTTACAAATGATAGCTAATCGAATGCCGGATGCATTTAATGATACTTCGAAAATAACCAAGTCTTATATTGAAGCTGCTAATGTACCAGCAAGGGTAAATGTTCCAGAAGGAGAATCTCAAAAGACAATAGCAAATGAAACTCCTATCCCTCGCCAGAAGCGTGGTAGACCCCCTGGTTTAAAAGAACAGTTCCAAGGAAAAGAAAGAAAAATAATCTGGATCCTAAAATCACATCTAATGAAATCCCAGAAGTTGTTGAGATCTCTGAAAATAATCTCCTTGAAGGAGAAAATGATCAAAGAATATCAGAATAAAAAAATGAAGAAATTTCTGTAAATTTCAATCAGGAATTATGGAATAGAAATGAAATGAAAATTTATGATCTATTTTCCTACACAGTGGCAGTAGATATTTTATATGATGATCATGAGCCACGTAGAATGGAAGAATGCAGAAATAGACATGATTGGAAAAAATGGGAAGAAGCAATCCAGGCGGAATTGAACTCTTTGAATAAACGGAAAGTTTTTGGACCAATAATGAAAACACCAGAAGATGTTCAACCAGTTGGTTACAAATGGGTATTCGTTCGAAAACGAAATGAAAGAAATGAAATTGTGAGATACAAAGCACGTTTGGTCGCTCAAGGTTTCTCCCAAAGACCTGGAATTGATTATAATGAGACATATTCCCCTGTAATGGATACTATTAAGTTCCGATTTCTGATCAGTCTTGCCATTTCTGAGAAACTGGAAATGTGTCTTATGGATTTAGTCACTGCATATCTATATGGATCACTTGATTCTGATATTTACATTAAACTTCCAGAAGGATTGAAACTACCTTAATCATATCGTTTGGGATCTCGAAATTTGTATTCCATAAACTTATGAAAATCCCTGTATGGATTAAAACAATCTGGGAGAATGTGGTATAACCGCCTGAGCGAGTATTTGGTTGGGGAAGGATCCAGAATAATACGATATGTCCGTGTATCTTCATAAAGAAATCAGGGTCTGGGTTTGCAATTATAGCAGTTTATGTCGATGATATGAATATCATTGGGACTCCAGAAGAGATCCAACAAACTGCTGAATATCTGAAAAAGGAGTTTGAAATGAAAGATTTGGGGAAAACGAAATATTGTATTGGTCTGGAAATTGAACATAAATCAAATGGTATATTGATTTATCAATCAGCATACATTGAAAAACTTCTGAAAATATTTAATATGGATAATGCCCATCCGTTGAGTACATTGATTTATCAATCAGCATACATTGAAAAACTTCTGAAAATATTTAATATGGATAATGCCCATCCGTTGAGTACACCCATGGTTGTAATAACACTTGATCCCAAAAAGGATCCATTCCGACCGAAGGATGATGACGAACAATTACTTGGTCTTGAAGTACCATATCTGAATGCAATAGGTGCACTGTTATATTTGACTCAATGTACGAGACCAGATATCTCGTTTGCTGTAAATTTATTAGCGAGATATAGTTCTGCACCGACCCGTCGTCATTGGAATGGAATCAAACATATTTTGCGTTACCTGAAGGGGTACGAAAGATTTGGGATTATTTTATACGAATTCTAATAAATATCTGGGTTTGACTGGTTATGCCGATGCTGGATACCTTTCGGATCCGCATAAAGGACGTTCTCAAACTGGCTATATTTTCACGTATAATGGTACTGCGATCTCCTGGAGATCTATGAAACAAACTTTAGTAGTCACGTCCTCAAATCATGCTGAAATTTTGGCATTACACGAAACCAGTCGAGAGTTTATTTGGTTGAGATCACGATCCAACATATCCAGAATTCTGTTGGTATCTCCCAAACTGTGAATGGGCTAACTGTTATTTTTGAATATAATGCTGCATGCATCGCCCAGGTTCGGGGAGGTTACATCAAAGGAGATAGAACTAAACATATTTCCCTAAAATTCTTCTACACCCATGAGCTTTAGAGTACTAGTCAAATCGACGTGAAGCAAATTCGGTCTTCCAATAATCTCGCCGATCTATTAACGAAATTATTACCGACATCAACGTTCGAGAAACTCGTTTATAAGATCGGAATGCAAAAGCTCTCCAGATTAGTAGATTAGATTATGGGTGTAATTAACAGGGAGAGTTTTTGTAATTAGATTCTATCAGCTGTACTCTTTTTTTTTCGTCCACTTTTTATTCCACTGAATTTTTTTGACAAGGTTTTAACGAGGCAGTCATATGGTGGAATTCAAGAGGGAGTATTGTAAATCAAAGCATGTGGTGGATTCCACTTAATGTTTATAAACCAAGTGGCATGCATGCATATTTGTTAATATGCACATCAACACGTGTCCTATATTATTACTATATATATATATATTATGTTATGTATTAGAACATCAATAATACAGATGTGGTTGTGATTTGGCTTTTGCCTTGCTTCCTTTCTCTGTCTCTACTCTTTCTTTCTAATATTACAATTTTATAATATTCAAGATTTAAGATTTTCAAGATTACCAGATTATTTTCTCATCTCAATTTATTTTTCAGCTGATATTCAACTGCTTTTCTTCTTCTACCCCAATTCTTTTTTTATTTTACAACAAATACTACATTATTGTTGGGAGTGACTTTCAGCCACACAATACAAATACGTGTCGTTTATGTAAGTGTTTAAATTGTTTTAAATGAATTGATTAGAAATCACAACAATGATAAGAATTACTTTTGTAATAAGTGAGAGATTTTTTTCCTCTTCGTTTGTTTATTTATTTTTATTTCATGATAATTATTTCATTGATTTTGTTGTTATTAAAACTTTAAATTCTACAGTCAACTTACATTAAAAAATAAGGTATTTAATTTTCTAAATATAGATCATATAATAAAATATTATATAGTACAAAAATAATAACTTATAAATTATGTTAAAGTATTCATCTAAATATATTTACTAGTAAAAAAAAATTATATTTATGTAACCTTTTAATACGATTTTATCTATTTATTTTTATTATTTGATTGATATTAAAAAAAATATGTTGATAGTATCAATGCCTTTGTTCAATAATAATAATAATAATAATAATAATAATAATAATAATAATAATAATAATAATAATAATAATAATAATAATAATAATAATAATAATAATAACAATAATAACAATAATAATAATAATAATAATAATAATAATAATAATAATAATAATAATAATAATAATAATAATAATAATAATAATAATAATAATAATAATAATACGGCAAATTCAAATTTGGTAAACCTCAGATTAGACAGTCTCTGTATCTAACCATAAGACCAAAAATGGGTGTAGAGAAAAAGACAAGAGACAGTGTGTGACACGTGATATGGTGACAAACAGTTATTTCGTACACAAATTGTGTGGATATAATATTATTACATCAATCTGTGAACAACGTGATCTGAACACGACAACAAAAAAATCTCGTGTTTCACAGCACAATAAAATTCTCACTCCTATCATTTTCAGTACCCAAATTACACACCACCCTAAATTTTGATAACATTAACTTCACCATTGGTACAATTCGTCTACTAATAAAGAGTGGATATTTCAATGTTGAATTCGATTATGGTTGAAACTAAATATATATATATAATTTTGATTTTTTTTTTTGAAAAATTGATAATAAAAAATTCTAAAGTTTACATTTTTAACCATTTTACCATCATCGTTTGATAATTATCTGAAGACATTCATCTTTACTGGAACTCACATACGTATACAAACTTGTAGCAATACAGAATGTGGTTTCTACGTATAATATATCAAGTATGTGAAAAAGAGAAAAGGATAATACAATACTGTTCAACCTCTTGTAATTGGTCTGGAAGAAATCACTAGTGGACAATCTTCTCTGTTCACAGACTATGTTGCAGCCAAGTTCTTTTCTTCTTCTATGTTCTTTTGTTTTTCAAGTATCTTAGTTTTCTCACACAAAAAAAACTTCTGATACGATCCCGTAAACACATGTAGTGTTTATCTGAAGGCAGTTACTCAGAATTGAGTAACTGCCCATTACACGTATTCAACTACGTGTATTCCTTTGGGTGTAAAAACCCATATTTCCAACATTCTCCCACTCACACAAAGAGATAATATACTGGCTTTATACTTGCAACTAGTCGGTGTGACCAAAACGAAATGAATCAGTTTCCTGAAAGTCAAAACATGACATATATTCATTTACAATCCTAGACTACAGACATATATTCACATCAGACACGTTCGGTCCCATCGAACCAATGTTCTGATCTCAGGAGTACTCCTCAATCACTACTGTGTACCTAAGAACCACAGTTTTCTAGCTAGCATGTGATAAGTGTGAATACTGTCAGCGTCTTCCAATCTACTCTAATTCCAAAAGTCGATGAAAGTAACCGACATCATAGACATGCTACATAGACCGAATTATCATGATCATAGAAAAACATGCTAATGATACAGTCATTACCCCAACACTCCAGACATAAGAGTGACCGTACTAAGGATCAATATGGGATGGTACTTGCACGATAAGGAGTTGGGACATACTCAATACTTATCTTCCATCAGGTCAACTTAAAAGCACGCACGGTATAAAACATGCGCGACAATGAACCTTGCCATTTAAACGGCGCGTATGTCAAAATATGGTTTATGTTCATTGTACGGACTATAGCACCAAAACACTTCATAAACTTGATCGCTCTTACTGACTTAGTTGAGCGACTCCAAAGTTTTAGTCCGGCTTGTCAGGTCTTACGAAATTGAAATCTCATAAGCGATTCTTCATTATATTTTAGAAAATTCTCATTTTGACAATATGTCAAAGCGACAATTTTGTACACATCATAAGTTCTGGAATATCTGATTCACAAAATGAAAGTACAAGTCTCATCTCACATTATCCTCAGATAACCGAGGCGGCTGTGAGTGCAAGTTCACCAGCCTCTTACACCTGACGACATACTCTCGGATGATAAGAAACATACTAAGTAAAAATGCTATAATCAAAGCAACACTAAAAATATGAATCATACTTGAACATAGATAATCAAACAAATATAAAAGGTTCACAACCTACGTAGACCCAACGACCTAGTATGCTTTGCAAACACATCTCTAGTTACAGCCTTAGTAAGGGGGTCTACAATCATATCGTGCGTCGATATGTATCTAATAGTTACATTCTTCTTAGCCACTATGTCCCTGACAAAGTGATACTTAGTCTCTATATGTTTAGACTTACTGTGGTATTTAGCATCTCTGGTGCAGGCAATAGCTGTCTGACTATCACAGTATACAGTAATAGGCTCAGGTTCACTGTCATCTAAACTTAAATCTTCTAAGAACCTTTTTAGCCAAACAGCTTCTTGCACAGCCACCGAGCAGGCAATAAATTCTGCTTCCATGGTGGACAGGGCTATGCAAGTTTGCTTTTTGCTACTCCAGGAAATTGCTCCTTGACTCAGAATAAAAGCATATCCAGAAGTAGACTTTCTCTCATCCAAATCGCCACCCCAATCTGCATCTGTGTATCCTACTAGGCGATCATTGCTGCCTTGATAACACAGAGCATAATCAGCGGTACCCTTTAGATAAGTTAGGATTCTTTTCACTGCTATCCAATGTTTCTGTCCTGGATTTGACTGATATCTGCTTACCAGTCTAACTGCATAACAGATATCTGGTCTGGTACACATCATTGCATACATCAGGTTTCCAATGGCATTTGCATATGGTACTCTTTTCATCTTCTCACGCTCTTGCGGAGTTTTCGGGCACATCTCTAGACTCAAGGTTTGGCCTTTTGCGATGGGTGTGTCCATTGGCTTGCAATCTGCCATATGGAACCTCTCAAGGATCTTATGAATGTATGGCTCTTGTGACAAGGCCAAAAGTCTTTGATTTCGGTCCCTTGATATTTTGACTCCTAAAATATAGGCAGCCTCACCCATATCCTTCATTTCAAAAACCGTTGATAACCAGTCCTTCGTGGCAAGAAGAAGGGTTTTGTTATTACACGCCAAAAGTATGTCGTCAACATATAAGGACAGTAAAATGAAACCGTCACTGGACTTTTTCAAATAAATACAATGGTCCTCTTCTGTCATTTGAAATCCGTATGACATAATCGACTCATGGAATCGAAGGTACCATTGTCTGGAAGATTGTTTGAGTCCATAGATGGACTTCAAGAGTTTACAGACTTTTCTCTCCTTGCCTTTGGTGATAAAACTTTCAGGCTGTTCCATGTAAATCTCTTCCTCCAGTCCTCCATTGAGGAAAGCAGTCTTAACATCCATTTGATGTAATTCCAAGTCCATATGTGCGACTAAGGCTAATATGAGGCGTATTGAAGCAAATCTCACCACCGGGGAGAATGTTTCTTCATAGTCTATACCCTCCTGTTGAGTCTAACCTTTCGCCACCAATCTAGCCTTATATCTTTCAATCGAACCATCTGCCTTCCGTTTAACGCGAAGGACCCACTTATTTCCGATGGCTTTTCTACCTGGCGGTAAATCAACCAAATCCCAAACTTGGTTACTTTTCATCGACTCCATTTCCTCTTCCATGGCTTTTATCCATAAATCTTTGGCAGGTGAATTGAGAGCTTCTTTTACATTCTTTGGCTCATCACCATCATGGGAAGCCAACATGAATGCTTCTCCTTCAATCTCAAAACGTCGTCGGGGAATTCGAATTCTCCTACCCCTTCGAGTTGACGTCTCTGGAATTGAAGTATCAGGAACCATGTTACTCCCACTGCGATTAAGTTGTGGAGTAGGTTCATCAGGCACTTGTTCACTCCCACTGGGAACAACATCCCTTTGAATGGAGTTTAAGTCCTCTGATTCATTTTACTCAAACAAATTAGCCTCTCTTTCTACATCACCTCTCCGTGGAAATTCATTCTCTAAAAATACGACATCTCGTGACTCAATCTCAGATATTGTCCCATCCGAGTTTTCGCCTATCAGTACATATCCTTTTGATTGCTCAGGGTATCGAATGAAAATACATTTCTTTCCCCTAGCGCCCAATTTTCCAAATGGATTATTCAGATCATGTACATAACAAGCGTACCCCCAGGGTCGCAAGTAGGATAGGCTAGGTTTTCTACCTGTCCATAATTCATACGGAGTTGTAGTCACAGATTTAGAGGGAACCCTATTCAAAATATAAGTAGCTGTAAGAAGCGCATCTCCCCAATACGAGATTGGAAGATTGGCTTGTGCCATCATCGACCTAACCATTTCCAACAATGTCCTATTCCTTCTTTCTGCGACTCCGTTCTGTTGAGGAGTCCTAGGAATGGTCAATTGTCTCACTATACCTTTCTCATGACACAATGTTTTAATTGGTCGGATAGATATTCTCGCCCTCGGTCAGTGCGTAACACTTTGACGGTCTTATCCAATTGATTCTCCACCATAGCCAAAAAACGTTCAAAACAGTCTAAGGCTTCAGACTTATGGGAGATTAGATAGACGTGACCAAAACGAGTGAAGTCATCTATGAAGGTAATGAAATATGATGCACCGTTTCTAGCTCTAATGCTCATGGGTCCACAAATATCAGAATGAATCAATTCTAACGAAGAATTTGCCCTAGTAGCCTTCCCAAAAGGTTTTCTAGTGGCTTTGCCTGCCAGACAATGATTACAGGTCGGCAACTCTATCTTATCATAGGAACCTAAAATCCCCTCTTTTGCCAACCTGTTCATTCTATCTTGTCCTATGTGACCAAGTCTAGCATGCCATGTTGAAATGCTCGTATCAGAAGAGGTAATCAACGAAAAACTATCATTTGAAAATAAAGAAGGATTTTCATAACAGTCAATGTTAAGTACCACAAATCCATCAACAAGTTGTCCTAATCCAATATAGACAGAATTATAAAATATTTGCAAACTAGCAGCATAAAACACCAACTTATAATCATAAGACAATAAAACAGGAACTGAGACAAGGTTGCGCCTAATTTCGGGAGCGAACAAGACATCATGTAGGAGCAATGTGTGGCCACTTTGCATTCTGAGCTTGCAAGTGCCAATTCCCTTAACTTCTACGCGAGAGTTGTTGCCCACATATATCCATCGAGTACCTCGTGGGATCCGACGATACTCGACAAACGCTCCTCTATCTCTAGCTACGTGGTCCGTGGCGCCTGAGTCTATAATCCACATAGGGTGAGCCTCGGCAAGCAAAACAGAGCTAGAAACATACACATTAATTAGGGCAGAATCATAAATTGTTACCTCCTTTTTAGGCTCAGTGCATTCACGAGCAAAGTGACCCATCTTGTCACAATTGTAACACTTGACCTTGCTTTTGTCTCTCTGCTGACCTTTGCCTCGCCTAGCATTCTTCCTTGGGTTATTGGTCCCAGGCTTGTTAGGGTTTTTCTGACCCTTCCCTTTCTTTCCGCCCCTTGTTCCCCTTTTGCGCTTAGCACCCGTGCCTTTGCGCATGCTGGATTCAGCCATATAAAGCTGGCCCGAAGATTTAGCCGCCTCCAGGCGCTCGTCTTCGAGCTCAACATGACGAGAGATATCATCAAATGTCTTGATGTTGTCATTGTGGGTCATGTTGATCTTCATATTTTCCCAGCTGTTGGGGAGAGACCGTATCACCGCTTGCACTTGCTGTTCATCTGATAGGGCATGGCCGGCCGACTTCAATTCTCGGATCATGTTAGCCATCTCCCTGAGATGCTGGCGCATAGAATGATCATTGCGCTTCCGGTAAGTGTCAAATTTAATAGTCAGTCGCCGAAGCTTTGTGGTGGAAGTCCCACCAAACTTGTCTTTCAAAGCAACCCACATGTCCTGTGCAGTGTCGAAATCCTCATAAGAGCACATCAGATCATCAGCCATGCTGGACAGAATAGTGATCCTCGCTATACTGTTTTTTTGTTTCCATGCCAGGTAAGCCTCCATGTCACGCTTGGCTTGAGTAGTAGTGCCAGGCGCCGGTTCAACCATGGTATTGGTCAGCGTTTCGAGAGCCTCTTGCTCTTCCAGGATATACTGGATCTTACGATGCCAGATATCATAGTTGTCCCCGTTCAACTTGTCTCCCTTGTTGAGCTCAGCAACAATGTTCTTGGATGATGAAGCCATTACTGAAAAACATTATTTGAAGACATGTAAGCTATACTATGTTCAATCATCCGATAAGCAATGTAGGATGCACCAACCAAGTCAATCAAAAACATGTTGAGTCAATCAAAGGAGGACTCGGAAAAAACAGTAAATCTATCTAATCACCATCCTTGATCTTCAATCAAATCAACACATTAAATCATGAGGTGTGCAAACAATATCCATAATATCACAAAAGCGAAACACAATCAATCATATAAATAGAAATGTGATAGTACAAAATCCATAAAATGTGCATAGAGTGATAAAATGAACAAATGAACATAAACAATGCAGAAAAACATGATGTATATGCAACAGTGGAATCGGCCTCAGGGTCCCATGGGCATCCTCAATCATCATGCTGTACATCACTGGCTGAAGAATTCACTTCTTCCAGCCATGAATCATCAGGAATATAATCTTCAAAAGTAATCTCACTATCACCATCCTGAGCCTAGTCCTGATCAATAGGATCAGCTATGATCGGATCATCCCAACCATCCATAATCTCTAGAACTAGATCATCAGGATCGAAATCATCCTCAACATCGGCGACATGTCCCTCGCCTTCAATGAAGGGGGCCTCCTGATCAGGCTCTCCCTCAGCATCAACAGGATCCTCCATTACATCATCTGCTGCAGGTAATGGATCTACTAAAAAATCGTCCTCAGCCTCCAAAGGATCCTCCAAAAACGGATCGTCGTCATCCAAGGGATCCTCCAAAAACTGATCCTCGTCCTCCAAAGGATCCTCTAAAAACTGATCCTCAGCATCCTCAGCCACTGGAATGGCTGCATCATCAGCAGCTACTGGAACAGCTGCATCATCAGGAATCTCCTCTGGAACAGGTACCGGAGCTTCAGGAGCTACCACAGGAGCAATCAAGTGCTGCACTGGAGGAGGTGGTGGACGTGGATGATAGTGATGGAATACTGGAACTATCACCCTGGGAGGTGGTCTAGCTATGATCCTAGGCACCAAATGTGCGAGTACTGGAACTGGACCAAATCCCGGTGGACCGGCGACAGGAGCGATCACAGGAGCACGCGGAAGCGGTGGTACTGGAGGATGAAACCGAGGTCCCAATGGGTGTTCCATACCCAGTGGCGGTGGGAAGAGCAGGGCAGGAGCCAGTTGACGAGCATGAAACTCTGTAGCCCTCTGATAAGGGATCCAATGGCGATCCTCTACATAGAACCCGAGCCAATAATACCGTTGTTCCATAATCTGCAAAACAAAATTAATGTATGCCAACAATGCATGCATATGACATCTAGTAAGCATTCATATAATACTAATTAAATGTCAATAAAATAATAATGAAACATAATTAACTATGTCCTAAGCATGCATTTAAATAAATCAACGTACTAAAAACATAATAGTAAATCAACTTAGTGGGCAAAAATAAAAAATCGGATTACTATTAAAATGAGTAAAAATAATAAAAAAAAAATCCAAAATTATTATTATTATTATTTTTAATTTTAAATTTTCCGGCCGCCGGAGACGGCGGCGCGTCGCCGGAAAACGGCGGCGCGTCGTCGTCGGAAAACGGCGGCGCGTCGTCGTCGCTCCGGCCGAAGGCGGAGGACGCGCCAAACGCGCCGACGAGGCGCGCTGAGGTGCTGCCACGTGTCGCTAGCGTGTAAGCGCACACAGTCAGCGCCCATGTTGACGTGGCAGCCTGAGAAGCGGCCACGTCAGCGCTGACTGTGACATTACCTGAAACCGAACGCGTCACGCGCCCAGGCCGCGCGTGTAGTGCACGCGCCGTCTTCGCGGCGGCCGACGGCGGTCGGACCGGTGGCCGTGGACTCGTCTCGTCGTCCTGGTTCCGGTGGTGCCCTCCGTTCTCCGATTCCGGCAGGCGGTCGTCGGCGGTGAACTCCAGTCTCCGAGCCTGCGAGTGGAAAAAACAAAGTATCAAAATTCTTTTATAAAATTAAAAAAAAAACTGACACTGTTATTTATTATTATTTTTTTTTTAAATAAAATCATTCCCAACTTCCGACGACCATACCGATCATATTTTTCGTCCAAAAAATTCAAACCTTATGTCATCGGATTCGTATCGAAAAACCGAATCCAACAACAGGCACTTTGATATATGTTAAATGAACGTAGAATTTCCAATTAAATAACCCATGACTATGAATTGTTAATACTCATCTGTATACATACTGTCAAAAACGTTGGATATCAAAACTGAAAGCATACAACTAGATTACATGCTTTGTAAACTACATGATCAAATCTGAACAGTTTTAATTTTAAACAAAAACAAAAGATATGACAGTATACAAGTATAAGCATAACATCGTAAACAACCATTTTCAATTTACAAAGCAATTGAAACAGAGGCAAACAGTATATAAGCCAGGCTCTGATACCATATGAAGACATTCATCTTTACTGGAACTCACATACGTATACAAACTTGTAGCAATACAGAATGTGGTTTCTACGTATAATATATCAAGTATGTGAAAAAGAGAAAAGGATAATACAATACTGTTCAACCTCTTGTAATTGGTCTGGAAGAAATCACTAGTGGACAATCTTCTCTGTTCACAGACTATGTTGCAGCCAAGTTCTTTTCTTCTTCTCTGTTCTTTTGTTTTTCAAGTATCTTAGTTTTCTCACACAAAAAAAACTTCTGATACGATCCCGTAAACACATGTAGTGTTTATCTGAAGGCAGTTACTCAGAATTGAGTAACTGCCCATTACACGTATTCAACTACGTGTATTCCTTTGGGTGTAAAAACCCATATTTCCAACATTATCTAAAAAAATCTATGTAAAACGATCAAAATATCGTTATGGCATATTTTTTAAGAAAATGAAAAAAAAAAACCTCCTAAGGTTTGACTTTTTCTCTTATTTACCACTCGGGTTTGAAATTCACCTATTTTAACTTATATTAAACGAGTTCAACCATTTAAAAACTAATTTAGATCAAAATATATTTATTTTAAAAATTATTAAACTAGCACTACCTAAAGGATCAAATATTTAAAATTAAGGGTGGAAAAAAATTCGAGATTAGATTAATCCGATCAGAAATGATCCAAATTGGACCGAAAGTTACCCGTCCACTACACAAATAATTCTAATTCGCCCACAAATTTTGAGCCGGTCGAATTCACCTATCTAATTTTGCTCCATGTCTCTGAAAACCCAACTAGTTTAAAAAATATTTATTATTATATATCTGTATATATTATTATATAAATAAAAGTAACTAAAATACAAAAAAAAAATGCATGTACTTATTATATTCATTGAATTTAATTATGTCGTAGAAATAATATTATATAATTTAATTTTTATATATATTAAATTTATTAGGCGTAAAAAAATTAAATATAATACTTGTTAATTTAATATGTATCATATGACATACATATAAAACTATTTTATTTTTTAAAAAATAAATCGTTAGTCCGGACTGTGGCCATCTCTATTTTTTTTAAGTAATGGTTAATTTCATTTGATTGGAATTTTTTTATTTAATTTTAAAGTGTTAATGAGATAGAAAATGTATTTTTCAAACATAGATGATGAAATAGTAAAAGAATCAAATCTTAGGAGGTTTTTTTTAATACATTTTCTTTTATTTATTCAAAATTACTAAATTACTCCTACAATCAAACTGGTCAACCGTTTAAAGTAACGGTTTTCATCCACGGGAAGGTTTTTTAGTTAATTTTGTAAAGTTAGGAGGTATTTTGGATAATTTTGAAATGTAGGTAATAAATTGGCGAAAAATATAAATACAAGGAGGTTTATTTTAGCAATTTCCCTTTAAAATATTCAATTTAAAATTTTATAATTAATTTAATAGTTATATAAAAATCTAAAAATATCATTTAAATTCGATTAGCGGTAATGTTTGAGTTTGTTAGGTGTTTGGCATCTAATTTTAAAAGAACATTTAGAATTTTACTTACATTTTAAGTTAACATTTGAAAATACTATTTCAATTAACTTTATTATACTTACATTTTAAGTTAACATTTGAAAATACTATTTCAATTAACTTTATGATTAAACGCTATTTTAAAATTAGTTTATAACTTTAACACTCCTTTTTTTCAGTATTTTCATGAATGATTTTTTTAACCATTTTTATTTTTGATTTTTTTGTGGTTGTTTCAATTGATTTCCGTTATTTCGGTATGTTTAAATCTCCTCGATTCTCTCGTTTCTGTAATTTTTTTTTAAAAAATTAATCAATCTCACACAAGATTTATTATTTATTTGACCCAATCTTCTCTAATATTTTCATGAATGACTTTTTTCACTAACTTTTATTTTTAATTCTATCATAATTGTTTTCATTGATTTTTCATTATTTCTACAAGTTCAATATCACTCTCTCATTCTCTCATTTCTATAGTTTTTTTTTTTATTTAAAGAATTTACCTAATCTCACACAAGGTTTATTATTTATTTTTCTCAAGTACAATACCATTACAAGGATAATTAGGAGAAATCTAGTTAGATCGTGCTCTATCTATATAGTTATATAAAAGGCTTCCAAAATCGAATGATGTGGCATAGTTAGAATTCTCTTATTCATGTTATAAAATTAAGCTTATATTTCAGCGTCATTTACATCTATACCATTTTAAATATTTATTATTGGGTTATTTTTATTTTTGTTATTTTATAACTTTTATTTACATCATATAGCCCAACTTTAAAAATTTTACAAAAATAATCTTTCAAACTTTCACTTTTAAAAAATGAACCAAATTTACCATTTTATTCTTCTGTGAAGATCTTTTACACTCATCTGTGAAGGTGTGAAGGTGGTCTATGAAGAGGACCTTCACACATGTGATGGTCTATTTTTGAAAATCAAAGTTTGAGTGGCTCAAAAATAGAAATAAACTTCTATTAATTTAGTTTTGAATTTTTAAACTTTATTTGGTTTATTTTATATAATTTTTTCTTTATTATTTTATTACTATTTTGAAAATGACTTTTCATTCGTAAAGAAAAAGTTTCTTCATTTTTATAAACATTAATTTATACTCTCATTAAATCATGATTCTTTCACTCACATATTATTATAAATAATTTTTACTATGCTAATAATTGCGTTGTCTTTTCATTTTTCATTATAGGTAATATATAAAACAATTCATCAACATCTTTATATAAACTCTTTAACTATATTTTCACATATTTTGATGATGCGGTAGAAATTGGAGTTTAATGCCGTGGAATTGTTTCCTTTGATGGGAGAGTTCTTTTTATGTGGATTACACAAATGAAAGTCAAAATTGGAGAAAATACATCTCGCGCTAATGAATTGCTTTCAAACGATCAACCTAAAAGGGTAGGAATGATGTGAGAGGTGAGAAAGATGAGATGCTTATTTCTTTCGAAGATTGAAGATAATAGTAATGAAGGTTTCAAATTCAGTAAGGTTGATGTCAAAGTTATGAACTGGTAAGTTGTAAAATTTATTATTCGATATTCTTAAATTCGAATTCTCATGAAGATCTTCTAGTTCACATGTTAATCTCATGTCTTTTCGTTTGTTTATGGGGTGAATATTAATCTCGAATGTGTCGGTGGATATATCATCAATTTGAAACACTTACATGCACTCTCTATAAACCTAAGATACGAAAATTATATTGTCACCCGCATTTTATTTCTTATTATTTTATTTTTATTTTTATTTCTATAAATCTAACTATTAAATAATTTTATTTTAAAAAATTTATTATGTAGTTTTATGTTAAAATTGCGTGAAGCGCGAAAATATTCGCTAGTTTATATATATATATATATTATTTTTTTAAATTGATTTGTAACTATTTGTTATTTGATATTTTTGTATGTTCATCTATCTAATAGTCATGCATCAAAGATTTTTCTGAATACGTTATTGATTATGAATATATGCGCTTAATTTTATTCATAATATTTATATAAGATGGTTTGGATGCCTAATGATGGGACAAATGAAGATTTTAATGGATCGTTGAAGTGTCCATTATAAATTCTAGATGTTTGAAATTATTCAGAAGATAAGGAAGTTCAAGAAGATCAAGACAAATAGACCAAACTCGAGATCATATTGTTGCTTTAGAATGGAATGCTAGAAAATAAAATATCAGCTTATTTCCTCTCCAAAATGGAATTCTTTTACACTAGTTAGTCGTATTATAAGTTACTTCCTCTAGTGTTTTTTTTTTACTCACTACACTTTCTGTTTACACGCTATTCGATGCTTAACATTAATGGTAAATATCTTTAATTGTACACAACTAAAAATTATATTAATTTTTTATTTAGAAAATAGACATTAAGATGAATAAAACAAAATCCCACTCGACTATATTTTTCTTTATACATCAGCAACAATATGCGAAACAAGATTGATGAATGAATAGTAGTTACCATTTAAATGTAGCCACCAAAAAAATTAGAGAAAGTATAAAACATTATTATTATTAGGGTTATTTTCATTTTTGTTATTTTATAACTTTTATTTACATCATATAGCCCAACTTTAAAAATTTTACAAAAATAATCTTTCAAACTTTCACTTTTCAAAGATGAACCAAATTGACCATTTTATCCTTCTATGAAGATCTTTTACACTGATCTGTGAAGGTGTGAAGGTGGTCTATGAAGAGAACCTTCACATATGTGGGTATATTTTTGAAAATCAAAGTTTGAGTGGCTCAAAAATAGAAATAAACTTCTATTGATTTAGTTTTGAATTTTTAAACTTTATTTGGTTTATTTTATATAATTTTCCCTTATTGTTATTATTAAAATATTATAGTATTTTTTTTATTCTTTTTTATAAATTTTATATAGAATATCTTTTTGTTAATTTTATATTTTAACAGCTAATTTAAAAGTTAAAAGTAATATTAAATATCCAATATAACAGCTAACCGAATAGCTAAATTAGAAGTTGATGTAATAGCTAACTACTACAGCTGTTTAAAACACTATTCTAACCGTTAATTAAAAATTTAATATCAAACATGCTCTAGGTTTGGAGTACTTTTAACAAAGTATTATATATATATATATATATATATATTCCTATGGATCAAAAGACAACTTGTACCATGAACTTTAAAATCTTTAAATCCGTCATATAAAATAATTTTTAAATTTTTTTTCATCAAATACAACAATCAACAAACTGTATTATACTACTTAAAATTCGCGAATATTATGTTAGGGAAACACAGTTAGCTTTGATACTACTTGTTGAACAAATCGGTGATCCATTGCAGTGGAGAAGAGTATTAGTAACCAAAAAGTAAAATAAACATACAAAAGGTAAGAAATAGAGATAGAAAATAAGACATAAGGTTTTTACGTAGAAGTCCAACACATTCAAAAAATCATGGCTATAGGACGACGAGAGACTAATTCACTATGTAACAATATACCAACAGTTACAACCAGAATATCACCCTCTCACTCCCCAATCCAATTACATTGGTCACAGTCTCACACATAAGCTCTCCTCATATGGCGCTCACAGGATAATAAGACTCGATCCTAGAACTTAAGATCTCCATGGTCTCCACGGTTTCTAGGCCCCTATAGGGCACCTCCCAAACCTAACCAACTAGATCTACATTGTTCTATCAGGATATCTAATAATAGATACAAGTATCATATTTATAGCATTAGGTTCTTTAGTCGCAAAGTAATCCTAAACCATTAAGAAAACATCTTATTTAAGATTCTCCAAGATTTGTTTCCTAATTACAAACCAATTATGGATAACGGAGTATACCTAAATTCTCGTCACAATCCTATCAAACCACCCCTTGACGAGAATTCCCTTTGTCCATTTTCAACGACCACAACTCAAAATACCCCACCATAAAGGTATATTCACTCAGGTACGATCCATCCTAAGATTAACCACTCAGAAACCATCAATCCAAGATTTTTTTTCTCGGCAGATGTCGAAATACTTGCTGAATAAACCATGGTGCAACTTCCTTCATCAGCTTTCAGAAAACTCATCAGCCATCGACATAATTTCCACCACACCCACATCCATGCTGACCAGATGCTCGTGCAATTATAGATACACTAGAATTATTTCATCAATTATCATTATAACCTTGGTGGTTCAAAACATGTCATAAGGACACCTATCCCAGCGTACAGTCGGAGCCTTTGCCGAACCGCTCTTCACAGTCATTTCTAATTCGAGTTCACACCAATTGATCAAAATTACCAGCCTACAAAGATCCCAAAACACCATTAGTCAAACCCACAAACATTTCTAATTTTGTTTTGATTATTTGACCAGACTTGAATCTTTGACCACATCTTTTGATCTTTACTTGCGTTAACAAAGAAACACAAAAGTCTTAAAGCTACCTTACCACCACAATCATATAGGTCGTAGATCACCACCACCATTGCTTGAGACTACCGCCGAAGATTTTTCATCTCTACGACTATCGCAGACTAGATCTTGACAACACTTGTGATTTTTCTTTCAGCTTTGACCTTTTTTCTTTCTCACACAACCGGCTCAAAACTCGATCAAAGAAACCAAATAAAAATTTTCAAAACTTATAGAGACTGTGAGAGATTTACCTATCCTTCAAAACTTTTTGCTTTCATCTTACCTAAATCAATGTTTACTTTGACCAAACCAAAACTCACGAATCACACCAACACTAGATCAGAAACCAAGGGGCTCTAATACCACTTATTGGGAAAACACGGCTAGCTTTGATATCACTTATTGAACAAATCAGTGATCCACTGCAGCGGAGATGAGTATTAGTAACCACAAAGTAAAACAAATATACACAAGGCAAGAAATAGAGATAGAAAATAAGACACAATGTTTTTACATGGAAACCCAACACGGAAAAAAACCACGGCCGTCAGGGCGACGAGAGACTAATTCACTATGTAACAATATATCAACAGTTAAAACCAAAATACCACTCTCACACTCCCCAATCCAATTATATTGGTCACAGTCTCACACATAAGCTGTCACGTCCGTAATCTGGGGCTATTCGTCTGCTTATTTTGAAAATTTTCATAATTTTTTAAAATTATTATCGATATAAGGGTAAAAAGGGCATTTTAGTAAAATGTTGACTTTTTCGATTCGACCAAATGATTTGACTAGTTTGAATTTTGGGTGACATTTGAAAACAAACTAAAAATTTAGTTGATTTTGTAATTATTTTACAAATGGGGTTATTTTTAAAACTACATGTAAACATATGGGTGAATGATGATATTTACCACCCATATAAATTGTAAAGAGTAGCTTTTTAAATCATTTGTCACAAAACCCTAGAAACTTTCTTTACGTATTCTTTAAATCCTCTCAACCAAAAACACACTCTCACGAATTTCTAAGTTTTAATTGTTGGGGAATTTAATTAGAATTGGAGTATTGCTTTGATTTCATCACACTCTTGGTAAGGGTTTTCTTCCTTGTTGGTTTTTAAGCATATTAAATTGATTTGGGATTTCTAGAACCTAGGGTTTATGAGTTTGGGAGATTCTATTTCGATTGGTTTTGGGTCTTGAACCTTTGATTTCAATATGTGTCATTTGGGTCTTTTGGGTTTCAATTGAAACTTTAAATTGTTCTTTAGTGGTAAAACCTAACTTTTGCGAAATGGGGAATTTATGAATTTTATGCTTGATTTGGTGTAGACCAAGTTGGGGATCGCCGACCGAAGTAGATTGGGTTGTTTGGATTAGCGAATAAGGTTAGTAGCCGTGTTTACGCCCTAACAATTGTCTACTTCTGTCTGTTTGATTGTTTGCGAAATTGATTAATTGATATAAACTGAAATTTGAATTGATTAGCATAAACTGCTGCATTTGATACAAACTGTTTGAGAAAAATTGCTGCCATTATTTCTGTACACTATCTGTTTTGATTCTGGAAGTTCTGTTAATTTTGTTACCCAAATATGAGCATATGAAATGATACTCATATCTGCCTGCTATACTGAATATAACTCTGTAATCTGTTAAAGTCCTGTCCTAAGGTTAATACGATAAGACCAGCATTCTGTTAGGGAAAACTAGATGTATACATCGATGAGCGAAAGCGTATATGGCCTTGTTTGCCAACTACTTTCTGGATGCGACGACATCATTCTGGAGCCTTGCTCATTCTGGGTGCGACGGCATCATTCTGGGATCTTTGATCTACTCTGAGGGTTTAACCCTATTTGTCTGTTTTCTGTTCCCGATTTTGTTATTAAACTAAGGACAGGCCTGATAAGTTAATCACACTAAATAATTGGGTAATCTGAAACCCTATGATACTGAATTGTTTCTGCTTCTGATTATGTATGTTTGCCATGTTTCGGTTTGATTCTTTTGATGCCAGTTTTTGTCTTTGGTTCTATTTTTGGGTAGTATGAATTGTGACTCTTAACGAGCTGTAAATGCTAGGGATAGACCCAGTTGGATAGTTAGAACTTGTATAGCGAGCGACATAATCTGAACTAGGCTAAAAATGTGTCCAGTGTTCGTAACCGGATTGTATACCGGACTAGGTACCGGATTGTCACTTAAAAACTGGAAAACTGGATGTAGGATGGTCTCTGGATGAGCTCCTTACTGAGCTGGTTATCGAAATACAATTCGGTCAGCCTTGAAATCATTAGATTCACTCTCTAACCAAACTTCGGATCGAACTAGCTACGGAACTGTAGTTCGGTATGAGTCTTAGAAGACTGTTCAACCTATCTGACCGAGCTCTTCACCGAGTTAGGTACTGAATTACAATTCGGTGTGTCTGGGAGACATGAAACTCTTTGTCTGAACTTCTTACCGAACTTGGAACCGGACTGTCACTTAAAACTTACCTTGGATTTGCATAATTGCTCTCTGACCGAGCTATCTACCGTATTGCCTACCGAATTACTATTCGGTAACTCTGGTAATGCTCTCTAACCGAGTTACGTGTCGGACTGCTTATCGAACTACTATTTTGTTTCGGTCTCTCTTCTGAAAATAATTTGACAACTGTAAAACCTTTTTTTTCAGCCAGTAAATGCAATAATCTGTAATCATTTATCCTAGATCACTTAAAGGGGATTATATTTGGGATAACTTGATTTGTTAAACAACTTGTTTGCTTCTGTTTGTACCCTTTGGTTGTTAACTAACCTGCATATGTGTATGACATGCTATTTTGTTTAATAAGACGCATCTACGTGTGTTTATTGGGCATTGGCTTACTAACTAGACATCGATAGTCTGACCCTTCGTTGTTTTCATTTTTGTTTTGTATGTTTGAACCCTTTCTGGGAATGGAAATTGCTTAGTTCAGACAGACAGGTGGGATAGCAGGATATCACTAGCATCAAGCATCACATGGCATCCTTTTCAGACTTGGATTGCATTTATGTTTTATTTTAGCTAGACTTATTTCTGTATTTGTACCCGCTGCACCATGTTTTGGGACTTATTTCAACTTTGATTTCCGATTTGCAAGTCGGTTATTTGCATATTTATTTTCTGTATATGTATGTATGTTTATTATCTGTCTCCACACCGGTAGCATCCGGACTCTGCGTTCCCTTTCTGTCGGGGCGGGGGTTCGGGTGTTATAATTGTTGGTATCAGAGCACCGGTTCTCGATTGCTTCTTGTTGTGCATTAGACTATGTGTGTTTGTGCATTGTTTTCAACTCATGACATTGCATACATGACATTGCATTCAAGGAATTGAGTCTTAGTGAGTATATTCTTGCTAACACCTGCTCTTGAACTTTTTCCGAACCCGTACTCCTTTGATTTGCTGATTTTCATATTATGGCTGGTAGACGCCGTAATATCCCCATTGGACATGACAGTAACTCTGGTGGGAATCTAGTCTAACTAATAAGGATTTTTAGGTCACGAATCCGTTGGGTAATTGTGTTGTGGTTAACCGTGTGTACCGTGATGTTCCAATTGTGATTGGTGGTATTACTTTTCTGGGTGATTTGCTGAAGTTGAAATGTAATGAGTTTGATGTCATTTTGGGTATGGATTGGTTGTCTAGACATGAAGCAGTTATGGATTGTAGGGCGAAGAGGATGACTCTTCAATCTCCGCAAGGTTGGGTCACGTTTGTAGGTGATCGTAGGAATCCTCTTGATAGGGTTGTTTCGGCTGCTTTGTGTGATAAGATGCTTCGAAGTGGGTGTGAAGCATTCTTGGCTCATGTGGTGGAAGTGGATAACCCACGTTCTGATGGAAAGTTCATTCTGACTATTAATGAGTTCTTGGATGTCTTTCCTAATGAAATTCCGGGTTCGCCGCCACAGAGAGAAGTGGAGTTTACTGTTGTGCTTATTCTGGGCACTGCGCCAGTTTCTATGGCACTTTATCGGATGGCTCCGGTAGAATTGAAGGAACTGTTGGATAAAGGCTATATTTGACCGAGTACTTTGCCTTAAGGTGCTCCAGTTCTGTTTCTGAAGAAGAAAGACGGAACTTTCCGGTTGTGTATTGACTACCGGCATTTGAATAAGCTTACTCTGAAGAACAAATACCCTCTTCCTTAGATAGATGATTTGTTTGACCAGTTGAGAGGGGCTGGTGTGTTCTCTAAGATTGATTTGAGATCTGGTTACCATCAGTTAAGGATCCGGGAGTCGGATATTCCTAAGTCAGCATTTTGGACCAGGTATGGTCACTATGAGTTTGTGGTAATGCCATTTGGTTTGACTAATGCTCCTGCTGTCTTTATGGATCTGATGAACAAGGTGTTTAAGCAGTTTCTAGACCAGTTTGTTGTGGTGTTCATTGATGACATTCTGGTGTATTCGAAGGACAAGGAAGAGCATGCTAAGCATTTGAGAATAGTTTTGCAGATTCTTCGTGAGAATCAACTTTATGCGAAACTGTCCAAATGTGAGTTCTGGATGGAAGAAGTAGCTTTCCTTGGTCATGTGATTTCAAAAGATGGCATTAAGGTGGATCCAAAAAAGATTGAGGTTGTAATGGCTTGGAAACCACCTGTGAATGTGACTGAAGTAAGGAGTTTCCTGGGTTTGGTGGGTTATTACCATTGGTTTGTGAAAGGATTCTCCTTAATTGCAGGTCATTTGACGAAGCTTTTACATAAGGGAGCTAAGTTTGAATGGACTAGCAAATGTCAGGAACGTTTTGATATGTTGAAGAAGTTGCTTACTGAAGCTCCAGTTTTGGTTCAGCTGGTTGAATGGTTGAACTATATTGTGTACAGTGATGCTTCACTGAACGGTCTTGGTTGTGTGCTTATGCAAGACCGGAATGTGATTGCTTATGCATCAAGGCAATTGCGGACTTATGAGCGTAATTACCCTACTCATGATCTGGAGTTGGCTGCCATTGTCTTTGCATTGAAAATCTGGAGGCATTACTTGTATGGAGCGAAGTGTTTTATGTATACGGATCACAAGAGTTTGCAGTATCTACCTGTTCAGAGGGATTTGAATTTGAGACAGCGTAGATTGGTTGAGTTTTTGAAGGATTATGATATGGAGATCAATTATCATCCTGGTAAAGCTAACGTGGTAGCGGATGCTCTTAGCCGCAAATCCATGCATGCTTTGTATGCCATGATGGCCATATTAAGTCTGAAGGATGATGCTTGATAAGTCTAGAATTTACCTATATTTTAGCATGTTTTATGAGCTTAATTGTAAAGAAAATGAGTTCTAATGATGAGAAGTTGAGTACATTTCTAGTAATTCTAGACTATTAACCTGAGACAGTGACTTGGATGAAAAGAAGTGGAAAAGAAGCTTAAAGTTACAAAATTTGGAAGAAAGAAGGAACGTCTGAAATTTCATCCAAAGTCAACAGTTGAGGCGAAATAATTGTTGTTGAAAAATGAATATCGCCTGTATATGTCGCCATTAGCTGAAAAGAGAAGGCGACGTAAGAGGCGAAGTCTGGACAATGTCGCCCTGAATATCAGAACTAAGGCGATTCACTTCCTATGTCGCCACTCTTGGAAATTTTTATTAGGCGCTGAAGGAAGAATCTCGCCTTATTGAGGCGATGTTTGTGGAAATATAGGAATATATTGCCTAAATTGCTCTCAAATAGAAAAATGATAAGGCGAAAGAATATGTTCTCGCCTAAGCTTTGAGCGACATAAAATGGCTACATGGAGAACATTTCGCCTTTGAAGAATTATGGCTTGGTGATCAGAACAAGCGAGGATTATGAAAGTCGTTAAGTTCCGGCGAAGGAACAGGCGACATAAGAAGAGAAAACTGCTACTTCGCCAATTTGTGTTTCTTTGATGTTTTTATTTCAAAATTTCCACTGAGCGAAACTCTATAAATAGTAGCTCAGATGTAGTGTTAGAGATCATCTTTTGATCAATCTTGAGAAAAACAGAGAGATCATTGTGATCATCATTTAACCTTTTGACATTCTGTTATTTTTTAGAGAAAATTTCTAGATTCTTCTATACGCTTTTATTCAACATTTTCAGAGAAGTTTCTTGAAGAAGTTTCATATTCTGTTCTTGCGATCATTGAGATTTAGCTTGAACATAGCGAAACAATAATTGTGACAGAGTCTAGCTTCTATCTTCTTTGGTAAGATTTAAATCTTAGAAGTATATTGATGATGTTTTGAGTTTTGATTGAATAGGTTGAAATCAATATACTAAGTTAAAAGCTCTTTTGATCTGCTAACTTCTGTTGATGATCATTGTTCTATATGTATGTTTCTTTTTTAATCTAAGTCAGTTTTACTTGAATTTCATGAGCTAATTGAATTACAAGAACGAGAGTTACGTAATCTTATTTGATTTGAGGTTTGATTAGACCAGAGATGGCGATTAGACTCCAGATCTAAGAACAGAGGATCATAGATCTAGAGATAGACTATAGATCTGATCTTTATAGATTATGCTTAATAGTTATAGTTGTTGTAGTATAGAGATATATGCAACCTTATAACTGAGATCTGTTGTTAAATTGAATCGAGAGATCTTTTCACAGATCACTGATGATGATCTAGAAGGTAAAACTGTGATCTTAAGATGAGGCGTACATAAGAAGTTGATTAACAGTAGAGTGTAGTAGATCAGCACAATCATTGTTTAGATCATTGCAGAATAGAGTACTGATCCATGCTTTCAACGAGAGAATGTTATTAGTGTCTATAACCTCATTTTCATATTATGATTCCTGGTATTCAATTTGTGAATAGATTCTTTTGACAATTCAGTTTGAATCTTAATCTCAATTACGCTTCTTAGCTAACAATCCCTGTGGAGACGATATCTTAAATACTACATTAGACGTTGATAGGATTTCTGTTTGTTATTGCAAATTTATATGTCAAAAAAATCCTCATCAATACTCTGGTAGCCGAACTGGTAGTGAAACCAGATTTGACTACTACGATTCTGGAAGCACAGAAGTGTGATGAGATAGCTTTGGAGTAGGCTAAGAAATCTGGTCAGGGTAAGAGAACTAAAACATATCAAAGAGATGATGGTAGTTGGTATTTCAGTGATCGGATTTATGTGCCATTATCTAATGATCTGAGAACCGAAATATTGACAGAGGCGCATAGGCAAATGTATGTTATGCATCCTGGTGCTACTAAGATGTATCACGATCTGAAGGTGATGTATTGGTGGCCGGGTATGAAGAGAGACATTGTTGATTTTGTTGGCAAGTATTTGGTGTGTCAGCAGGTTAAGGCAGAACATCAACTTCCATCTGATTTGCTTCAGCCGATATCAGTTCCGGAATGGAAGTGGGATCGAGTCACTATGGACTTTGTTGTTGGGTTGTCATTGACTCGTGAGAAGTTTGATGCTATTTGGGTGATTGTGGATCATTTGACCAAGTCTGCACATTTTCTGTCAATCCGGGTTGATTATTCTCTAGAGAGATTGGCAGAATTGTATCTGAAGGAAATTGTAAGGTTACATGGGAATCTATCATCATTTCTGACATGGATCCTAGGTTTACCTCTAGATTCTGGAAGAAATTTCAGGAGGCTTTGAGAACAAAGTTGAATTTCAGTACCTCCTTTCATCCGCAAACTGATGGGCAGTCCGAAAGGACAATTTAGACCTTGGAGGACATGCTTTGGTGTTGTGTGATTGAATTTGGTGGTTCTAGGATTAAGTACTTGCCTTTTGTTGAGTTTGCTTACAATAATTGTTTTCAAGCGAGTATTAGTATGGCTCCTTATGAGGCTTTGTATGGACGGAAGTGTCGTACTCCGTTGTGTTGGACTGAGTTGAGTGAGTCTTGGATAATGGGACAGGGATTTGCTTTTGGAAGCTGAGGAGAAAGTCAAATTGATTAACGAAAAGCTTAAGGAAGCATCGGATAGGCAGAAGTCCTATGCTGACCTTAAGATGAAGGATATTGAATACCAAGTTGGTGATAAGGTGTTTCTGAAAGTGTCTCCATGGAAGAAAGTTATTCGGTTTGGTAGGAAAGGTAAGTTGGCACCACGATTCATTGGACCTTATGAGATCTTGGAAAGGATTGGTCCAATTGCTTATCGACTTGCTTTGCCACCTGAGTTGAAGAAAATCCACAATGTCTTTCATGTATCGATGTTGAGAAGGTATCGTTCTAATCCTTCTCATATTCTAGCTACGGAAGTAAAAGTTTTGAGGAACAAGCCTGTACCCCTAGTTAAACTCCTCTGGCGTAACCACGCGGTTGAGGAAGCGTCGTGGGAACCAGAAGAGACTATGCGACGTCAGTATCCGTATCTATTTGATTCAAGTAATTTCGGGGACGAAATTTCTTAAGTGGGGTAGAGCTTTCACGTCCGTAATCTGGGGCTATTCGTCTGCTTATTTTGAAATTTTTCATAATTTTTTTTACTTATTTTCATTATAAGGGTAAAATGAGCATTTTAGTAAAATGTTGACTTTTTCTGGTTTGACCAAATGATTTGACTAATTTGACTTTTGGATGACATTTGAAAACAAACTGAAAATTGAGTTGATTTTGTAATTAATTTACAAATGGGGTTGTTTTTAAAACTACATGTAAACATATGGGTGAATGATAATATTTGCCACCTATATAAATTGTAAAGAGTAGCTTTTTAAATCATTTGTCACAAAACCCTAGAAACTTGCTTTTACGTATTCTTCAAATCCTCTCAACCAAAAACACACTCATGGATTTCTAAGTTTTAATTGCTAGGGAATTTAATTAGGATTGGAGTATTGCTTTGATTTCTTAACACTATTGGTAAGGGTTTTCATCCTTGTTGGTTTTTAAGCATATTCAATTTATTTGGGATTTCTAGAACCTAGGGTTTATCAGTTTGGGAGATTCTATTTCGATTGGTTTTGGGTCTTGAACCTTTGATTTCAATATGTGTCATTTAGGTCTTTTGGGTTTCAATTGAAACTTTAAATTGTTCTTTAGTGGTAAAACCTAACTTTTGCGGAATTGGGAATTTATGAATTTTATGCTTGATTTGGTGTAGACCAAGTTGGGGATCGCCGACCGAAGTAGATTGGGTTGTTTGGATTAGCGAATAAGGTTAGTAGCCGTGTTTACGCCCTCACAATTGTCTATTTCTGTCTGTTTGATTGTTTGCGAAACTGATTAATTGATATAAACTGAAATTTGAATTGATTAGCATAATCTGCTGCATTTGATACAAACTGTTTGAGAAAAATTGCTGCCATTATTTCTGTACACTATCTGTTTCGATTCTGGAAGTTCTGTTAATTTTGTTACCCAAATATGAGCATATGAAATGATACTCATATCTGCCTGCTATACTGAATATAACTCTGTAATCTGTTAAAGTCCTGTCCCAAGGTTAATACGATAAGATTAGCATGCTGTTAAGGAAAACTAGATTTATATATCGATGCGCGAAAGCGTATATGGTCTTCTTTGCCAACTACTTTCTGGATGCGACGACATCATTCTGGAGCCTTGCTCATTCTGGGTGCGACGGCATTATTCTGGGATCTTTGATCTACTCTGAGGGTTTAACCCTATTTGTCTGTTTTCTGTTCCCGATTTTGTTATTAAACTAAGGACAGGCCTGATAAGTTAATCACACTAAATAATTGGATAATCTGAAACCCTATGATACTGAATTGTTTCTGCTTCTGATTATGTATGTTTGCCATGTTTCGGTTTGATTCTTTTGAGCTAGTTTTTGTCTTTGGTTCTAACTTTGGGTAGTATGAATTGTGACTCTTAACGAGCTGTAAATGCTAGGGATAGACCCAGTTGGATAGTTAGAACTGGTATAGCGAGCGACATAATCTGAACGAGGCTAAAAATGTGTCCAGTGTTCGTAACCGGACTGTATACCGGACTAGGTACCGGATTGTCACTTAAAAACTGGAAAACTGGATGTAGGATGGTCTCTGGACGAGCTCTTTACTGAGCTGGTTATCGAAATACAATTCGGTCAGCCTTGAAATCATTAGATTCACTCTCTAACCGAACTTCTGACTGAACTAGCTACGAACTGTAGTTCGGTATGAGTCTCAGAAGACTGTTCAACCTATCTAACCAAGCTCTTCACCGAGTTAGGTACCGAATTACAATTCGGTGTGTCTGGGAGACTTGAAACTCTTTGACCGAACTTCTTACCGAACTTGGAACCGGACTGTCACTTAAAACTTACCTTGAATTTGCATAACTGCTCTCTGACCGAGCTATCTACTGTACTGCCTACCGAATTACTATTCGGTAACTCTGGTAATGCTCTCTGACCGAGTTACGTGCCGGACTGCTTACCGAACTACTATTTTGTTTCGGTCTCTCTTCTGAAAATAATTTGACAACTATAAAACCTTTTCTTCAGCCGGTAAATGCTATAATCTGTAACCATTTATCCTAGATCACTTAAAGGGGATTATATTTGGGATAACTTGATCTGTTAAACAACTTGTTTTCTTCTGTTTGTACCATTTGGTTGTTAACTAACCTGCATATGTGTATGACATGCTATTCTGTTTAATAAGACGCATCTACCTGTGTTTGTTGGGCATTGGCTTACTAACCAGACATCGATAATCTGACAATTTATTGTTTTCATTTTTGTTTTGTATATTTGAACCCTTTCTGGGAATGGAAATTGCTTAGTTCAGACAGACAGGTGGGATAGCAGGATATCACTAACATCGAGCATCACATGGGTCATTTGTGTAACGTCCAACCCCCACCCTCACATGACCTAGAGTGTTGAGACCGGGACACCACATCAACTCATATATATATACACACATATATCTCATACTCATACACAAAAGCATTTGCAATTCAAGGGGCAATAGAAATACTTTTGGATAAAGCTTTACTTGAGAAACAATTAGTAAAATTTACATACAAAATCATTTAACAAAATCAAACTTGAATCAAAGCACGATACCAAGTTTAGTGTTCAACTCGTCATCAGGCTAACTGGACAAGTTGACAAAAGAATGTGGAGTCACATACATATAAAAGTTGTATACAAAATAATAGAGGTGGAATCAATGCACCATGTGATGAATGCCTCAAGTGAGGATTCTAACCCGAACTTCTAATGCTAGTTCGATCCACTTGAACATATATTTATATCGAAAAAAAACAATCAAGAAAATGTATAAAGGAAAATGTTAAGCTATTGATGCCTAGTTAATACCCTCATCCTTGAACAAACACAAATAAAAATGCTTATTTCATTAATTAAAGTGAGCACACAAATTCAACTTAACGTCTTAAATATCATTGTATAACCGACGACAAGGGATCACAAAACAAAAATTGAAAAGCAAAATAGGCCACTCGTGCCCTGATCACCTTGACTAGGCTGTTGGAATGGGTACCGTAGCCTCCTAAGCATCCTGGTTGGTGCCTTGGTCTCCTTGACCAGGTCACTAACTAGGCTGCGAAATTTCGTACCAAGATTCTCCAGACGGCCTAGTCTAAGTGACTAGGCTGCTAGTCAGGCTGCGGAAAATGGTATCAAACCTCCCTAATGCCCTGGCTCGTGCCCTGGTCTATGTGACCAAACCACCAAGTGTTGTACTGAGACTCACTTGATGCCTGGTTCGCACCCTAGTAACTTTATCAGGCCACCGACTAGGCCGTGAAAAGTGGTACCGATGTGAATTAGGGCCTTGGTTCGCACCCTGAATCTATTTCCAGGCCGCCAACCAGGATGCCCATACCTAAAATCAGAACATTGACAGCACAATTTCCACTTCCAACTTTTCAATTAGTCCAATTAGTTTCTTTACTCCGTTTAAATATTGTCTAAGATTTCTAAGGTAAATTTCATCCACATCAATAAATCATTAGGTATCAATATATCATTTCAAGCATACAAATCACACAAATTTCCATGTTTTAGTTTATTTCCCTTAAAGTTAACCTTCATGATGAAAATAGGATGGTAATGGGACAAAACCCCGGGGGATTTGTAGATCAAACACATTCATGTACAGAGGGTCCGAAGGCTAAATGGTGTATCCAAAAGGATTGGGTTGATGTCGTCGCTTCCGATGAGGACCATCGCCTTATATCATATAAGCGGCACTTCAAGCCAGGTTTCGCATTTCCATGGGTTGAAGTATTTCTAGTTTCCCTATAGCATGCCAATATATTCACCTAATCAAGCTAAGGACAAAGGTATTCCTTTTAAGTGATCACACAAGACTTATGATTTTTCTTTCTATTGTGACCAGAACTTATAAGTTACTGTTGACTTCATCATAACAATGGAAATCAAAATATCAATCTTTACTCATAAGCTAAAAGGCAAACATGTACCATTATCAATGTCATTATATCATCTCCTTGCTAAAACATATAAGATGCAACCGAGTTCATGTAAGACATTTACATCCAAAACTCTATTAAAAAATATGAGCAATTCTCATCCTCTTTTTTATTTTCACTATCTCACTGAAATTTTTGTATTTCCCAAGTCAATAGACTATTATATATGCATAGTCGAACAAAGACATACAAGTAGGCTTCTAACTTAAGGAACAAGTAAATGAGCACCTAAATGTAATCTAGGGACTCACCAAGGTCCAATAGTATCATCGAAGTCATACATTCATATAATTACATCAATAAATAAATATAAGCATAACCAATCAATCAATGGGTTCATATCAATCAATTAGATTATTTAAGACTTATGTATTCATGCACAAGAAAGGTTATGTATTCCGCAAGTACCCAAATTTGATTATTCCCGTAATTCAAGTAAAGCTAATTATAGTCATTATAATTGAATATTAAGGGTATTATGGTCAATAGACTCTGCTGTGGGAATCAATGAACACATTCAAATGAAGATAAATGAAAGTCAAAATTTGGTCAAATGGTCATAGGCGACTAGCTTGGCAACTTGCCTAGCTAGTCGTCTGATTTGAAGTGCATTTAAAAATTTTAGGATAGGTAACTTGCTTCGTGATTAGCTTGGCAATTTGCAAGTCACCTAGTTAGTCATCTAACATGAGAATTTGAAAATTTTAAATACGTACGACTAGCTCGGTGTCTAGCAAGTCCTTTAACTAGTTGTCTGGCAGTTGAAAATCCAAAAATTATGCAATTTTCTTGACAACACACCAAGCTATTAATCTGAGTGATTTTGTTCTGTTTCAAAATGTAACCAAATCGCATGAAATGAAATGAAATTATATGTGCCACATGTATGATAAAAAAACAACATACACATGCAATTTGAACAACCAATGACCCATTCATTTGGGCTCACGACACTAGACAAGTAGCTTATTTGGTCATTAGTTTCTAGTATAACAATAGTTTTGCAACACAAGTTCCAAACCATTTACACACTTCTACATATATTATGTAACATGACTTATAAAATAGTTGTTTAATCATCATCATGACATTTATGCATTGACACCATGACATCTAACAACCTTATCGTGCCACAATATCATTACAACATAATCATATGCATTGTAGTCACTTTCCAACATCAATAACAACAATATAGCTCAATTAAAATTTCATATCCAAGCTCAATAACCAATAGCCAATTTCATACAATAACACAATCATACCAAATTTCATCAACTGTTGCCCAAACATAAATTATAGAATAGAATTCAGGATTTAATGTGGACCATTATTCCAATACGGACTGAAGTCTCAATATGGCTCCAGGCTGAAAACATGATTCCTTCATGTCGAAGTACTTATAATCCCTAGGCATACCTTATCTCTTATCTTGGTGATAGTTGATGTTAAATAATGTAAATGGGTGAAAATGGTGTAGATATACTATATGTGATGGTAACTTGGATATTGGAATAATATTGTTGAATGTTGGTGAATTGGTGCATTTTAGTTCTAAATGCCTATGTGGATGATCACATTGTTAATCTATGATGATATTGATATAAATAAGTAATTATTGCCATTATTGATATGAGTTGCTATGATGAAATTGGAATGAATTGGATTGTTAGCCTTTAGCAATGAATGACTCAAATTGTTGGCCTTATTGTATTGAATAAGGCATGTCTAGAGATTAGAAGTATTTCAGCATGAGTGTATTATGTTTTCAACATGGAGCCATATTTGGGATTTAAGTCCATATTGGGCCTTTTGTCCGTATTGAAACTTCGGTTCATATTGAGGTAATGGCCCAAATTGAATCCCAAATTCTATTATATAGTTTGTTTATGAGCAAATGGTTAATAACTTAGACATATTTGTTTGGTATTGATGATTGAATGTATTGATGATTATATTGATTCATGTAAGTGAACTAGCTAATGGTTTGGTAATCTTACATGAGTAATGGTTGACTTGCACTGATACGGTATAAATTGATTTGGATATATTGGTACCTATTAATGCATGAAATTTGACACTAATTAATTAATTTATTGTCTTATTGCGTATTTTGAGTCTTTCTTACAACAAGTTGACTAAAGCGGTCATTTGTTTAATGTTGTGAGTCCAAATGGATGAGTCATTTGGTGTGTGGATTTGTAAAATGTGTTGTTTGATGTTTATTGAAGTTAAGTATAAAATTGGGTTGCATCAGGAGGTCATTTGATCGTGTTTTGAAAATGAGCAAATCGCTCAGATGACAATCAGGAATTGTCAGCTAAATAGGGCTAAAAACAGAGTAGTTGCTTCAAGTTACGGAGCTCTTACCTCAGCAACTAGCTCGGTACTACCTCGGCATGTAGCCTCGGAATAGGTTTCCTATGACTTTTATAAAATTTAATTAATATATATAAGTCATGATTAGCGCTTGGGTTTCCTATGACTTTCAAATTTATAAAAATCATGATTAAATACTCATAACTTTTAAAGAGTTTTTGAAAATCATGATTTTTTTAATGTTGGCTCAGTGCTTCTAGCATATATTATTAAAGTCTGCCATTAAAACATTACATAGAAAATCGAGTGGGCATATCCCCCATTGAAGATCAGACATGGAATTAGCTGCTTTAGCACAAGAATGCGTAACTTGATTCGCTGATCTATAAACAAAAACATTATCAACAAAATATAGCTCATTCAAAAGAGCTTTCCAATTATCAACAATTGACAAGAAATATTATGGTACTTGTGAAACTGTAGAATCTAAGGCTTTTGTTGAAATTTGACAATCAGTTTCTATAGTAACTTGTTATAATTGCAAGCCTTTAATCCATCTTAAGGCTTCTCTGAAACATAAAGCTTCACGTTGTTGGATCATCACTACCAACACAGCTCACAATCTTCCCAGCTTCACTCAAACCATGTGGGTTCCTCAAAATCATACCCATGTCATATTGTCCATTAGCTAAGATTACAACATCAATATTGCATTTATAATCCTTTACTGCAGGAGCTACCCATTGTCTTCTACCCCTCTCTTTTGTTGGTGTTGTGACATTCTTATCAAGAGCAAGTTTTCATTGATGCAGCGTAGAACTTACTCGATTAATAATTGCAGGTGATTCCTCCTATTGTTGATGCCAAACTTTGTTATTTCTGCTATACTATAAACTTCACATGACCATCAACAATTCTTGTTTATGCAGCTCTGTTCCTGTAGTAAGTACATTCGAACCCGATCTGTCAAATTGTACACAGGATCCCATCCCAGACTAGATATAACCAAGTTATCTGGCAAGCACACAATCATGGAGCAAGTGTGTCTTTGTTTCTGCATATTTATTACAAAAGACACATGATTCCTCCACCTCTGCATGACGCTTCATGAGATTCACATTACATGGAAGGCAACTGCGTAGCACTCTCTAAGCAAAGAATTTAAATTTTTTGCGGTACCTACAGCTTCCGATTTTTATCCCATAAGTCTCCATCCATATAAAATTAATTATTTGCATCTTCCATCACCATTCTATAACCCTACTTCTCTTGATATATTCCAAGCCGATTTTGATTCCAATATCACACATCTTTTCTCTATTGTAATGGCAAAGAAATTTGTTAAATTAAAGAAGCATCTCTATATTAGAAATTTCAATTTATCAACTCGACATTCCATCTACCTTCCTGCAGTAAATCAGAAACCATCTCTATATCATCCAAGAAATTCACAAATTGCAACAAATTGCACAAAATGATTCTCATCCATTAACAAGGGTATTCTTTTATACGAGTTCCATCTCCATCCCCAATTCTTCTTCGACACCCATGGATTAAAATAGATCATCTTGCACATATATTTCTCCAAATTTGACTTGGATTGTTCCCAATGTGTGTTGAGAAAAAAAATCAGAATTTGGTAAATATCTTTATTTCATGACTCTTGCTAGAAATCTCCATCCTTATTTCGCCAATAACGCCAAATTAAATTGCCATACATCTCGATATCCTAAACCCCATTCACTTTTGGGTCTGTCATCTTTTTCTAGTTAAGCTAATGGATTGAACCATTATTCCCATTATCAAAAAAAATGAGTTTACCATTGTTTCTATATCTTTGTACGTATCCAATGGAAACAAAAACAATGACATGAGGTAATTAGGCATAGCTTGACCAATTGTACGAAACAAAGCGTCCTTTCCTGCTTTCAACAACATCTTGGCTTTCTATCCTTGTATCTGTTTGGTCAACTTTTTCAGTAACATACTAAAAAACTGATTTTTTTCTCTTTTGATAACTGACAGCATTCCCAAATAGTTCTCATGGTTATCAAATGCATGTACTCCCAAGATATCACAAATATTTTTCATTTTCCCCAATTCGTACAGGGTGTGAAACAAACAGATGACTTATCTAATTAATTTTCTGACCGGAGTCTACTTCATAAGCTTTCAAGCACATCTTTAATTGAATTTCTTCTAATTCTGTTACCTTTGTGACGAATAATGTATCATTTGCAAATATGTGTGCGTGTGTGCGCGCGCGAGCCCCTGCAAACTTGAGCCCCATGAATTCGCCCTTATGCTTGGAACTTTGTCAGCATCTGCGATAAACCACCCGCACACAAAATAAAAGATAAAGTGATAGTCACAAACCTCTTCCTAGGATTATAAGACCATATTCGTCTACCCCTCGCATGAACTGGTAAAATACAAAAGTCACAATTTTCATAATTTTGTTTACCCATTGTTCACAAAAACCAAACTTTAATATTATAAGGCTCAGATAATTCCATTCAATGCGATCGTAAGCATTACTCATGTCTATTTTAAGAGATAAAAACCTACTCGCCTTTGTGTCTTTCGTTCCAAAGAGTGAAACAATTCATATACCGCCACTATACTATCAGTAATTTTCATGTTAAAGTCTAAATTGTTTGAAAATCATGATTAGATAATCTATATAAATATGATTACTTTATTAAATTTTCATTTGTAATTAATTATATAATTGTGTTTAATTATATTTCAACTAACTTTCCATTTTTAAAATCGCAACCCACTACATATAATAATACAAAAGCTTGAGATTTATAATACATGGTATACACTATTGTGATTTGTGAGTGAGGTTTCACATCAATCAATGCAGTAGAAATGATGGGGCACAAGACTAGGACTCCCTTTAGTATAATATTTTATTCATGAGTGATTCAATATATTTATTATTATTATTTTTATCTTTTAAATCATTTAATCACTTCAAAATGCAGCTATTAAGAGTAAAAATTATAAGAAACAATGAACTATAGAAGAACACATTGTAGAGGAGGAAGAAGCATAGGAAGAGTACGAGAATTGGATAAACTACCTTCAACCAGGGTCACCATATGTAATAAGTGTTAACTTATTAGTTTCTTCGTTTGCCAGTTTCTCTAGAGTCAACTATGTTGCAAATTTGAGGTATCTAGGTCTAACTGGGGTTGTAAATATTGTTGAGTTGCATTTTCCATCATCACAATCAAACAATGTGAATTTGAAAAATAAGTATATTTACAACTAATCAACAAATATGTTTTTGTGTGAGAGTAGTGTAGAGAGTTCTCTGATAGAAAAGTTATTAGTACCTGGCGCGAGATCCCTTAAACTCATGACCGAGTATAATCAGCCTATCAAAACTCGTGACCGAGTATAATCAGTCTTTATTTTTATTTTTTGCTTCCGTTCTGCGTCAGTTGGTATCAGAGCAGTGTTCGTCCATAGGGGATAATCAAGATGCAATATCAGAGATGGAGATTTTTCGAGCATATTGTCAAGTTGGAGATGTTGTTTGTAGGATGATTACAGATAACTGCAGTTATGAAAATCTAATTGTTAAAAAATTGGTGGAGATCCTTGAATTACCAACAGAGCCTCATCCTTCCCCGTACAAGGCTTTTTGGAATAAAGAAGGTATGTTGATTGAAGTAAATCGAATCTGTAGAGTACCTATTTCGATGTGTAAATCTTATTCAGATACTGTTATTTGTGATGCTATGGATACTGATACGTGCGGAGTCTCATTGGGGTAACCTTGGTTATTTGATCAGAATGTTGTATATAAAAGAGAAAATAATTCGTACAACTTCAGGTGGTATCAAACATATCAAGTGAGATCACGATCAAATCTAATGGTAATTTTGTAATCGAGAAAGAGTCATCTCAAGTTGAAGAAAAAGTAGAAGCAAAAGCAGGCTCAATTTTGCTGGAAGTGGAAGTAGATTCTATTTTGCCAGTAGCAGTATGGATTTCATTATCGGCCTTCCATGTGCTCAATGTGAATTTGACTATATTTTTGTTACATTTGACAGGTTTTCAAAAATGGTGCACTTTATTTTCTACGATTATTTGTCTTCATGACATCTTCAAATTATTATTATTGAAGATAATATACATGTTGAAGAAAAGAAGGTGGAAATAATTTGACACTCTTCAAAGATATTTGATGAGAACTCGAGGACGAGTTCTTTTAAAGTGAAAGGGAATGACGAGGATCAGTTAGCCTTAAATTTTATGGAAGACTTGGACCGGGTCATGATTAGAATGAAGACTTAATTATTTTAGGATTTAAGATTTATTTTCCTTATTTGATTTATTTATTTCCTTTTTAGGTTGTTTTAAAATATTAGGGAATTTCCTTCTTAAAAGAATTTCTATTTAATTTAGGTTGTAACCCCTATATAAGGGGCTTCCTTTCATAAATTAAATATCTTTCAACTTTTGAATAATATTTTATTTTCTCTCAATAGAGATTCGGCTTTGCCGTGTTCCCTTGGATTAGGGTTTATCGTTCGTCCCGACCAAATTAATTTGGTCACCTAAAACTCGTGACCGAGTATAATCAGCCTATCAAAACTCGTGACTGAGTATAATCAGTCTTTATTTTTATTTTTCGCTTCCATTCTGTGTCAAAATATTTCTGAATACCTCCTTACTCTAAAGTTTCTTTTAACGCAGAAGTAGCTGCCTCATTGGCCATTAATTCATGACCACTATCACTAGTTTGCACTTGAATATTGTGTAGATTTTGCATATTTTCTAAAGATTTAACGTTAAAACACACAGTTAAAACATAATGAAATAACTAAGCAAATTTGTGTTGTTTATAGACATGATTTGAAGTATGCTCAAAGGAAATATTTGAAGCAAAAAGAAATAGAAAAGTAGTTTTGTATCCTAAAAGACCAGGATTAAAACCTAAAAATTTGGAGCAAAAATTTATAATATCAGTAGGATTGGTACATTAAACAATCAAATAAAAGATCCACTTAGTCGTCATCATAATAGCATATTTATCACAAGAAGAAAAAAAAAGGATTTTAATAAAAAATAATAAGATGAAGCGCATGAGAAATATTATTTGATGTAGGGTTAATCAGGTAGCGGATAAAGAGCCTTTAGCATGAGCATATGCAATATTAACTAGTTTAAATCCTCTTTTGTCACTCGTAAGAAAATTTTCGTAATTTTTTTTGCCAAAGGTAATGTTGTTGAACACAACTTGGGAAGCAGTTCGATACTACACTCTAGTATTTTACAAAAGCTGGACAAAGCAAAAATAATTATCTACAACTAGAAAAGATTAATAAGTTATACCTTATTGATTTTAATTCTATGTTTGAGAGCTTTCCTCTTGAAAGATATATGATTCGACAACAGCTTTAGTGGAAGCACATTAGAACAATAGGCCCCTTTTTGCTTTGTTTTTACTTTCCCTACATTTAACAAACATGAGGCTGTCAGAGATACGTGTTGAAGAGCAGTAATGCAAATAGATCAAGTTTAGAAGTTTTGAAAAAAAAAGGCAAGGGACACAATATAAGTTCTGTTGAATCGATTAGTAAGGTGGGTGTAATTTCCACTGATATTGTAAGAGATTAAGTCATTAACATAACTGACTCAATACAAAATGAGTGAACTAATCTTCCTTAGCAAAAGGAGTGGAGAAGAGTATACTTAGAGTCTAAATTTGGTTTATTTTAGACAAAAGGTAATCAAGGAAAAATGAACAAGAAAAAAAGATAAAAGTAGAGAGATCCTAGTCAAAATGTGAGTGTTCATACATTGGACCAAAGAACTGTCCACAATGAATGAGATATGAAAACAAAAGAATAGATAGGCATGTCTTTAATAAGCTTAAATAATTAGATAAAAAAGACGCTGAAGTTTCTGGCATTATCTAAATATGATAATTTCTAACTAGGTACCTGATCTATGTTGAATTGATGCTAGAGAATCAATTTCACGACCCACTTCACCAGGTTTTTCTAACATTTTATTGGTTGCAATTGCCACCTGTACTATCTCAACTGCGGACAAACTCGTTTTCTCATCACTTGATTGAGATGCGACCAATGTTTTAGGTATCAAGTCCTTTACTTGAAAACCATGTGCATGCAAGCTGCAAATAGCAGAATCAAATATAGTGTTAGCAGATTTGGACACTTTACTGTTTGCACTAAAAGACTTCGCCATTTCATCCAGCAGCAAATCACCTTCACGACAAGATATGGGATCCCAGTCAAGCCACTCCTTGAGGTCAAAGTTTTCACCGGATGACATCGCTTCAACTCTTATAGTTTTCTTATAAAAGTTCTTTTTCCTTAAGGAATTAGCTAAAACTATCTTGCAATATAAATTAAATCACTTTCCAGCAGTAAAATATTATTCACATCGGTAAAAATAGGGTTAGCAAGTTTTCTTACCCACAAATTTTGGAAATAGCTGCATTAGCCAGTTTCATTGAGAGCCCAAGTAAGGATGACAAATTGGCAACATCATAAAGCCCTCTAAGTTCATTCACAGAAGAAACACTCGATAAGATTATATTTTTACCTCTAGTCCAATCCACCAATAACTGTACAAAGCTAGCCGATCAGAATACAAGTTGGTACAATTAATAAGAGTCATATGACACATAGCAATACTAAATGAGACAATAATACATAAATAACATATTTTGAATCCCCATTAATAAGGAAAATGAGTTTCCTCAAACTCAAAAGAAAAATTAGAAAAAAAAATTGAATTCAACAAACTGATACTAAAATCAAAATGCATTCAACCATGAGATATCTTTCATAATAATTGTTGAACTAACACCATGGAAATAGCTTTTGGATGGAAGCTATATATGTTTTCAAAGAATAAAGTATTGAAATTAATGTTTCGAAAAAATATAATCAAGAAATGGCACATTACATAAAAAAACATAACTCAGAAATTTGAAATTCTATTTTTTCAACCACGTTCCACATTAGTACCCTATGATAATATTATAAATCGAAGATTTTTAACCCTACCCGACAGCCGCAAACTAGCTATAAGATCTAATCAACGACCTAGAATTATGGTTTCCATATTGAAATTTCTAACCAATCTTATAATTAAACTCATTCAATCTTCTTTAACTAGGCTACATTTATATATTATAACTAGGTTATATATTAGACACTTCAATTGAAACACATAGCTAATCAATAAAACAAAAATATAACACAAACCTTGACATTTGAGATCATCTGCTTCCTTGCTTGGAGATCGATGATAAGATCCGAATAAGTGATTTCAAAACAAACTCCACGCTGTGCCGCAAAAAACACCAATGCTATAATGTAATGCTCTATAAAAGAAAAATACTTTTTTTTTTCAAAAATACATAAAACAAACTAACCTTAATTGCAACTTTAATCATAGGCAATTTCAATCTAAATGACACTTTCTCGGAAAAATCAATTGAAATCATATTCACCTACGACATTGTCAAAACAAACATTATTAATATCACTTTTACCCAAACTATGAATCAAACTGATAATAGTCCAATACATACAGTATCAAACCTTAGCTTTCTCGCATGCGTGATCAAAGGTCGCCTGATTGAGTGGTTTGACAGTGATTAAATCATATGTTCTGAGAACTAGATTGTCTGCATTAAATACTTGACACTGAGAGATGGAGGCAGCACAAACGGTGAGGCATGTGTACTGGCGGTATGTGGAAGTATGGGGTAGGTCAAGGAGATCGCGGTAGAAGGTGATAGAGGAAGAGAGTGAAAGAGCGATTTTCAAGGGGGTAGAGATAGTAAGGAGAGGGATGAAGCAGTGATCGCGCTCGGATATGATGCCTTTCATGGTCCGGTTGTAGGTAATTCCAAAGTATCCAAGCTCCATTGCCTTGATTACAGTCTTAACACATTCCATTTTATTATCAGAGAGTGGGGAATCGAGATACAGGATGTTGAGGTCGAAAAACCCCATGTTGATTGTGTATGTTGGCAAGTGATAGTTTTCTTCTCCATAACAAGGTTTCTGAGAAGAGAATGTAGGATTTAAGTATTAGTAAAGTGACATAGCTACTCCTAACTACAATTCATGTTCCTTTATATCCTAATCAATAGTAAATAACAACCCTTCCCTTAACCCTTAATTATATAACCTAATAGTGATAAATAATGTTAAAATATTTCAAAAAGAACTAAAATTATGATAAATTTGATCAATGTAATGGATACTTTGAACTTAAAATAGTGAGTTACTAGAGTTTAATGGAAAATTGAAGAATTCCTTATTTCTTCTAACCTATAGCACACCAAAAGACATCAATGATAATTCATTCTTATTTTTTCTCCATTTCCTATATTCATATAAGAAAAATATGTTAGTATTCAAAATGCCGAGCCATAAGCAATTTCCAATACTATATGTAATAACAAGTTGAATCAACCATATGAGTGCATATACTACTGGTACCTAGGAAAATGCAACATGAAGATTATTTGATGCAAATCTTCCACTAGAAAGGCTTCCAGTAGGTTGTTGAATCCCACCAGATGGAACATTTTTTATTGTTGAGTTTCTTGATGGTAGAGTACCTGGCATGTTTAGAACATTAAAGCTCCTGTGAATGTTATGCAAGCCCGAAATAGTTCCTGCAAAAGCAACATCCAACTGTGGAAGTTGAAGAACACAATAGAAGATGTAATGGGAGAATTAAACTGAATCCAATAATGAGAGAACTTACCAAAGTGATGATAAACCGGGCGCTACACCAGACTGTCCAAAACAAGAATGTAGTGAAGGACTCACCAGTGTCATATGAAATATTGGAAGTACGCCCGTTGAGTGAAGACTGCAAACCAAATCAAGTAAAATGAGATAAGATGCATAGAACTATTAAAATGCATATCAAACAGACAATTAAAAAGAAAAGAAAATATCAACTAGAAATACTAATGCAAGAGACAAAAACAGTAAGAACCAACAGAGAAAACGCTGATATCGTCCTATTCAATTAGAGCAATACTGCATAAGCCAAAAGTGTCTAACCGGATGATGAAATTTACAGTAGAGTTCAGCCAGTTGGACATAAGCAATAAGTCTTGCACTGCAATAAAATCTCAAGTATTGGCAGATTTTTATGGCAGACTTTATAGTCATACTGCAAAATGTATTTTCTACGGAAGAAAAATCTAACTAATTGACCCTCAAACTCAACGGAGCAAGAAACTTACAAAGCGGAGGTGCAAGAATATTTTTTAACCTCTCCAAATAGCCAACTACTAGAATATTCTCTGCATTGTGATTTTCAAGTAACAAACAACGAAGCAGAATATGAAGCATTAATCGCCGGACTGAAGTTGACCTAAAACCTACATATTCAAAATTTGTTGGTCAAATGTGATTTGCAACTGATTGTAAGTCAAATAACTGAAACATACCAAGCCAAAGATGATAAGACAAAAGTCTACTTGGAATTAATTTAAGCACGTCAAAAGTCATTTGTAACCATAACATTTGAACAAATTCTAGGGGAACCAATCGTGTTGATGCACTTGCTTCTTACGGTTTGCCAGTCAAGGACCTAGGCACTAGATACATCCTTCATGTCCATATCAAAATATACGCTATATCAAAAGAAAATCTTGAATCTAAAGTCCTACCAGTGAGCGACCTACGAGAAAGTTAGAACAAGCCAATTTTAGAATGGAACTTTATTGCACGACAAAGTTATGGTGATGTCCAAAATCTCATATATGAGAATTCGATTGCGCAAGTATACGCTATCAAGTAATATAGAGAACTTTCGTTCGAGTATTGAATCCACAGAGACTACGCAAATTAAATTCAACTTATTAACACCCTACTAATTAGACGTACAAATTTCCAATATATGAATGAAATTGAGAAACTGAACAAGTAAGTGTTCAATAAGAAATCCTAGGTCTAGATTCACCTACCCTTATCTCTGATCACAGTCATGTCAATGGATGTTAATTTATTCTCTAGAATCAACTTAATGGGTGTTATTTTCAGAGAAGCGGCTTGTAGTTACTCTGAAGAAACCACTTTCAGTCTCTTATCCAGTGAAAACTCTTGTTAAGGTTTCTAATAGCGTCCCTCCTGTGCATAAAGTTCTCCCTAAATTCAAAAACCAAACCATAAAAATATCAAAATCACTCACAAAGTCTTCAAATAAAATTCGAAATATATGCATAAAATTTGCCGAAAAAACATGTTCTAGTACAAGTCAAATATCCTATAATTATGATCAGAAAACAACTTGTACAAGAATCATTATCTTAAATACTTCATTAGCTACATGTCCTCTAAATCTAAATATTAACTTTAAATACATACACACATATAGACCCATTACAAAACATCAACCACATCACTAATTTAAATAACAAACACTTCCAAAAATCTCTAAAACAAAATGATAAATAAAACCCCGCACCAGATAAAAAGAAGCGAAAACCATTAAATTAAATATAAAATTAACAAAATACAACATGCATAGGTAAAAGTAAGAAAATAAAAACAAACCTACAGTGAAAAAGAAAGTGAACTCCGCACAGACCATGTTTCGAATAATGGCGAATACAACAAACCTACAGACACTCTGATTCTCTGATAAGAACTATTCTACCTAACATTTTAAAAAAAAAAATAGAGTAATGGCGACGTCGAAGTCGACCATTAATCTATCAGTGGAGCATCATGCAACAATAAAAATAAGTTAATTAAAAAAATAAGAAAGTACTTGGAACCTGAATGATAACTCCAACTCTATCAGACGAACAAGCGTGAGTTTTTTAAGTGATGAAGATGAGAGATGATCAGTTATTTTTTAAGATTGCGTGAGTTTTAAAGTTATGGACATGAATAAAGTGAGAGATTTTGAGAGTAAAAGAATCAATAGTGTTTGAGGGATTACTAATTTGTTAAACGTTTTAGTTGTTTTTTTTTTAATTCTGAAAAAAAATCTTTAAATAGTTTTTTTTTTTCTAATAACTTATTCTAAAGATATAACTCGATAGCTTTTTTCAGTAACTGGCATGTAATGATATTATTAAATAGCTTTTCAAAATTAACCGTTACTAAAAATAAAATTTCTTTATCTAAATAAATTTCACACCAATATACTATTATATATAAATATTTATAAAATTATTTTTTAATTTTATTCCTATTTTAGATAGCTGCTTTCTCCTAATTGTGATTTATATATAGTTATAGATAGATTTTTTAGAAAGTAGTATATATTTACAACTATTTAAACTCAATTTTGTACGGGTAAGAAATGAGATGATCAGCCTAAATGGAAAGGTACAATCAATCGTGTTTGAGCATATGAATATCATAAATTAATGTTGGGATGAATGAGTTTTTGCATATCCGCACCTCCATTCATATTTGGGCAGACCGACAATAAAGGTGAATGGGTTTAAAAACAAATGTTACAATCACATTTGAACATTTTTTTTTTTAGTATATTTTTTTGTGGTGTTAACTCTAACAAAAAAAATAACTCAAAAATTATTTTTATTTTAATTAAATAATATATTTCTAATTCTAATTTAAAAAAATAAATAAAAATTTTATATATATTTAAAAATTTTAATCAAATAATACATTCAATTTATTATAATTATTATTAATTAGTTCAATCGCTAATTAAAAATAAAAATAAATTTAAAATAATACATTAAAAGAATAAAAATTAAAAAATATAATATTAAGATGTGTTTAGAGTATTTTTATATATATTTTTGTTTAAATAAAAAACAATTAAAAAAGAACTAACTGCCAGACAAGTTCAAACATAATTATAAAATTTGCAAAAACTCATTCTCCCTCCGAATATACACCACATTATTACACAAGTGGGTTAAATGTAGGGTGTGCCGTTCGGTCCACACTGAAAACTAAATTGAATATCGAAATTTTATTTGACCGGAATGAAATTTTTTAATTTAATTTGTATGTTTATAAAAATTCGATATGTGGTATATATAAGATCATATCAAAATTTTTACACCATCCGAAGTGACGAAATTAGTTATTTTATTTAAAAAAATATTAAACAATACAACTCAACTTATTTACACATTATTAATTAAATAAATCAAACTCAATTATAGAAACTAGAAGAGCTCGTATAAATATCGATTAAACACTATTTCATAAATTAGATATTCATCAAAGTGTTTTAATTTATTACTATTTTTAAAAATTATAATTTAGTTTTCATTTCGAACTGAAATTTTATAGTTGATTCCAAACAAAATTTTAAATATAATTTTTATTCCATTGTAGTGGTTCGGAACTACAGTTGATCCGGACTGACGGACCGGATGGTTCAAGGCCTATTTGGGACCGATTCCAAAAGTCAATGTATCCTGCAAAAGAGTAATAAACGTTCGAGCGGACCTTGGGATACCGGTGTGGCGTCTGCCGTAGGCACTCCGACGCTCAAGTCAGCTTTGAACTGAGAATAAATAAGGAACTAAATAAATGAGAGAAAGAATTAACTTCCTGTGTTCAATGATTCCTGTCGGAAGGATTGCCTCGGAAGGACGTTGGCAAACCCTTGGGTGAGCTCTGGGCTCAATTGATTATGATTGGTGAAGTCACCTGAATCGCCTGATGCTCACCGGAGTGTAATCGGAGATGATAGCAGCTTGAGTAGCAATTTCGACAGAGTTTCGGTAAGCAGAATGTGTCCCCTTTGTGAGGTTTAAATCCTCTATTTATAAAGGCTTGGGAGGTTGTTGCTTGATCCTAGCGAGATTCACGCGGAACGATCTCGCAGAATCCGGGATCTCATCAACAGCCCGCTTACCCAGCTGATAGGCCTCGGAAGGAATGAGTCGCCTCGGAAATATTGGACCTGGGCCTTCGGAACTACTGGGCCTGGGCCTCTCAGAATCAGCGGGTCTGTGCTTGGACCTGAGCTCTGATTCCGAACCGGGCTTGGATTTTCAGCCCACTACAGATTCCCCCATCCTTCCGTATTGATGGTTCCGAGCGGAAGGATGAATACGAAACGGTTAGAAACCCACTAGTCTCCTCCAGCTGTCAAAATACGTCACATCAGGAAAAACTCTCCATTGGGAGGGCGACACATGTGCTAGCTTCCCCGAGAAGCTTCGCCTTTTCACCTACCTCCGCGCCTATAAATAGGTCAGAACCCCTCATTTTTCCCATTTTCGCTCTCTCTGGTCTTCTCTCTCTCATAAACATTTGCAACCTCTAGCAAACGAAGGCATTGTGGAATCCGACTTGACCTGCTTCTATACGTCTAAGGTAATTGCTTTCTCATCCTTTCCCTTATTCTTGCTAATGCTTGCTAGTTGCTTTGTGTGTGTTTGCGTTTTGTGTTCGTCGGAGAAGACGAATGGTTGTGATAACCGGACGGGGATAGGGAGGTCGGGTAACTGCTTTTGAGAGAATGACAGTACTTATTAGACTGATAAGAAGTCCTTAGTTGGATTTTCCGGCCATTTTGAGTTTTACCTGGAACTTTTGGACCAAAACTGTGTTTTTCGGTTAACCAGAAAAACTCTTGATCTGACTGTTGCCGTTTCCGAATAGGTATGTCAAGCGAAGCTACAGAGTCCGAGATACAGAGGATGTTCAGAGATAATACTTCCGGAAACGATGACAGCCCCTCCACATCTGGATCGGCTGGGGGGTCCAATGATTTGGACTTGAGTCCGAGGACCTTGGCAAGGGTCCGCGTAAAACTTCGAGGCGATAGCGATCCCATAGGGGTTCCGGCCGGAATCATGGTAGAGGTGGTGGATGAGTCAACAGACCGTCTGGTGGTACATCCCTCAAGTTTTGGTCCTCAAGAGATCCAGACAAAGGATTGTCCTTCCATCATCCGTCCGGATCAAATGGACGATATTCGCAGGGCCTACAACATTCCGGATGATGTTTTAATCCGAGCTCCCGAGGCCGAGGAGAGAGCTGATTGGGTTATCGAAGGATGGACCCCAAATGTACACGCTTTTATTGAGTATGGGTCTCACATTTCCGATCAGAGGTATGCTCCGAAAATTTTGTAAGAGGCTCCAGATCGCACCGAGTCAGGTGAATCCGAACGCTATGAGGCTCTTACGGTCGTTTGACGAAATGGCCGAAGTGAAGGGAATAATTTGTGAAGTCACAGATATTTATGCGGCTTATTCTGTTCAGAGGGTTAACGGTGATCCGGGTCGGGTACATCTTCACTGTCACTCTGACCAAACAAGGGTGTTCCTTAATCCTACCTCATGCGACAAGGCATGGAATGAGAGATTCTTCTTCGTCTCCGGTCAGTGGAGAGAAGAGAATGATGGCGACATCCCGTATTGGTGGAATTCCGAGCCAAGTATGCGGGCGTTTTTCAGCTCGGAACTATTCCTTATTTTTTATAATACATGGATCTGACAGGCTTGTTTTTATTTTGCAGTGGAAATCGGGAAGGCCAATTGTCCGTGCGGTTTAAACAGCGAGGCTGTTATTGATCGCATATTGTCTTTCGACCCGGAAATCCGCGACCTTTAGAAGCTGGTCCCTATTCTTTCTGATCCAACCAAGAAAGGTCAGGCGTCGAAATGGACGGAAAGGACCAAAAGAAGAAGAACAACAAGGGGTCTTCCAAAGCGGCAGAGGCCCTCAACTTTTTGCTAAAGCAGCGTCCGAGCAAGGGCGTGGAGATCACTAAATCTTCCGGGATGAGGAAGGAAAAGGAAAAAGATAAGGTCCCAAAGACCTATGCTCGGAAGATGAGCAAGGACAATGGGGTTGCCACTATGCGGCCCCGTGTGAAAGGTGGGTCGGAAATTTCGGACCCGAAGAAGCAGAAGACCTCGCTCCGGAGGTTCAGATTTTGGGGGAGTCCGAGGTTGTCACTCGGACTTTGTCTGTGCCGGCTGGCATGTCTTTTTTCAAGGAGCCCGTGGCGGCTCTAGAAGTTTTTCCGGGATGGCTCTAGATGAAGATCAGAAGTTCCTCTTTGATAACCGCACCCAACTGGTTGACGAGCTGCTGCTGGCGAGTCATAAGGTAATATCCGAACACACCCTTTGTAAACTATATTTGGTTCGGAATTTTGACGCACCTGTTTCTGTGCAAATGGTGCAGATTGGTCATGCCTTTGACCAACAGTGGGACCGCCACTTTGCCGCGGTTAAGAAGGCCAAGGCTGACCGAGATGCCTATAAGAAGGACAATGAGGATGCTCAGCAGAAGCTTGATTCCGTCCTCTCGAAACTCAATAACCTGAGGGTGATTGCTCAGGATAAGGAAAAGGAACTTGCTTCCGAGAGAGAGAAAACAAATAAGGCTACGGAGGAGTCCTCCATGCTGAAGGGGACTGTTGTGTCCTTGTCTTCTCGGATGGCCGAGATGGAGAAAGGCTTGGATGAGGCCGAAGAAAGGGCCATGCAGACGGAAGCCCAAACAGAAGTGGAAGCTAAAGGCAGGGTCTACCAGAAGTTCCTGGCTGGTACCCTTTCTAAAGAGGTGGCCGAAAGAAGACTTGGCTATTGGCAGCAGCTCGTGGAGGTTACTGGACCTCTCTTCCGAGTCCAAACGAGGACAGTGACTCGGAAAAAGACTTCGAAGAGGAAGATGAAGGAAAGGAGAAGGAGGGCAGCGCATTCCTCCCGGAGAAAGGAGTTGAAGATGTCGCTTCTAGTCTAGTGGAAGTGGATCCGATCTCCGTGATCCCTTGCGTCATCATGTCAGCCTCGGAAGGTCAGAGGGAGGAAGAGGACCACAGGGCCGATGGGGAGCTGACCCTTGATGATTTAGAGCTATAGGCTTTTTCTTTTTTCTTTTTTTTTTTTGTTGTACTCTTCGGCTTTTTCCAAGGCTTGTACCTCCCATTTTTTCATTAAATGAAGTTCGTTTTTCTTCCGATTGTTTTTGCACGAATGTTCTAAGTGTTAAAATGGAATAATAGATAATCAAAGTTTAAATAATGAAAAAGGCTTCCAAAAGTAAGTAATGCACTTCAAATAAACGATCCGAGTCGTTGCTCAGTTTTGATTAATTGAATCGAAATTGTCCTTTCGGATACAACAGCTTTGGTCCTTTCGGGCGATTTAACGATAGTCCTATCAGACCTTTTCAATTTCATTATCCTTTCGAATTTGTGTACACAATTTGACGAATGATCAACTTTTTACAAGTGTTGATTCAGAAAGTTAAACCGCTATGTGGGGTCTTATTTTGAGCCCGAGCGGAATCTTCAAGACATTTATTCTTCTGAGCTCAGTTCTTTGTTCGATTCTTCATCTTGAGAACGTTTCCATGCTCTTGTTCGGTGCGTTAGTGCGGACACCTTGCAAAAAATGAATTTTTAAGGTTAGAGCATGATTCGGAACCTTTGTGATATGGGCTTGCATGCCTCGGATTCTGGACTTAACTTGATTAGTTATTCATTTTCCAGGATGTATGGGCGTTTTGCCTTTGGTTCCGTGTTACCTGAGATTTCAACATAGGGTGAGGGAGGTCCTCAACGTATTGAGGACCCTCCGATGCTTAAGTCAGTAATCGATTCGGAAGGAAAATCGAAATTGAAGATGCAAGTATTGAATGGGTTTCTTAGAAAAACCTGATTTCCCCTCGTAGCGAGTTGATGGTCCGGGCGGACGTTGGCTTCTGACTGCAAAGCGATAAGAGGGTTAGGATGGTCCTCAACTTATTGAGGACCCTCCGATGCTTAAGTCAGTAATTGATTCTGAAGGCAAATCAAAATTGAAAAACATTGAATATAAAGAATTTATGGTTTAAGGTCGGAACCTGGTCCCCGGAGATCATGGGGTTATGTTCGTCTAGAATTGGAATTTCTTCAAGTGAGCCGTATTCCAGGTGTTTCGGACTGCTTTGCCGGCTTCATCCTGAAGTTGATATGCTCCTTTGCCTATTATTTCTATAATCTGGTACAGGCCTTCCCAGGACTCGTCCAATTTGTTTGCAGTGAAGTTTTTTCTGAGTACCCAATCCCCCACGGAAAAAGTTCTTGCTCGGACAGATTTGTTGTAAGTCCTTTCAATGGTTCTTTTGTATTTTTCCATTCTCACCTCGGAATCTTCTCATAATTCGTTGATTGTGGCGAGGTCGAAGTCTAACATAACTTGGTTCTGATCGTGGAGCGGGTATTGTCCGAATTCCACGTCGGAAGGCAGTACTGCTTCGACTCCGAAAACTAGAGAGAAGGGAGTCTGACCTGTCAAAACCCTGGGAGTTGTTCTGTAAGACCATAAGACGCCAGGCAACTCTTGAACCCATGCACCCTTGTGCTTCCCCAGTCTCTTCTTGATAATGGCCATGAAAATATCCAAAATATCCAAGGAGCCATTATCTGTGACTATTTCATTCGGAACTCCAAAATGGCAAAGAACGTGCTTCCATATGAAGTTTCTGACGGCCAAGTCTGTGATGTTGGTGAATACTTCGGCTTCTACCCACTTGGTATAGTAATTAGTGACAAGGAGGATGAACCTTTCACCTTTCCCATAAGCAGGTGAGAGTTGTCCCACTATGTCCATTCCCCATTTAGAGAAAGGCCATGGGGATGAGATTCCGTGCAGAAGTTCAGCCGGTGCGTGAATGTAATTTCTATACCTTTGGCAACTTTCACATCTTTTGGCTAATTCTTTTGCGTCTGACTTCATAGTTGGCCAATAATGCCCTGCTCGGAAGCATCTGAACGCTAGGCTTCTTCCCCCAGAATGGTTTCCAGCTTGACCATTGTGAAGTTCTTGCAAAACTCTCTTCGCTTTATTCTCATCTAGGCATAGCTGATAAGGGCCGTTGAGGGATCTTCTATATAGTACCCCTTCGATTACTGCGAATCTGGCTGCGGATGTACGTAACTTCCTAGCTGAAGCTTTATCTTGGGGTAATGTACCGGATTGGATGTACTCGAGAATTGGCTTGATCCAATTTTCTTGCGGGTCACTGACCGGAAAGACTTCAGATTCAGGTGATTCTTCCTTGATGGAAGATTTTTCAATGTGTCCGTGCAGAACGTACCTGGTGCCTGGATCCTTGACTGCTGAACGTACCGCACGGCTGTTTTCCCCCTTGAAATTTTTTCAAACGATAATGTCAAGAATGATTGTTGGATGGTTTGAACTAATTCAAGGTAGGCCTTCATTCTATCAACTTTCACTTGATAAGATCCGGTGACCTGACTTACCACAAGTTGAGAGCCGCATTTGACCAGCAGATTCTTGATGTGCAGGCTTTAGACTAGCTTTAAACCGGCGATCAACGCTTCATACTCTGCTTCGTTGTTGGTGACTGGGAAATCGCAGTGTAAGGATTGTTCTAGTAGTTGTCCATTCGGATTTATCAGTACAATTCCCACACCGCCTCCTTCTGAGTTGCTGGCTCCATCAACCTCTAGAATCCATGTGTTGAACTTTTCTTCCGTAGTGTTGACACTTTGAGGAGGGACTGCGAAGCCCGCCACAAAATCGGCTAATGCTTGTGATTTTATGGCTGTACGAGGTTTGTAATTGATGTCAAACTGACTCAATTCCACAGCCCACTTCATCATCCGCCCGGATACTTAAGGTTTATGCAAAATTGCCCTAATTGGGTAGGATGAGATGACAGTTATTAGATGGGCTTGGAAATAGGGCCTCAGCTTCCGAGAGGCTGATATTAGGGCAAGGGCGAGTTTTTCCATATTACTATACCTCGTTTCAGCATTCGCGAGAGACTTGCTGGTGTAGTAGATTGGTTGCTGAGTTTTTCCTTCCTTTCGGACCAAGACGGCGCTGACTGCAGATCCGGAAACTGCCAGATAGATATACAACATTTCCCCGGATTTTGGTTTGGCTAAAACCGGTGCCTTTGCAAGGTGGAGTTGAACTTTACGCAGGGCTTCTTTGCATGATCTTGACCAATCGAAGTTCGTGCCCTTCTGAAGTAATTGGAAAAGGGGTTTGAGGTATTCAGAAGATCTTGGAAGAAATCGATTGAGGGCTGCGATTCTTCCGGTCAGACGTTGGATGTCTTTCTTGCTTTCTGAAATCGGAATCTTTTCAACTCCTTCCACTTGGCTCGGATTTGCTTCTATCCCCCTTTTCGTTACCATGAATCCAAGGAATTGGCCGGAACCAACTCCAAATGAACATTTCGCCGGGTTTAGTTTCATGTTGTATTGTCTTAAGATTTGGAAGGCTTCTTGTAGGTGTTCGATATGTTGTTCGGCTTTTAGTGATTTCACAAGCATATCGTCCACATAAACTTCCATAGTTTTTCCGATTTGTTCGGAGAACATTCGGTTAACTAGGCGTTGATACGTTGCTCCAGCGTTTTTCAACCTAAATGGCATCACATTGTAACAGTAGGTGCCTCTCTCGGTTATGAACGCCGTTTTTTCTTGATCTAGTGGGTCCATCTTGATTTGATTGTACCCCGAGAAGGCATCCATGAAGCTTAAGAGTTCATGTCCCGCAGTAGCATCCACCATTGTATCAATGTGAGGAAGAGGGAACAGGTCCTTCGAACACGATTTATTTGGGTCGGAATAGTCTACACACACCCGCCACTTGCCGTTTTTCTTCCTGACGATGACGACGTTGGCTAACTAGTCTGGATATTTCACCTCTCGGACCATACCATTCTTCAGAAGGTTTTGCACCTCTTCGTTAACGATTTGGTTCCTTTTCAAGGCGAATTTCCTCCTCTTTTGCTTGATGGGCTTAGCCTTAGGATCGACTCCTAATTTGTGGGCAATAATGCCTATGTAGATACCTGTCATGTCCGCGTGGGACCAAGCAAAGCAATCGAGATTAGCCGAAATTAGGTTTAGGAGTTTACCTCTAAGTTCCGGACAGAGGGCTGAGCCAATCTGGATCTTCCTGTCGGAATGTTCCGGATCGATTTGGACTTCCTCTAAGGGTTCTGGCACCGGAACTTCCATTCGGCCATGCACGGAAGCTCCGTTTTGTAATTGCTATGCTGTAGGAGCTTTCTTGAAGCTGGTGTGGTAGCACTCCCTTGACGCTTTCTGATCTCCTTTGATTTCTTTGATCCCCCATTTGGTGGGGAATCGAAGAGTCTGGTGATAGCTATAAGGGACAGCTTTCATCTCATGGATCCAAGGTCTTCCCATAATTAAATTGTAAGATGATTGCGCATCTACTAGGAGAAACCTGGTCACGAGATTAAGGCCTCCTGCAAAAACAGGCAAAACAACCTCACCTATAGTCTGCTTCGATTCTCCACTGAATCCGGTGAGCGTCGTCGTGCTTCGAATGATGAGCGACTCATCCAGATGCATTTCCTTGAGAGCCGGAAGGAACATGATGTTCGCCGAGCTTCCATTGTCAACAAGGACCCTCTTCAACTTGCAGTTGGCTATTTGCAGAGTTATGACCAGCGCATCGTGGTGCGTGTCTGCAAGTCCCTGCATGTCTTGGTCAGAGAACGACAGTTCATAGGCAAGAGGGGTTTTACCTGGCCGGACGGAAGCTTCGCTTATGCTGACTAGCTCTCGAGCATGTCTCTTCGCAGAACTTTGGGTTATTCCGCTCACCACTGAGCCACCGTGAATAACTCCAATTATCCGTTCGACTTCTGGAGCTTCGTCAGGCATTTCAATTGCTTTGGATTCATGACGTTTTTCCTCGGACTTCTCTAGCGTTTGCTTTCCCTTTTCGGACAGAAACTCACTCAGGCGTCCTTTCTTCAGTAGGGAAGCTACTTCAAACCGTAATGTCACACAGTCCTATGTTCTATGGCCGTGGTGATTATGGAATTGACAAAATTTGTTTTTATCTCTTTGGTGTGAGGGGGTCCGCATTTGTTCTGGCCAAGTAACAGAGGACCCCATGTCTTTCATTACGGCGACTAGGGCTTTTGGCTCTATGGTTAGATCATAGGCCGGAACCGGTCGCTTTAGTTTGCCTTCACTGTTCCTACCTGGAGTTCTAGACGGACCTGAGTTGGGGCGAGGGTCGTGCCTTTTATATGGCTCAAACCTCCCCCCTGTGAGGTTTATTGTTGCGCTGCTCGGACTTACCGTTGGCTCTGCTTTTAGCCATGGCAGCCTTCACAAGATCCTCTTCCAATTTGATTTGCCGAGTCGCAATTGCAAGGGATTCCTCTAGAGTCCGAGGCTCACATTCCGTGAGCTGCTCGTACAGACGAGAGAATGGGGGTAGACCCTTCCGGAATGCAGTCGCAGCGGTTGACTCCACGACGTCTGGGATCTTGATGTATTCGCTGGTGAAGCGTGAAACATACTCCCGGAGGCTTTCACATTCTTTCTTGGCCACGGAAAATAAGTGATCCGTGGTTAACCTGAAACGCCTGCGACTAGTAAACTTGACAACAAAATCATCCACAAGTTGAGAAAAGGAATGAATAGAGTTGTTCGGAAGATTAAGGAACCAGGTTAGGGCTGGACCGCCCAAACTACTACCAAACGTCTTGCAAGTTATGGCTTCGTGAGTATCGCTCGGAAGATTCACCATGGACATTTCCTGGCGGTACTCGGCCACGTGCTCTGCCGGATCCGAATCCCCTCGTAATTTGTGGAAGGTTGGGAGGATACTCCTCTTCGGCATTTCTACCGTAGCGATCCTATCCACGAATGGGAGAGGATATGGGTGTCTGCAGCAGAGCGCTCAAATGGTGCTGGAATACCAAGAATAGTCCTGATGACGGCTTGGAAGTTTGCAGCTTCTTTCACCATGCCTCTTTTGATCTCCTGGATCTCTGAGAGGATGAGCCTATTGGCTTCAAGATTGACTGCATTGTCGTCGTTCGCGTTTGGGGTAGTGCCATTATTGGACATGTTATTCATCCTCTGCGTGAGCTCCTGGTTTGCTGCCTTGGTTCTGGCATTCTCTTCTTCCAACTGGAGCATACGTTCCATCATTGCTCTAAGCTGTTGCTCAACTATCGCATCGTTAGCCATGATAAGAGTAACGAATTTTGAAACAATAGAAGAAAGTAAAAGATGCTAGTTTTGCAGGAAACTTATCATCGGCCCCACGATGGGTGCCAAACTGTAGTGGTTCCGAACTACAGTTGATCTGGACTGACGGACCGGATGGTTCAGGGCTTGTTTGGGACCGATTCCAAAAGTCAAGGTATCTTGCAAAAGAGTAATAAACGTCCGAGCGGACCTTGGGACACCGGTGTGGCGTCTGCCGTAGGCACTCCGACGCTCAAGTCAGCTTTGAACTGAGAATAAATAAGGACGTTGACAAACCCTTGGGTGAGCTCTGGGCTCAATTGATTATGATTGGTGAAGTCACCTGAATCGCCTGATGCTCACCGGAGTGTAATCGGAGATGATAGCAACTTGAGTAGCAATTTCGGCAGAGTTTCGGTATGCAGAATGTGTCCCTTTTGTGAGGTTTAAATCCTCTATTTATAGAGGTTTGGGAGGAGGTTGTTGTTTGATCCTAGCGAGATTCACGCGGAACAATCTCCGCAGAATCCGGGATCTCATCAACAGCCCGCTTACCCAGCTGATAGGCCTCGGAAGGAATGAGTCGCTCGTAAATATTGGACCTGGGCCTTCGGAACTATTGAATCTGGGCCTCTCAGAATCAGCGGGTCTGGGCCTGGACCTGAACTCTGATTCCGAACCGGACTGGATTTTCAGCCCACTACATCCATTCCATCGTTCTATATCATAATATCATATTCTGTCCGAGCCGAGTGAATGCTCCTAACTGAATGGACCAATTAGTTTGCGAACTATGCAATATGCAGGCCGAATACTGGCCCATTCACTTTCAGCCCGGCCCATGGTTCGTGTGCAAAACACTTCAAAAGTTGTCAATGGTCAACAATAACTATTATTATTTCTACTAATAATAAAGTAATACTCATGATTTTTTCTATTATGTTTATACTTCTATTCAATTAGGAGCACATAGTATAGTATATTTATATAAGAAAATCATTTGATAGTTAGAATCATAACACATGGCAGACCTAGAATCATTATGAAAATAAAAGAGAAATTGTCTAGTGGATTCTGATAATCAGAAACCAAACTATACCAAACCGTGCAATAGATCTTCAAGTTAAGAAAACATGAGACAAGTGGATCATCAGGAATAAGAATCTAATCAACAGGTCTAAAAAATTATAAAAATAATTGTATGTTTGACCTGAACTATCCTCTTATAATTTCCAATTAATAATCTATTTACATGTACTAATCCAACAAACAGAAGAATTAATTAAATAATTAAATGTAGAATAATTCTCTTGATATATCTCTAAAGCATACACATAGAATATGGAAGATTTGAACCAACCAAAATCAAGAGAGGTTGAGATTGTGGGCAAAGTGTTTTGTTGTTGGTGAATAAGGTTAGAACACAAGTTTCATGGATTTGATAGTAAGGATGAGGGATCTGATGTGCTTGTGGTTGTTCAATGGACTTAGGGGGTGGGGCCAGTTTCGTGAATATTATAAAGACAATGACTGTAGGTAATTATTTGGGAGTAATGATTGATAGCCTACTCTTTCTGACAACTTTTTGTGCCTACTCTTGTATGGCAACTTTTTGTGCCTACTCTTGTATGGCAAAAATTGATTGGGTAAATAAATTAATGCATTAATTATTATAAAATTTATATCCAATGATATATTGCCACGTAAGGGTAGGCCTGCATAGCACTACTCAATTATTTGGTTAGTTATATAAAAGAAAATTATTCCGAGGATCATGACATAATTCCATATATATATATATATACCGAGTTTTTACAGATTTTCATGATAAAAATATATGAGTTTTAAAAAATGTTGCAGTACTGTACTGTCTTCCTTTTGTCATATTAGTAGAGTTTCTTTGTATGCGGTGGCCAATAAAATTTGATGATTATATAATCATTGTTTATTCTTTTTATAATATAATAATACGTTAAAATTTTTAAAATTACAATTATACAACGGTAAGTCTTTTTATTTTTATAAATTTTTATTCGTGTTATAAAGCAAAAATGAAAAACCAAACCACTCACCCATTTGTAAATCTTCCAACACTGACATGTTCATCAATACTACTCATCATGCTCTAAGAGCATGAAGAATGTATGAGGTTTTTGTTGAGTTTTTTTTGTACTATTTTATTTAAAATATTAATTTTTTAGAAATAAATGTAGAAACAAAGCACAATGGAGATGGTATATTTGATGGTTTTTTTTACACATTATTCTAAAAATATTAATATTAAAATTAAATATATTAATAAATAAATCAACTAGTTATTTATCTACCACTTTTAATTATTATTTTTCATTTTTCTATTCTTTCTCTTTCCTCCACCTATACAAAAATTCCATAAAACATGGGGATCAAGGTCTTACACCCCAATTTTTTCTTTCCTTGAAATTTTTACTCTCTCTCTCATCCACATCACAAATATCCTATCCAAAAATCCCCCATTGTACATGCTCTAAATGGTTTTTCTCCAACTATTTCGATCTCTAACAGGTAAGCAACTTGCTCCCTGCAATTTTTTCATTTAATAATACAGTAGTGTTTTTATTATTTGGCCTATGTTAATTTGTGTAAGGCATGCCAAAAATGTCACACTGATATACCGGTTTTAACGGACAAATTATTCGATTTTGACGATGCAAATGCTACTGACATTTTTGAATCGTTAACTAATTCATGCAAGTTAAATTGCTGCGAGAAAGGAAAACACAGTTTCTATATTTTTTGGGAACTCGAAGAAGACAAAATTAACATAAGAAGATTAGAAGTAATATTTTAATTCTCTACTACTAGAACTAGTAACATTGATAGAACCAAGGTACATACAGAAGTAGAAAGTAGTGTTGAATATTATCATGTTTTAAAACTATCTGGAAGCAGTATCAATAAATTTGAAACTAGCATATTATGAATGGAAGATTAAGTTCTCCTCTGAAATATTTTTATCATATATTTGATTGTACTGCTATTCATCATCTATGTTTGTGGTAGCAGAAACTAGGAATTTAAGTTATCACTGAAATGAACAGATTTTGCAATTTCATGTAAGATACTTTCTATGCCTACATGACTAAAAAAAATATACATTCTACAACAATGCCAGATTTCCTCTTTGAAATAGTTTTATTTGAGGAATATTTATCAAACTAAGAAGTAATTTAATAGAACAGGTACTATCATTACCTGTACAAGATATTTTTCTTCATAAACTACTAATTACAATATTCTCATCTTTAGATTACATCAACACATTACTAATCAAGGCTATGTTTAAATATCCTTTGTGTGTCTAGAAAAATATGTCATATCTAAAAATTCCAAAATGCAACGAATTTGTAGTTTAACCAAAACCTAACTTCTTCACCACCTACTTGGAATTTAATTAGCCTAAAACAAACAAAAAGAATTCAATTCAAGCCATAAAACTAACCAATTTAGATTTACACAACAAAATAGCAGGCATACAAAAACAATCAATTTCAACTGGACTATTTTAAAAGCAACATGTTTCGAAACATCTTTCAAGCAAAACCTGATAAAGCTGTTATTTGTTGAATGGGGCCCAATCGATGTCAAGTCTAGCCACCATTGTTATAGATAAAAGTGTTACAATGTTAGTATTATTAATTATTTTCAAGAGCAAATTACTACAATAGGTGTAACATTTCAAAATTAGGCTTCTATTTTCTGCTCAATCACGAGGAAATTGACCCAATTGAAACCCTTGCACAAACCTGGATTGGAACGTCCATAACTGGACTCGAAAGACCTGATGCTTGAGAAAAGGTTAGCCATCCTGATTTTTAATTGTGAGCTTCTTTCTAAGGATGGAGTTGACATTGAGGTGCTATTGAAATATCATGGCCCTGCTCTGTATTCAATTTTTGGTTCTTAGGTGGTTTTTCCTTTTCTCTTATTTCTAGGGTTTTATTGATATTTGTTCAAAGTTCTGATATAATTTGTAATATTTCCTGAGTCTAGGGGAGTTTATTATTAGACACCCTATAAAACCATTATAAACCCTAGGGACTTATTCCTGCCTCTTTTCACGTTTTAGAATTGAGATAACCATGAGAGTAAGAGTGATCGTTCATTAGAGCCGCCACCATTTGGTTTCTGGTAAGTCTCTTGAGATCATATGTTCCGTTATTATATTTCGATTCGTGTTCTAATGTCAGGTAATCTGCTTCTGTGCATAGGTTCCGTTCTACGATTCTGTTTTTCCGATTAAAGTTTCGTTAGGGTTTCGTTGTGGTCCTAAATTCTGGTAAGTTCATTCTGCCATACTCTCAAATTTTGGATTATACTAATCTCGATCGCTAATACTGTGATTTTTTCAGTTTGGGTTTTTCCGTCGCGATTCTGTGCGGTAGGTGTCGCGGATTGCAGTGACAGTGTAGTCTAAGTCATTCGGTAAATCTCGTTATCTTTTAGAGTCGGTTCCATAACTTTGTTAGGACATTTCGGTTCGGTTAGGATTGTGTTCCGTTGGGTTCGGATTGTGTTAGAACCTTGTATTCCGCGATTAATATTTATGGTTCCATTCTGTAGAGGGTCAGGAGGAAGGAACTGCTCGGGCTGAGGAGTAATCGTCTGATAGTCGTCTCGCTATTGGTTTTGCCGTCGTGGTTAGTGTTTCATTTTTAGTCTAATATATTGTATGTTGTACTGTTTTATGGATGCTGCATGTGTCAGTTTGGTTGTTGTCTATCTGCCCGAAATAAGCCTACTATTTTAAATACCGAACTGTTAATATTAAACTGATTTCGTGTTACTGTTAATATTAAATTGATTGAAATAATAAATTAAATACCGAACTTGATTACTAGACTATTAAACACTGTAATTTAACCGAATAATTGCCCTAAGACAGCTTTAGGTGGAATCTATGGCATGCCTAGGAATAGAGGATCCTCACACTGTTTTTATCGGCTTGAAGTGCCACTACTGATATTGAACTGCTCGGCACTAAATTACTGAATACTGAGCTTCGACCAACACTGATACTGTACTGTATATTTCGTTTTTCGCTGATTAGCTACTTGGGCAATATTCTTAAAATGTACTAAGTTAAAACTGTGACGTCTTGGTGTTGCTGGTTGTTGTGTAATGTCAAATTGGACTGTTAAAAGCTGGATTAATGCTGTTTGTTTATGTGAATTTGAATTAATGAACTGGTCATAAATTGGATGCTGTCGGGATGGATTCTAATGGCTTATATGTACTAATTGGATAACTGGACTAATTTAGCCAAATATAAAATTCTGAAATAAAATCGTATAGGAACTTATTAACGAAAAATTAACTAATTTAGCGGAACCGCCGTGTTCGCGCGGCTTGTATTTCGTTGACCAGTTAGTATTCCTCTTTCTGGTTAGCCACTGTAAATAACTATACGAATTTGAATTTATAAGTTAATAAAGGGGTTGTGTCTGAGTTTAAGAAAGATAAACAATAAATGGTTGAGTTTGAAAGATAAACTTTGGTGTGTTGACTGATATAGTGGACTCTAGGGAGTCTGTAGAGCCTTGCATTGTGTGCTCCCAAGATTAGAGCCGAGTCTAGGTCACTCTGTATGTGTATGTTGGAACGTGAACGCTAACTTAGACTAATTCATAGTCTAACATTTCCTTTATCTCTTTCTATTCTGTAATCTGGGGATAAAATCTCAGGTTGAGTGCAGGTACTCCGATTGATTAGGCGCTGTCTCATATACGGATCACGATATACATCATCAGCATTTCATTTCTATTTTTGTTATGTTATTTTCGTACATTGGTTTATGGACTGTATTTGGGACTTTTATCATTGGATTTGTATTTGAGTTTGCTGGACATTAGTATTATTATGTTTCTTGGAATTTTTGGACTATATGACTGTTTTATGGGCTATTGAATCTTTGGGGATTTTTAATTATTCGACTGTTATATTTCTGCACTTGTTGTGTGGCGTCAGACTCCTAACCATGGTTCTACCAGGGTGGGAGTTTTCCGTTACATTGACAATTCAAAAGTCACAGCTATATGTACATAAAACTACTAATGTATAAGTACAACACTACTAATATATTAAATACATATTATTGCACTCTCAAATTTGCTTTTTTTTTTTAATGTCCTAAGATAAGGATGGATTCTATTACTTATAACTCCTTCAGACATTGGTTACAAATGATAGCATGTTAGCAGCATTTATACACGGTATCGACATTTCATAATATTTCATGGAAACAACAGATGAGTTATGGTATTGCACTTACTATTTTTCCTTTGAATTTGTTGCTAGTATTGCCTTTCAGAGTCTTTTTGTTTATAATTATCGCACTTACAACTGTTAGAGCAACAGCTTTGTATCTGCAGATGTTGTGGCCTAACTTCAAACAGTGAGAACAAAGCCCTCTTTTGGCCTCTTTGGCTTCGAAGAACCTTCTCCAACCTAATCGCGGCACATGTTCTTCTTTAACCTTCTAGCTTTCCTCTTAAACAATTATTGCAATACTTGTTTATGGTCATTATTAGACCAGTTGGCTACATCTGGTATTGGGTAGATCACTTCTTCATATGACCTGACCATTACTTCTTTTGTCAAGTAATTATCAACCCATTCAATTGGATCTATTCTACTGGTGGTAAGCACTATCATGGTGTGTTTACACGGTATTCTAGAAATAATCCAAGTATTGCACCCCATATGTCTTAGATAAGAGGTTGACTAGCTTGTATCCACCTCAAATTATATTTTTGAGGAAGTTAGAACATTTGCATATCTTCCCTTCTGAATATTTTCCTAAACTTCTTTTATGACATTCGGTGCAACCTTTATCTTTAATTCTTTGGCATACTATAGGCATTTTCTCATTAGCTTCATGATTCTACGTCGTAGGTTCTCACACTACTGCAATATAGGTTGCTTTTGAAGTTTATCAACCCAATTGTTTATGTTGGAATGTCTCAGTTCAGCAATTTACGTAATTGTTGTTTGTTCTATTTTTAATATTATGTTTTGATTTAATCTATTTGGTTTGTTTCTACTTGGTTTTTTATGTCAGGATATGTTATTTTTTCTTTTACGTTTTATAAATATGTGGCAGTTACTTTTTATGTTTATTAAGTTTTTATTTTGGGGTTTGGAGAAGTTAATGTTATGAAGTATTATCATTTCCAAATTTCTCTCTGTCTTGTTGTGTTTTAAAACTATCAGTGCTATCAGGGCCTTCATTGATCTTTCGGGAACTGAATTGCATGATAGAAGAGAGAAGAAACTATCCATTCAATAAGATAGGAAGTAATGGAGACCGGAACGAGCAGTTTATCTACTTCAAATTCACCAATTTTTTATGGTGAAAACTATCAAGCATGGGCAATGAAGATGACTGCATATTTGGAAGGGAATGATTTGTGGTTGACTGTTAAGGAGAATTATGATATTGATCCTTTACCAGATAATCCCTCAACGAATCAGATCAGATTTCATAAAGAGAGAACCACGAGGAAAGCAAAGGCAAAATCTATCATTTATGCTGTTATTACTCCAACTATTTTCACAAGGATTATGAAATTGAAGTCTGCTAAAGATATTTGGAACTTTCTCAAGGCATAGTAAAGGAGATGAGAGACTCAGAAGCATGAAAGTTTTTTGAATTTATTGAGAGATTTTGAAAGAATGCAAATGAAGGACTCAGAATTTATGAAAGAGGTTTTTGAGAGGTTGATTGAGATAGCAAATAAAGTTTGTGCTTTGGGGATTGAAATTAGGGATGAAAGATTAGTTCAAAAAATTATTGTGTCTCTGCTTGAGAAATTTGAAGCAACCATTACTTCCCTAAAGAAAATAAGAGATTTATCTGAAATCCAAGTTGCTGAATTTTTGAGTGCTTAGCAAGCTCAAGAACAAAGACGATTAATGCGAGAAGAAAAGGAAGAGCAAGTAGACAGTGCTTTACAAGCAAAAGTAAAGTCTGATGGTGGAGGAAAATGAAGAAAGAGTTATCATTTTAAAGGGATAACAAATTTGCAGCAAAAGATGAACATTCTAATAATTCTGGTGGATATGAGCAGTGGAAGAGAGACAGAAAGATCGGTGCTTGTCAACACTGCAGAAGAACTAATCATCCACATTTTTGTTGTTAGACGACCAGGTGTGAAATGCAGAAAATGTCACAAAATGGGGCATATAGAGAGGATATGCATGGAGAAACATACTCAGCAAAATAATGAGGCGCAAATAGTTACAAATGAGGTAGAGCATCTTTTTGTAGCTTCTTGTTTTAAATTTCAATTAGAGAATGATGGTTGGTTGGTAGATAGTGGTTGTACAAACTATATGACTAGTAATTTGAAGCTATCTACAGAGTTGGATAAATCAATTAGGTCGAAAGTTAAAGTTGGAAATGGTGAGTATATTGATGTGTTAGGTAAGGGCACAATTGTAGTGGGTGAAGATAATGAGATGAAGTTAATTCAAGATGTCTTTTATGTACCAACAATTTATCAAAATCTGTTGAGTGTTGGTCAATTGGTGGGAAAAGGTTATAAGGTGCATTTTCAGGAAAATGTATGTCTGATTTTTGACGTAGATGGTCTCCCTATGTTGAGGATGAAGATGAAGGATAAGTGGTTTTTTTTATTTCAACCTCAAGAATAGCAGAAGATGGCTTTCAAGTGTAATGAAGATGGGGTTGAAATATGGCATAAACGACTTGGACATGTTAATTGTAAGAGTTTGCAAATGTTACAGAATGAGTGTATGACAAAAGGTTTACCAAGCATAAATGATTGATTTTCACACTGCAAAACTTGTCTACTTGGAAAGAAAACAAGGTTGTCGTTAAAAGCAACAAGATGGAGAGCTTCAGAAAAGCTTCAGTTAATACACATAGACTTATATGGACCAATGTCAGAACCTTCACTCAATGGTAGCAAGTATTTCATTACATTCACTTATGACTTCACAAGGCTGAGTTGGATTTATTTTTGCAAAGAAAATCTGAAGTTGTTAATATATTTACAAAATTTAAAGTGTGTGTTGAGAATCAGTCTTGAAAAAAAATTAAAATGCTCAGGTCTGACAATGGAACATAATACACTGATTTTCGATTCAAGTCTATATAATATGTGATCAAGCAGGGATAGAACGCCAGTTTATGGTTCCATACTCACCTCAACAAAATGGTGTGAGTGAGAAAAAAATAGGAGTATTATGGAAATGGCGAGATGTTTGATGCAGGAGAAGAATTTACCAAAGAAATTTTGGGTTAAAGCTGCGAGTACTGTTGAACAGGTTGCCTACAAAGGCTTCGGATAGGTTGACACCTCATGAAGCTTGGTATGGTGCTAAACCTTCTGTAAAAAATTTAAAAGTCTTTGGTTGCATATGTTATTCACATGTTCCCAGTTTTAAAAGAGATAAGTTGGATCAAATAAGTGAGGTTGGAATTTTTAATGGCTATAGTCACACATCAAAAGCCTATAGAATTTTTCAACCTGAAAATGAAAAAATAATAGTCAGTAGAGATGTGTTTATGGATGAGAATGAATGAGATTGGAATACAAGGCAACCTGTAGAGAAGGAAGTTATTGGATTTGTGTAGGACGATTTTTATTCTACAGTAGATGATGTACCAGTGAAGGGCACAACATCACTTACAGATATATATATATATATATGTGTGTGTGTGTGTGTGTGTGTGAAATATGTAATGTTGTATTACTTGAACCAGCAAATTTTGAAGAAGCAAAAAGTAATCATAGATGGATTGTAGCTATGCAGTAGGAGTTAGCTATGATCGAAAAAAATAAAACATGGAAGCTAGTAGAGAGACCACCGAATAAAAATGTGATTAGAGTAAAGTGGGTTCTAAAACAAAGTTGAATGCTGATGGGTCTGTGAATAAATATAAAGGCTAGATTGGTTGTTAAAGGCTTTGCGCAGATTTAAGGTGTAGATTATTCGAAGACTTTTTCTCCTTTAGCAAGGCTTGATACAATCAGATTATTATTTGCAATAGCAGCAGATAAAGGATGGTCCATATTTCAGATGGATGTTAAGCCTGCGTTTTTAAATGGAGATCTTGAGGAAGATATATTTGTTGAACAACCAGATGGTTTTATTATTGTTGGGCAGGAAGAGAAGGTTTATAAACTTCAAAAGGCTTTGTATAGCCTTAAACAGGCACCAAGGGCATGGTATGGAAAGATTGATAAGTATTTGCAAGACTTTGGTTTTGTTAAAAGTTAAAGTGAATTCACTCTTTACGTTAAAAAAGTGAATAACAGTGTGGTAATATTGTCTCTGTATATGGATGATCTCTTACTCACTTGGGAAAATAAGCAGCAAATTGAAAAAGTGAAGTAAAGTCTGTCTAACGTCTTTAATATGACAGATTTAAGAAATATGGCTTATTTCTTGGGATGGGAGATCATGCAAAGTCCACAAAAGATTTTTATTTGTCAAAAGAAATATGTAAAGGAGACTTTGAAGAAACATCATATGGAGAGTTGTAAGAGTGTTAGCACTCCTATGGTTGTTACGGAAAAGCTGCAGAAAATTGATGGAACTGATCATGTTGATGTTGGCATGTATAGGAGCTTGATTGGTTGTCTGATGTATTTGACTACATCTAGACCTGATATTCTATTTGCAATGGGTGTTTTATCTAGATTCATGAGTTCCCTAAAAGAATCTCATCTGGTGGCTACAAAAAGGGTATTAAGGTATCTCAAAGGAACACAATCTTTTGGAGTGAAGTTCAGTAGATGTTAGAAACTCAAATTACATGGATTTTCTTATAGCGATTGGATAGGTTCGATAGATGACATGACGAGTACATATGGATATTGTTTCACTTTTGGTACTGCGTGATTTTCTTGGTGTTCCAAAAAGCAAGATATTATGGCACAGTCAATTGTGGAGGCTGAGTTTGTGGCTGCTATAGTGGTAGCAAATCAGGCATTATGGTTACTAAAAATGATGAAAGATTTGTGGTTTGCAGCAAATGAGGGTGTTGAAATTTATGTGGATGATCAGGCTGCATTGACGATATCAAAGAATCCGGTCTTTCATGGTAGAACCAAACACTTCAAAGTGAAATTTTACTGTTTGCGTGATGTTCAAAGAAGCAGAGATGTAGAGCTGATCTATTACAAGTCTAAGGATCAACTTGCAGATATATTAACAACATCGTTTGCAATTAGAATATTCGAACTGCTAAGGAAGAAACTGGGAGTTAGTTATAGCAACTGATCTATGGAGGAGTTTGTTGGAATGTCTCAGTTCTGCAATTTACGTGATTGTTGTTTGTTCTATTTTTAATATTGAGTTTTGATTTAATCAATTTAGTTTGTTTCTGGTTGGTTTGTTATGTCTGGACATGTTAGTTTTTCTTTTACAGTTTATAAATATGTGGCAGTTACTTTTTTTATGTTTATTAAGTTTGTTTTTTAGGGGCTGGAGAAGTTAATGTTATGAAGTATTATCATTCCCAGATTTCTCTCTGTCTTGTTCTGTTTTAAAACTATTAGTTTACAGACTCTAAAATAGTATATGTCACATGGTTTGACTTGACATAATGATCAAATGCATGCCTTGCCTAGCGTCTTGCTTCCAGGACACACACATATTCATAGGCTTGGAAATCAACTAACTCAAGTCTTTTTATTACCATTTTGAAAATAGCATAATTGCCACTACTCCAAACTAAATGGCCAACAAATTAATGGATAAATATAAACATGTTTCATCTAACATGATTTGCACAATTTGGGATAATAAATACAAACAATAAAGACCAGGCAATACTTTAATGCTATCATAATCACATACTTTCAGAATCTATAAAAAAAAAAAAAAAGATATAGTAATAATGGTTGTAGCTTTTATACTAAACACAAGCACCCTACACCTTCTAACTATACTATAAACTGTACACATTTATGCCTAAAAAAGCAGCTTCAAGCTGCCATCTCTGTCTAAAATTTGACTACACTTCCCAAGGTACCAAACAGTCTAACATAAACATAATCACATAAAACATAATGTAAGACACTAGATAGCTAAAATAAATAACAAGGTTGGCATTAGCTTAAAGGGTACACCACATTTACTTGAATTTAAAATTAGCTTCAAAATAGCAGAACATACCAGAACCTATGCCTGACACAATATCTATTGAAGAAGTTGGTCACACGTCATTTAAAGCTATCAAGACCCACTTTTGGCAATCACTAATTAAGGTCAACCTCCTAGTTTCATCATCACTTGAAATAATACCATTGAAATAACAATACTCAGTTGATATTAACAAAAAAAAACTTGCAAGAAAATATTCACAGAGCAGCTTGTCAATATAGTCCTTCATTATTTGTAAAAACCATGTCTATCTGTCTTCATTTTCCGACTCAACGACAACAAAATAAATTGGAAAATCTCATTATTCGCATCCATAAAAACAAGACTCAAGAAGACTTCATCGTATTTTCCTTTTAAGTGGCATCCATCAACTCCAATAAAAGTCCAGTAACCCGATAAAAAACCTTGCTTGTGTGCATAAAACTGATGAAGCACTGCTGGAATCTAGATGGAACATCTATAGTAGAGGCCAAGCATTACAGAATAACCATTGAACCTATATTTTCTCGATTTATTTTGGTAATGTAAGTGAATAAATGATCATAGATGTCTTTAAACTCGATTCTATTGGTCATCGGTGCTAAATTTCTTACTTTATACAGTGTGTGCCTCATCATGTTGAATTCATAAATTGACTTTAACAACTTTCTTATACTTAGCATATTAATATTAGGATAGGTTAAAATATCTGCTTTTAGTTTTGATGCCACTCATTTTTAGGGGTGTCAAAATGGATCATGACTCGATGGGTTGATACGAACCGGCGAAAAATAAGTGGGTTGGGTTTAAACTAAATGAATTTTGACCTGTTTATGACACGACACGTTTAACCTGCTTATAAACGAGTCGAGTTGGGTTTGACTAACAGGTTAACGTGTTGACCCGCATAATTGGGGTTAAAATAAAATTTATATAATTTTAAAGGGTTAAATAATATTTTTTTTTAATATTATATATATATTATCAATCTAACAATACCCTTTTTTTTTTAGAAAATTAGAAGCTATTCCGCCTCTCTATCTTCTCTCGTGCCTTCAACCGCCCGGCGCAACTTCCTCTTCTCTACCTCTTGTCTCGTCATCAACCAATCATAACTCAAATATCACCTATGTTGTCCCATATTCGTTGTTTGCCTCAAAAGAAACTCTCCATTTGTGGCTATCTACTGTTAGCGTTGTCAACCCTCGTTGTCGATTTCTCGTGTTGTATGTTTCTTCTAACACTAATTTTTTCAGTTCTAATCGTGTTGTATGTTTCTTTTCACACCAATTGTCTCAGTCCTAATTTTTTTTATCTTTAGCTTAGGAGTCGGAGTCTCTCTTTGATTTAATATATTGTTATGATTTTATTAGCTTTAATCAAATTTACAAGTGAGGATGTATAGATTTTGATTGATTAATTTAGCACTTGAGTGTGATGTATAGATTTTGATTGATTAATTATTTTATTTTATTTTATTTATTACTTTGTATTTAAATTAATTATTGTATTAGAAAAAAATGTAAATATAATAGGTTAAATGGGTTAATGGATAGACAAGTTAAATAGGTTAATGAATAAACAGGTTAAATGGGTTAATGCACAAACAGGTTCAACGAGTTAATAGATAAACAAGTTAAACGGGTAATCGAATTACACGATTAAAAATTTTGAGTTATTTAACCAAATTAATCGTGTCGACACGTTAACACGCGTATTAAACGGATTCGTGTCGGGTTGAGAAATTGCAACTTGTTTATTAAACGTGTCGAGTCGAGTCATGTTAGACATAAACGTAAACGAGTCGTATCCGGTTCAGTCAAACCCGATTCGCTAACACGAATTGACACCCCTACTCATTTTGCACCTGCTTCAATATTTTTCTGTAATTTACGGTTGCAGTGAACATTTATTAATACTTTGATTCAGAAGCCTACACCACTAGTAGGTGGACTAACATTGATCTTCCAAGGAGTACTATTTTTCATCTCGCAAAATAACGTAGCTTCAAATTTGATAAAAGTAATGCCACTGTGTCTCATACCTTTGATCTCATTAATATAGATCTAACGGAGCCTTATGCATATTAATTTGTAATGGGGCACCATATTTTGTCACATTGATTGATGATACAAGTATGTTACTTGAATTTAATTTATTAAACATAAGTCTCAAACACCCAAATTCTTATTAAACTTTGTCAAATTTATTCAAAACTAATATAGAGTGGCCATTAAAACTTTTAGGAGTGACAATGCCAATAAGTTTACCTCTAATGAATGCCAACATATTATTAGAGATAATGGTCTTAGTCATTGAAAACTTGTTCCTACAATCCCTAATAAAATGAGAAAGTTGAAAGCAAACATAAAAATCTTTTAAATCTTGTAAAAAAAAATCTATTCCATGCTAATTTGCTTTAAAATTTTGAGGAGATACTTTGCTTATTGCCATCTACATTTTAAGTACACCACCATTTTCTATCTTAACTTGGAAAACACTCCTTGAGATGTCATAACATCAATCGCCACACTATTTATCCAAACACTAACAAATAAGCCCTATTGAACATATATTATAGCCTTTAACCAAAACACATGCAACATATAATTAATCCAAAAAAAAAAAACTCAGTTCTTATCCAATGCAAATAAGATCCAAAAATAAAATCTACAATCAAAGACATTCTCATATCCAAAAGTAGAACCTGAAAGGACAAATAACCAACCTTTCCGTTGTAACTTCCAAACAAAATTTAGAGGCACTTGGTATCTTGACTATCCTATCTTGTAACTGCCTTATCTCCAAGTAACTGACTAAACGATCCACTTGCCCATGCAAGTAGGATCAAATCTGAAAAATTTGAGACTATTAAATCTTCTAATAGATCACAATCATGACTTTGAACGCCTTGTAAGTACATAATCACACATAGGTAAGTGATTCTAAACCCAAAATTCTAAAACCTAATCTTTTACTTTCCTCTCAGTAATATAATCTGATTTAAGCGTGGAATAGCCATTCAGAAAACACCACACTAGTGTCTCTCGGTCCTCACCTGGTGTCCCTCCACCCTCACCTTTCCACATAATTGGAGGTCATCGGAGAGTCGAATCAGAAGATAACAACCCCATCATCCAAGGGGTCTAAAGTTTTGAACGATAGTATAAAATGATATTTTTATTTTAGATCATATAAAATTTTATTTAAATTTATAGATTTTTTTTTTAATAAAAAATGTACCCAAATTATTATTTTTTTTCGTTTACAAAAATGGATTACCTTACTTATTAGTCACCATCATATTCTAATAAAAGAAATATCATGAAAATAAAGTGAATAAATCTATTTACTTAAAAGAACGAATAATATACTCATAAAATTTGCCAAAAATATCCATTTTTAGAGACACAATCGATTGGAAAGATATAGATATACCCTACCTGAAAGGAGTAATTATACCAAAATGTTTGTTCAATGTTATAACAAGCAATATATAAAAAGAAGCAACAGATATGAATGTTGGGAAAAAATAACATGGTTCCCTTATATGATGGATGGTCTGGTCTACTCGTTTCCATAAATTAATACAAAGGGGCAGACATCACATGCCATGTTTCCAATCATCACACGGCTATCATTAAATCTGACCAAATTATCAAATCAACTACAGCCGTCCGATCTGTCTCTTTTCCACCTAATTCAAGGGAGCACTTAGTCCCCACGTTTCCCTCCTCTCACCGACCACTTCCTCCTTTCCTTCGCTTTTCTCTTCTTATCTTCCCTTCCATATAACTATATTTCACAAAAGTTTCCTTTCCAATTTATTTATTTATTTATTTTATAAGGTTATGAGGATTGTTAACCATATTTTTCAAATTAATTATTTAATTATATGAAGAGTTAATTTAACCGTTTAATTTCCAATTTTTAGACCAATTAAATCATTTTTATGGATGTAAATCATTTAATTGATATTTTGAAATTAATTTTATTTTACTATTATATTAGTTTTTTTTTTAAAAAAAAAACTTAATTAATCTACAACTTGAAAATTAAAGGATTAAATTGACCATTCATAAAGTTTGAGAACTAACTCCATTAACATAGTTAAATTCAAAGATTTTTTTAAAATTTTATATTTTTTAAAACAAAAATGATTTACAAATCTTACAATATAATAACTCATATGTTAGGATTTCGTAAAATTCACTTGCCACTAAATTATTTTTATATATATTTAAAATATATATTAACAATTTAAAATATTAAGTTATAATACTTGTTTTTATGGTAATTCAAAATTCTGGACTCGTCGAGAAGAGATCTAGTAAAAATCACTTTCCACTAAACTACATTTAAATGATTATATTTTTAAAATTTATCAAATAAATTTTTTTTTCTTTTTTACTATTAAAAAATATCTATCAAGTTCATCACTAAACTACCATACATATTCATATCGAAGGTTTTTGGAAAATAAATTGAAAACTGATAACAAAAGGAAAAATATTTTTAGGGTCTTTATGATAATAATATAAAAATTAGGGACAAAACAGAAAAAAGAATTAAAAATAATAATATTTCTTTCTTAATATTTCCACTTTATTTGTATACATATAAACCCTCACTCCCTCATCAATTACTACAACAACAATCATCATTACTCTTCACAACCAAAACAACCCTAGCTAGTAATGGAATTGGAGATAACGGAGCTGAGACTGGGTCCACCGGGAAGCGAGAAGAAAAGGGTACTGGAAGAAGTCTCCGATGAAGAGGACGGAGGCCGGAAAAGCCAAGCGGTGGGGTGGCCGCCGGTGTGTTCGTACCGGAGGAAGAATAGTTTTAATGAGAAAGAGAAGAAGATGTACGTGAAAGTGAGTATGGATGGAGCTCCTTTTCTTCGTAAGGTTGATTTGGGAATGCATAAGGATTACTCTCAGCTTGCGTTCATGTTGGAGAATCTCTTTCACCATTCTTCGATACTTATAAGTACGTATATATCATCTTATCTTTCCCTTTAACATTCCTAATCCATGCATTTAACATGCCAAATTAGAAAATTATTTAAAGAAATTGAGGGGCTACTTATATTATTACTACATATTATTTTACTAAAATTTAGAAGTTGAGATCTTTACATTCAGATATACTAATGCGTTTAAACTGGAACAATTTTAAAATGACTGATTTTCCAAAAATTTTATCTAAATAAAGATACGTAAAAAAGTAAAATATACTGAAAAGTATAATTGCAGGTATTGTTGTGCCACCGCTCCTCAAATAATTCTGAGAGGGGATCCGACGTTACAATGCAATATTAGTCCAATTTGAAATAAATTAATTTATTAAAATAAATAGTTATGTAATTAAATGAAAGTTTGGTGATTAATAGTAATTAAATTAAAATGTAGGTGAGGGAGTGAAAGATGGAGGAGAGAAGGGGAGGTCGGAGTATGTGGTGATATATGAAGACAAAGATGGAGACTGGATGCTGGCTGGAGATGTCCCTTGGGAGTATGTTTTCTTCTTCTCTCCATTTTTTTCACATGTTTTTTTTACTGTGCTTCTTACTAAATGAATCAATCAACAGTCAATATGAGCATCATTTTCTTAAATTGTAAGATAAAATAACTGAAATTATGTTCGCAAAAATGTAAATGAAATGGTGCGTGTGTATATATATATATATATAAAAATTTAAATTTAAAAATTTTAATAGTTCCTAAATTTATCTTTAATTTTAAAATAGTTATTCAACTTACTTTTAAATAATTAACTAATAGAAAATTATAAAAAAAAAAATAAATCTCCGTGTTAATAAATCACACCAAATTTATTTCAATTTATAAATTTTTAAATATTAGAATTTTTAAAAAAAAAAATAATATTTTTTTCATTTCAGTTTTTTTTTTTTAACGAATTTTCACAAATCTCACTTTACATCTTCACTTTTTTTTTCACGAATAAATATTTTAATTATGAGTCTTTTGAGTTTTTCATACTTTTTTAATGCGTCTAAGGAAAAATATTTTAGTTACGAGTCTTTATTAATCTTATTTTATATGTTTACGACTTTTTTCTAAATTTTAAATATATAAAATTTTTTACAGAATATTTTAATTATTTTTAAATTTTTGAATTTTCAAAAATTATAAACTGAAATGTATAATCTATTAATTAATTTTTAGAAAAAAAATCACTTTTTTATTTTTATTTTTATTTTTTTAGATTTAGTAGTTCCCTATTACAATTTTCTAAGAGAGAATACAATCAATCAAAGCTAATTATTTGTTTGATTTGAGTTATATTACTAATTAGCCTGATTTTTATGGATCATACTTGAAAAATGAATTTAATTAAAATTAGGTAATGGTTAAGTGGGTGGTAGGGTAAATAGAGGGAAAGAGAAGGGCAAAACCGTCATTTAAGTAAAATCACGAGTGGCTACGGTGGAGAAGATGCTGCCGACATAAGTAAAATGATGAACGATAATGTCTGGTAGATGACAATATTGTCCTTCTGGTCAATCCAATCCAAAAGCAAATTGTTGGTTGCTTGTCTACCCACATTTTCAACACTCAATTATCACATCCCCACTCATAATTACTTTTTTTTCTAGAAACTTCTTTAGTCTCCAAAAGCCAATTCATGCTTTTTAACAAAGGAAAATTTTCCTTTTGCCCTAGTTTTTTAAATTCTTTCAAAAAATTTCAGTTGTAGAAACTATTTCCCCTCAAATTCTTAATTTTAAAATTATTATATAAATCATTTCCATTTAACACTTCAAATTTAAAATATTTAAAATTATTACACAAACTTTATAACCTAAATTTAAAATACATTAATAGTAATAAAAAAAAATGTTATCTATTAATTTAAATAAAAATATAAATTAAAGATATTTTCATAATAAAATATTTTATTTACTGGTCAAATATATTTAAAAAATTTAAATAAAATTTAATGAATATTAATTTTAAAATATAAAATAATAATAATAATAATAAAGTGGATGAATAAAATTATTAATATTTTCATTAAAATAGAAAGTTATTAAAGGTAGTTAAAAAATATTTTTAAAAAAATAAAAAATTTTGGTAAATAATGTCAAAATTAAAATTAGAATTTTTATAGACTTACTATTTTTGAAAAATAATTTTTAAAACTAATATTTTTTATTTTTTTTTCTTTTAACTAATATTTGTAAAGTTTATGACCTGTGAATAGGATGTTTGCTGAATCTTGCAAGAGATTGAGGATTGCAAAGAGAGCAAATGCTAAGGGTTTTGGATTTGAATCCAAAGATGCAATGAAGAAAAGTTCAAATAATTAGAAACAACTTACATTTTATAAGGTTGATGAAGAATTCAATCAATAGATTTATATTGTTTTTTTATATAATTTTTATTTATTTATTCCATTGTAATCAAACTATGACTATGTAGTTAAACAAGGATAACATCCTCTTATAGGAAACTATATTTTCCTTTGCAGGTTGAATTTGGTTTTATGCTATGATTGTATTGATTGAGATAAGTGAAGTTGTTTTCTATTTCTTTTATCTAACTTCTTTTTAATTATTTTTTTATAAAGTAAATTATTAAACTAAGTTACATGAAATCCGCTATAATATAATTCTCTAAAAATTTCAAATAACTTTTTTTTTAGAAAAAGAAAATACTCTTAAAAGTTAATTTAAATTTATATAATTATTTTGAACAAATATTAAAAAAATTTATAAATAAAATTAATTTTTTTATAAAAAAAATCTCTTTAAAAGTTAATTTAAATTTATATAATTATTTTGAACAAATTACATTAAAAAAAGTTTATAAATAAAATTAAATGTTTTTTAAATATAACTTTTAAACAGTAAATTTAGATATGTAAATAAATAAATAATTAATTAACTAAAAACAATTGAGATAATCAATTCATATGTATTTATATTCTTTAATTCTTTAAGGATGAACAATTAATATAATAAAAGCAAAAATCAAGCAGACATTTTAATGTGTGTTCGTCAAACTTAGCGTTTAGTCAGTTTAGTCAGCATATAGATTATAAAGTAGCATTTCAGATTTTTTTAAGTGTTTGGCATCAAATTTTATAACACCGTGCTTTGAGATAGATTTTGAAATTAGCTTTGAGATGGAATACTGTTTCAAAATTATATGTGTAACCTAGTTAAATTATCATTCATTTCCACCTATCTCCACTCTTTTATTTCCTGAAGAAAAAAAAAATCCTTTTAATCTCTTTAGTCAGATAACAAAATCCACAAAAAAAAAAAAAAAAGCTTTGCTAGAATTGCGGATAAGGTTGCACCTTTGAGATGAAAAATTGTTGGGTGTGTGAGAAATTAAAATGGATATTGTATTTTGGTTATCTTTTAAAGAAAACAGAGAAAGAAAATTGGTAATGTTTACATAGAGTTTGGGAGAGGGAGAGGGAGAGGGAGAGAGAAAGAAATAGAGATATTTAAAAAAATTATAAAACGAACAAAAAAATATTCTTAAAGAAAAAATATTGTCTCTCATAATTGGTATGTATTTTTTTTAAGATTAATTTTTAAATAATATTTATTCTATTATGAAGTATAATATTTTAATTATAATTGATTATTATTGTTATTATTATTATTAGAATTTTATTTAAATATCTTTTAATTATTTTTTATTTACAATTATATAGTATTTTTTATACATAATATCGTTTCAATAATTTTATATTTTAACAGATAATTTAAAAATTAACTGTTATACCAAACACTCAGTATAATAGTTAACCTAATAGTTAATTTAAAAGTTAATTTAGCAGCTAATTATTACGGCTAATTGAATATTTTAACAGATAATTTAAAAATTAATTGTCATATCAAACATTCAGTATAATAGTTAACTTAATAGTTAATTTAAAAATTAATTTAGCAGCTAATTATTACAACTAATTGTTAATTTAACACCTAATTAAAAATTAACACAAACTTAATAATTACTTTTTATAATCATGATAATCATGCACAAGATATATTCATGTACCTTTAGACATAGTCATATAATATAGGTGGATCTCAAAGATAGTGTAGTTTTTGAATAAACAAAAATATATAATATAATATATTATAGCAATTTAGGATTTTCAATTAATATTATAAATTTTCAATGTGTCAATTTACTATAGTGCAAACAGTAAAAACCATTGTCATGATAATACTAGACACAAACTTAAGGGAAAGTAACTTCATTTATTAAATACGAAATCCAAAAGAATATTTTGGACACATCATATTCTGTTCTCTTAGTCATAGGGATTATATCATATTCCTAATAATAAATAAACAAAAATATACATGCACATGACTGATCAACTTCAAACCCAAAGACACTAACTAGTTTAGTTTCTGATACAGAATCTAATCTGTATCTTAATAAGATATTCATTTCCACAACCAACCAACATAACTAATTATAAAATTTCCGACACAATTTAGTTGACCGTTTCTTCTGTTCTATATGACCAATAAAATATGGTATTATTGCTTTAATTAACTCATTAATTTTTTTTAATTAATTAATTAGTACTAATAGTAACTAATTAGAGCTTGTCATTTTCCATTTTCAGTAGAATATTTTTAGTAATGTGTGAATATGTGATGCTATGAATTTTGTCATATTTGGCTGTCTGTTTACAACGAATTTGGCTGCTAATTGTATTAAAAAAAGTTCTTTGCACGAGGTACACTTAACAGATTATTTCACTAAGTACAGTGAGTAATGTGTTTTTAACATTGTTTATTTGAATATTTTATGAAAAGAATTAATGGGTTCATTATTAATAACTAGTTTGCTTCTGTTTCAGTTAAAAAGAGGAACCTCGCCGTATGTATTGCAAAGGCGCCCACTGCCCGCACAGTCCACATTCAATGGTTTTGCGGTTTCACTCCAAATTCATGTATTTGATAATTTTTTAATATTTTTTTTAAAAAGATTATTTAAACGTTTTTATTTTTAATTTTCAAGTATATCCTCTCATTAATATAAAAATAATAATTAATATTTAAAAATAAAATTAAAAAACAATAGTAATTTTTTATAAATTAAAATAAACATTTGAAATAAAATAAAAATTAAAGTAAAAAGAGTCAATTGAATTAAAATTGAAAGAGTATTATTTAAAATATATATGGGGTATATTTTTATTATTTAATTTAAGACCTAATTGCATTTTATTCCACTAAAATTTCTTTTTATTCAATATACATAAATATTTACATTAATTTGATATTTTACTTTCCCATTAACGTAAATTAACGGTAAATTCTAATATCTAAATATTGTGAAATGATATAAATAATCTTATATAGTATTCATTTTTTTTATTTAGTAGTGTTATCTTCAATCATAACGGTGAAAATAATATTTAGCAGTTTATACAACAGTTGGAGAACCGTTTTGAAAAAAAAAATAAGAAAAAGGTGTTTAACTGTAGCGATTGAAGATAACGGTCGGCGATTCAAGCAGTGATATGACAAATGCTACTCGTAGTGACTTTCTTCAACTGCTATTCAACCTGCTACTTCAAAACTACCAAAATATCATTATATTAAATATTAATAAATACAAGTTAAATAAGTACACCATTCTTATTTGTAATTTTATATCTAACTGCTATTTTGAACCGTTACAGCTACCATCGAGCAATTAATGCAACCATTATTTTCATAGCTATTTAATTCGATATTTCCAACTGCTAACTACTACAGCTATTTAAACCACTACTTTAACCGCTGGCGCCAAACATAGCCTTGATCGTTTATAAATTTGTTAGAAATTTTTTGTTCAATCCCTCTTACTTATTAGTTCAATGTTTGATTCAACCAAGACAATTTTTCCTCTATATATAAATCTCTTCTTTTTTTTTTTCAATCATACTCAAATGAACATATTTAAAATTAGAAAATCAATAAATATCTCTTTTGGGCGAATAACGAAAACGATGACAACACAATCCCAATTCGAAATTTCTTTAATGGCGAGACAACCTCAATTCGAAATCTTCTTAGTGGCGAGACCCAACCTCAATGTTTACTGCCCCACTGGGTATGACTTCAATTCAATATTCACGATCCCAGAAGAACAAGATACTTTCTCTTCAATAGGGTAACTCTATAAAATAGTGAGCATCAAACATATTTTCCTAATTTATTTTCTTTCCAACAAAGGAATATCATCAATCAAATTAGAAAAATAAAATCTTTCAAAAACATGAATCAAGCTATTAGAAAATAGATTTAAGAATTTATTTTAGAAATCATTCCTTAAAATAAATTCTTTGATTCACCCTATAGTAATAATAATAACTATTTTGAAGTGGATTATTATTATTATTATTACTATTATAATAATAATAATATTATTATTATATATTAAAGAAATGAAATGGATTATTATTTTTATTATTTTATAATTAGAATACAAATTACAAAAATAAACTTTTGTATCACTGCTATGTTTCTGTTGTTTCAAATAAACCAAAAATAAAATTAAAAATATAAGAATTTAACATCGTATTTTTAAATATCCTTGGGAGATGAATATATACATATATATATATATATTTGAAATTCAAAAAAAAAACATAAAATAAAAGGCACAGAGTTAATTACAAAAAAAATCTCCACTTTTTCAATTTTTTTTTTCATTAATCCACTTATTTCAAACGATCCTTACAAAAAAGACAAATCAAACAAACTTTTTATATTAACCCACTGGTTTCAGACTTTTTTCCTGTTAAAAAGTACTGTTATAAAACCAGAAATGAGTTTTTTTGTTAAGTAATTTTTGAAACCAGTAGATTAATGCAAAAAGTTATAAAAACTAGGGTTTTTTTCTTTATTTTTTTTAATTTACCCTTAACAGGTCGCAAATAAAAATACATAATAAAATATTAAAGGTAATATAGTATCTTACATTACCCCATCCATTCAAAAGTATTAGTCCTTTAAACTCAGTTTTACCACAGTTAAAAAATGAGTTTAATGTTTAAAAATTAACTAATTTACTTTTTAAAAAGTTTTTGTTGGGATTTTGGGGTTTGAGTATACTTAAGAGACCCATACGATGATTAACATATAGGTTGAGATCAGTTGTAATTACTCCCACATCAATCATCGTGATCCTTGTCAAATAAGGACGCAAGTAAGTTAGAGAGTGAATAACACAGATACAAGAAAAAAAGAAAAAAAAAAACACTCTCATTGAATAGTTCTTTTCAACACAAGAGAATAAAAGACAAGTTGCACTTACCCAATTATTAGAGGAATAAATCCTGCCGTGATTGTTTTCCGACTAGAATTAAGTTGAACCGTAAAATTTTTCATTCTTTTCTCTTCTTTGTTATTCATTTACATTATATGATAATGTATATGTTTTGTAGTTCATGTGAATTTGTATTCGATGATAATTCAATGACTTCAATTGGTATCAAAACTTCTAGTTATACTATTTGCTTGATGAATTTGAAAACTATGAATTTTGAATATCTTACTATAATTATACAACCATATCTTAATGTTGTACAGTTTTAAAAGTGATTTTCGTCACTTTAAAGATTTTTAGAAAAATTTGTGCTTGTCGGTTTTTGGCATGTTATATATTATTGGATTTGTTTTTTTATACAAATCCGTTGATATAAAATTCATATTTTTTTTTATATGTAAAACGAAGGAGATACAACCTTTAGAAGTTTTCTGGTCATTATTTGTTAGAAAATCAGATATTGTTTTAATTTTTCTTTCTAAAAGAAAATTAATACTTGCAAACTCCACTCGTAGGGCAAGGAGTTGAATGTCACTGCCGGCGATAGGGTAATGGAAAGAAGTAGCAGAGGACACTACCAGTACCAGCTCGTGGAGACGAATCCACGACCACTGGTCCGACTGCCGTCGGCGACCTCCAAAGTGGCACGTGAAGGCTGTTATTTCTCAGGTAATATGCAATCAGTGCTGATGTGGCAGCCACGCCAGAAGAGGGGTTGAATATGTGCAAGCTGATGCATTAGCGACATGCGCCGACACCAGAGTGCACCACGTGTTATCGGCATGTGCAGTACACTCTCCGTCTTCTGCCGAAGCGTCGCCAACACGCCACATCTCCGGCTGTTAGAATTTTTTAAAAAAAAAAATTGGAGTAATATTTTATTTTATTTTCAATTTTTTATTAGTCTAATTTTTTTGTTTGTTATTGTTTATGCCTTATATCTCATGCATGCTTAGGAAATACTAACCCCCGTTTTTTTTTACATGATACACTCTACTTTTTCACAAAAAGTAAGAAAATAATTTTTTTCCTAAAATGCCCTTGGTCCATAAGTGATTGAACACAATGTTTACTGAGCATCACACTTTTAAATTACAGTTCATCAAAAGTGGGACGCGCTTAAGGAAACATTTCAATTACACGCTAAAAAGAAATAATCTTTTAAAATTTTGGTTTCCCACCAAAATTTCAAGAGCCAAAAATTCCAGAATCCTAGTGGTATTTAACCCAGTTGATCATAGAGGGAGATGAAGAGAAATTGATTTCTTCCATTGAAGAAAAAAAAAAAGAACTGTCACACAATACAAAAAATAAGGGACTTATCTAAAACATTGCATTAGAAGACTACACAGACTTGCACTTTAATGTTTGGTTGGTTCTACTCTGTTCTGCTTCTTTATGTTCTTCACTCTTTTTGATTCTCAAGTTGATGAGGCATGGCTAGCTGTGATGATTTTTTCATGGAGGTTGATGAATTGTTGCACCTACAAGATTGGATTCAAAACATGTCAGATTCTGAAGATGCTGCAATGTTCGAGATTGAAATTGACATTTAAGATGACAATCAAACAGTAGCCGATAATTTAGCTAACTTGTTGGATGAGGCTAATGGTTCTAATGCAGAGTTACAATCCACACAGCAATCATTCTACAAAGGCAATAGACATGAACTCACAAATAATAAAAAACAGGTCATGGTTCATAGACTTCTTTCATTGGCATATGGAAATTTTAATGTACCTCATGGGGCTATATCTGATATTGCAAAGGAGATTGGGTGTCATAAAGTTACCGCCAGCAGAATATGGAATCATGAAAAGAAATATTTGATAGAAACAGGACAAGTTAATGTGTGCAGTAGAAAACGTGGAAGAGTGGGCAAAAAGATGAGGAATTGGGACGAAGAGTTCATTAAGTCTATTCCTCAGAAACACAAAACAACAATTAGAGCTTTTGCACATGCCATTGATGCTAGCACAACTTGCATTATAAGAATTATTAACACGAGATTAATTAGATCACATACAAGTAGCATCAAACCAAGTCTAACTCATCACCATAAACTAAGTAGACTCAAATGGGTTGTTAGCAAAATCATACCAAGAACAGTAGAAGTTGGGCCTCGATTTGAATGCCTAAAAAATGTGGTACACATAGATGAAAAGTGGTTTTGGTTAAGTAAAATAACACAGAGATTTTACTTGATGGCTAGGGAAGAAGAGCCCTTGAGGACAACTCAAAATAAAAATTTCATCCCTAAGTGCATGTTCTTGGCAGCAATAACTAGACCACGATTTGGAATTAATGGTGACTGCATTTTCGATGGTCATTCACAGGATTGCACATTGCAAAAAGGTCATTAGTTAACAGAGCTGCATGATCTATTGAGGAAAAAGCACTACAATCAATTACTAGACCTATCATCAGAAAGATAATCATCCAGCATCTTATCCCAGCGGTGAAAGTTTGATGGCCAGCAACATCACCAACAAAATGCATTTGGATACAACAGGACAATGCAAGACCTCGCATAAACACAGATGATAGAGAATTTCTAGAAGTAGCTAATTCAGATGGTTTTGAAATGCATTTAATATGCTAGCCAGCTTAGAGTCCTGATTTGAATTATCTTGACTTGGGTTTTTTTAAAGCTATTTAGGCTCTACAACAACAAAAATTCCCAAAAGACACAAAAGAGTTAATTAAAGCGGTAAAGGATGCCTATGAGGAGTATGATCCAATGAAAATACATTTCACATGGCTACAACTGCAGAAAATACTATAAAAATCCACATAAAGGCGAAAATAAGTTGGCCAAGATTGGACAACTTCCCTTTCAAGTAGGTGTTGAATATGAATTGCTTGAAGAGGAAATCAAATGATTGAATGAAAGAATTGTTGATGTGAGAGGAAGAGAATTGGATAAGTTCTATAAGTTAATGTGATTGAAAACTTAACCTCTATAAGTTAATGTGATTGACTTCATATTCCTCTAATTAAATTAAAAATGATTCAGATAAGTTCCAATCAACAAGATGAGACCTAAAGCGATTAATTTCAGTTCTTAGATACATTAAATTACCCAGATTGTAATTAACTAATTTGGAGCTTCCATCAATAACTTAAGTGGCACTACCAAGTTTAGCATATATGCACATACTCCAAATAAAAGAAGTCTTAACATAACTAAACTTCTACACACATTTACAACCAAAAATAAGCAAACAAACACCAAGTGTATAACCATCAAGTATCACAATCCAAATCAACACAGCCAAAAGCCAAAAACTTGCAATAAAATAAAAGTAATTGATGAACTAACATCCCTCACTTCCACCACTGAACAAGATAAAGCAATTAGAAACAAAATTGAGAGAGTGAGAAGCTCTAGGACTAGGAAACACCAAACCAGCAACTGGGTAACCAAGTTTATGAACAAAAATAGACCCAAGTTGGAGATAGGAGATGATGATGATCCATTGTTGTTGCTGGTTTCAGCCATGTTGGTTGAGGAATTGTGGATTGGTGGGGTGTGTGTGAAAGGAAATCAGCATATTGAAGACCATCAAAACAGATGATGTGTGTAGAACAGACTCTGGAATAAGGTGTATGAGAAGAGATTGCTAACTAAACCTATTGTTCTGATACACCATCAACACCAGAAGCAAGTCCCGATCAACAAGAAAGCACAACCCACAAAATTAATATAAAAAAGCATCAATAACAAAACTAATACTAAATAGCAATCATAATTAAACAAAACAAGAGATAACAGATCTGCACTATTTCAAAATAATCAAAATTTTACCTCCTTTTTAACTTCATTAATTCTTCATCATTAGTAGAGGGGAGCGAATCCAGCACGAAATCAGGAGCTTCATCCTCACTAGTCGGGTCAAGCAAATCTGGTACGACATCAAGCGAAAAGACATCAGTATCGAACAGTTTGGATCATTCCCCTTCGTCAATGCACAATTTCGAATCATCAACAACCCTTAATATGCCTTTCAATGTTGGAAAATAAATCTTGTACAAGTCCGCAAGTAGTTGAGAGGATGAACGATTAAAAATTTTTGGGAATTTAGTAACCTCACAATATTTAGGGTTCATCACGTTGTAAACTAAAAAAATTGCACATTCTGACTTCATTGACTTGTTGAAATCCTGCTACAAATCGCATATTCAGGACTTCCTCAATCAAGAAAGATCTTGGAGATGAGATATTTTTGCATCTAATGCAATTAACTCACTCAAGATTTTACTCACCATTTTTCCCCAAATTAGCGGTAAAGAACCCTAACAATGGACGACTGTTTTTTTTCCCTTTTGTTGAATTATTGGGTGCGTTGGATTGGAATAAAAGTGTCGGTTAGGTTAGTAATTCATTAGCAACTATAATTAGGTTATAATCTTTATTTTTGTTATTTAAATTCAAGGGCATAATGGTACATTCCATTAAAAAGATTACCATCTTTGGAAAATGTAACAATTTAAAAAAACACCAAAAATGGAAATTGTAACAAGTAAAATAAACGGAGGTTAGTAATTAATTAGCGTTTTAATTATTTTAATTGACATTTGTTTTGCATTTTAGATACTAATATAATGTCATATGCATGTGTTTTGACATATATCTTCTATTTTTTTCTTCAGATTATGCAACATTATTAGTTCGGATTCTTTGCCAATGAACAACATTGGATTCCATATGAGTGCGCCATACACTACCATCCCTGATAGTTGGCCCCAGCTCTTATGTACCCATCTCCACTAGGCATGGTTCATCCGCTTAAGCACCACTTGCTCATCCGCCACTGCATGCACCAGCTCCATCTCCTACACCCATCATGCCCCCTCAATAGATATTTGGTCCATCACCAGGCTTTAGGCTTATTCCAGCACATGTGCCTCCTACGCCAAGGATGGTGGTCCCTCCTCCGACGACGGTGATTATATCGATTTTTCACCATTATCAGCCACGTCCACCACCTCCTCCAGAGTAGCATCCGGTTGCTTCTATTGTAGCTCTAGTAGCACCTATACCAGATCTAGAGGAGGATCATGTGGCTGTCGATGATGATGAGGATCATGTGGCTGTCGATGAAGACGACAATCTTATGGCTGCTGATTAAGGGCATGAAGGGGATCATGTAGCTGCAGATGATGGACAAAATGATGACATCCCTTTTTATGGATGATGTTCGGCACGTCGCAGATGACGAGGTTAGGTGGGACTTAGATGATGGTATAGAGGATGTGATGGATGGTTGGGATATTTCAATAGTTGCTGATGAGGCCTCCTGGATGAGGCTCATGATGGTCAGAATGAAGTCACATTAGATGATTACATACTAGATGATCCTTTGTTGGGGTGGCTAACTCTTCAGCAGATGATACACTAGAGGATGATGCAGAGGAACACAGAATCCTGAGGCCGATGTTGATGATCATTGAGCGCTTACATTTATCTTTAGTTGGCTTTTTTCATATTCACATGATTTCCTTGTTTACATATTTTATTGATATATATATATGGCTTATGACTTTGGTTTATCTTGTTTATATTAATCTCAATGTCTGTTATCTTCTTTACTTGACATTGTTTGGTGCTTATATGATTAACTTATCATATTTTTGTGTTTTATGGAGATCATTGATATTTATTACACACCTCATGATAATTTAATGTGTTGATTTGATTTAAGGTTAAAGATGATGATTAGATAGATTTACTATTTTTTCTGATTCCCCCTTTAATTGACTTAATATGTTTTCTGATTGAAATTGTTAGTGCATTATGAGTTATATCGAATGATTGAATGTAGGATGGCTTACATATCTTCATGTAATGTTAACAGTAATGGTTTCTTATCAAAGAATATTATCGATGAACTCAACAAGAGAGACAAACTGAACAAGGACAAGTACGATATATGGCATTGCAAGATCCAGTATATCTTGGAAGAGCAAAAGGCTCTTGAAATGTTGACTAATACCATGGTTGAATCGGCACTTAGGCCAAGCGAGACATGGATGCTTACTTGGCCTGGAAGCGGAAGAACAATATAGCAAGGATAAATATTCTGTTAAGCATGGCTGATGATCTGATATGCACACAGAACATGTGGGTGACCTTGAAGGAAAATTTTGGTGGGACTTTGAACACAAAACTTCGACAACTGACTATCAAGTTTAACACTTATCGAAAGCACAATGATCATTCTATGTGCTAACATCTAAGAGAGATGACAAACATGATCCAGGAGTTAAAGTCAGTTGGTCATGTTTTATTAGATGGATAGTAGGCGTTAGTGGTTATAAGGTTTCTCCCCAACAGCTGAAAAAGTATGAAGATCAACATGACCCCACAATGACAACACCAAGACGTTTGATGACATTTTGTGTCATGTTAAACTCGAGGACGAGTGCTTGGAGGTGGCCAAATCCTCGGGTTAGCTCTAAATGACTACATCCAGCATGTGCAAAGGCACGAGTGCTAAGCATAAGAGGTGAACAAGGGGCAGAAAGAAAGAAAAGGATCCAAAAAACCCAAATTAGCTCGGGACCAGTAACCCAAAGAAGAAGGCCAAGCGAGGTAAGGGTCAGTAGAGAGACAAAAACAAGATGAAGTGTTACGATTATGACAAGATGGGTCACTTCACGTGTGAATGCACCTAGCCCAAGAAGGAGCTAACTATTTATGATTTTTCCCTAATTATTGTTTATGTTTCTAACTCTATTTCGCTTGCCAAGGCTCACCCAATATGGATTGTAGACTCCGGTTCCACGGACCATGTAGTTAGAGATAAAAGAGTGTTTGTCGAGTATTGTCGGATACCGCGAGGTACTCGATGGATATATGTGGGCAACAAATCGTGTGTAGAAGTTAAATAAATTGGTATTTACAAACTAATGATACAAAATGACCAAACATTACTTGCACATGATGTCTTGTTTACTCCAAAAATTAGGTGCAACCTTGTCTCTGTTCCTATTCTATTATCATATGATTAAAAGTTAGTTTTTATGCTACTAGTTTAAAAGTATTTTGTAATTCTGTTTGTATTGGATTTGGATAATTTGTTGATGGATTTGTGGTACTTGACATTGAATGTTATGAGAATCCTTCTTTACTTTCAAATGATAGTTTTTCATTGATTACCTCTTTTGATGCTAGTATATCATGGCATGCTAGGATTGGTCATATAAGTTAAGATAGGATGAACATGTTGACAAAAGAGTGGATTTTAGGTTCCTATGATAAGATAGAGTTGACGACCTGTAATCATTGTATAGCAGGCAAAGCCACTAGAAAACCTTCTAGAAAGGCTACTAGGGTTAATTCTCTATTAGAATTAATTCATTCTGATATATGTGGACCCATGAATGTTGGAGTTATAAGCGATACATCATCTTTTATTACATTTATAGATGATTTTACTGATTTTGGTATGTTCTATCTGATCTCACATAAGTTTGACGCATTAGACTGCTTTGAAAACTTTTTGGCTGTGATGGAGAATCAATTGGATAAGACCGTCAAAGTGTTGTGCATTGACCGAGGACGAGAATATATATCTGACCAATTTAAAATATTGTGTCAAGAGAAATATATTGTAAGACAATAAACCATTCTAAGGACTCCTTAACAGAATGGAGTTACAGATAGAAGGAATATAACATTGTTGGAAATGGTTCAATCAATGATGACACAAGCTAATATTCCAATTTCATATTGGGGGAGATGCTCTTCTTACAACTACTCATATATTAAATAGGCTTCCCTCTAAAATTGTGACTTCTACTCCATATGAATTGTAGACATGTAGAAAATCTAGCCTATCTTACTTGCGACCCTAGGGGTGTGCTTGTTATGTACATGATCTAACTAGTCCATTTGAAAAGTTGGGTGCTAGAAAGAAATATATTTTCATACGATACACTGAACAATCAAAATGATATGTACTAATAAGAGAGAATTCAGATGGAACTATATCTGAGATTGAGTCAGATGTCGTGTTCTTAGAGAATGAATTTTCACAGAGAGGTGATGTAGAGAGAGTCTAGTTTTTTTCAACAAAATGAATCAAAGGACTTAAACTCCACTCAAGAGGATGTTGTTCCCAATGGGAGTGGACAAGTGCCTATTGAATATACTCCAAAACTTAACCATAGTGGGAGTAACGTGGTTCTAGATATTTCGATACCGAAGTCGTCGACTCTGATGAGAAGCATTCTTGTTGGCTTTTTATGATGGTGATGAGCCAAAGAATGTAAAAGGAGCTCTTGATTCACTAGCCAAAGATTTGTGGATAAAGGCCATGGAAGAGGAAATACAGTCGATAAAAAGTAACTAGGTTTGGGATTTAGTTTACTTACCGCTGGATAGAAAAACCATTGAAAATAAATGGATCCTTCGTGTTAAACGGAAGGTAAATGGTTTAATTGAGAGATATAAGACAAGATCGGTGGCGAAAGGTTATACCCAATAAGAGGGTATAGACTACGAAGAAATATTCTCCCCTGTGCTGAGATTTGCTTTAATATGCCTAATATTTGCCTTAGTCGCACATGTGGACTTATCATTACATCAGATGGATGTTACAACTACTTTACTCAATTGAGGACTAGAGGAATAAATTTATATGGAACAACCTGAAAGTTTTGTTACTAAGGGAACGAGAGAAAAGTTTGTAAACTCTTAAGGTCCATTTATGGACTCAAAAAATCCTCCAGACAATAGTACCTACGATTTCATAAATCGATTATGTCATACGGATTTCAAATAATAGAAGAGGACCATTGTGTTTATTTGAAGAAGTCTAGTGACAATTTTATCTTGCTTTCCTTATATGTTGACTACATAATCTTAGCGTGTAATAAAACCCTTCTTCTTGTCGCTATGGACTGGTTATCAATGACTTTCATACTGAAAGATATGGATGAGGCTGCTTATCTTTTAGGAGTCAAAATATCAAGCGATCGAAATCAGAGACTTTGGGCTTTATCACTAGAGCCATACATACACAAGATCCTTGAGAGGTTCCATATGGAAGATTGCAAGCTTATGGACACACCCATTGCAAAAGGTCAGACTTTTAGTCTAGAAATGTGCCTGAAAACTCTGCAAGAGCATGAGGAAAATATGAAGAGTACCATATGCAAATGCCATTAGGAGCCTGATGTACGCAATGATGTGTACCAGGCTAGATATCTATTATGCAGTTGGATGGTAAGTAGATATCAGCGAAATTAGGAAAGAAACATTTGATAGTAGTCAAGAGAATCCTAGTTTATTTAAAGGATACCGTTGATTATGCTCTGTATTACCAAGATAGTAATAGTCGCCTAGTTGGATATATAGATGTAGATTGGGGGTGGCGACTTAGATGAAAGAAGGTCTACATTTTGTTATGCTTTTATTTTGAGTCAAGGAGCGATTTCCAAGAGTAACAAAAAGCAAAGCTGCATAGCCCTATCCACCATGGAAGCAAAATTTGTGGCATGTTTGGTGGCTGTGTAGAAAGCTATTTGGTTCAAAAGGTTTTTTTGAATATTTCAACTTAGACGAGAGTGAGCCCAAGCTTATTACTGTATACTATGATAGTTAGGCGGCAATTGCCTACAGTAAAGACGCTAAATATCACAGTAAGTTAAAACATATATAGATTCAATAGACATAATGGTTAAGAAGAATGTAACTAGTAGATACATATCAACGCATGATATGATTGTAGAGCCTCTTACTAAAGCTGTAACTAGATATGTGTTTACGAAATACACTAGGTCGTTAGGTCTATGTAGGTTGTGAACCTCTTTTGTTTGTTTATTAATCTATGTTCAAATTTGATTCATATATTCCTTTGCTTTTTTATTATAGCATATATATATGTTTCTTTTCATCTGAGAGTATGTCGTCAGGTATTAGAGGTTGGTGAACTTGCACGCACAGCTGCCTTGATTATCTAAGGATAATGTAGGATGAGACTTGTAGCTTTTATTTTGTGAAAGATATGTCCAGAACTCAAGAAAAGTGTATAGATAGTTTTTTTGACGTATTATCAAAATGAGATTTTTCTGAACATAATGAAGAGTCGTTCATGAAATTCCAATTCCATGAGACTTGACTAGCTGGACTAAACTCTTTGATTCGCTCGACTTAGATAGTGTGAGCGATCAAGTTTGTGAGATAGTTTAGTGCCATAGTCCATATAATGAACATAAATAATACATTGACATACGCGTTGTTTTATATGGCAAGATTCATTGTTGCGCACGTTTTATACCATGCACGCTTTTAAGCTGACCTGATGGAAGATAAATATTGAGAATGTCTCAACTCCTTATCGTGTAGCTTCCATCCGAGATTGATCCTTAGTATGATCGCTCTTTTAACTAGAATGTTAGAGTAATGACTATATCATTAGCATGTTTTTCTATGACCATGATAATTCGGTCTATGTGACATGATTGTGGTTTCGGTTTATTTCATCGCCTTTTGGAATTAGAGTAGATCGAAAGACTCTAACTGTATTCACGTTTATCACATTATATCAAGAAAACTGTAATTCCTGGGGACACAGTAGTGATTACGAAGTACTCGTGATATCAAAATACTGGTTCGATGGGACCGAACGTGTCTGATGTGAATTCATGTAGTAGTCTGGGATATAAAAATGAGTTTCAGTAATGTTATTTTTTGACATTAAATAAATTAGTTCATTTTGACTATACTGATTATTTACAAGTATAAAGTCAGTCTATTACCTCTTGTGTAAGTGGGAGAATGTTGAGATTTTAGACTTTCGGTATACCCAAGAGACCCATATGATGATTGGCATAGAGGATAAGAACAGTTGTAACTGCTCGCACATCAATCATCGTAATCCCTATAAAACAACAATACAAATAAGACAGAGAGTGAGTAACACAGAGACAAAAAAAAAAAAAAAAAAAAAAAAAAAAACCATTCTTATTGAACAATTCTTTAAAACGGAAGAGAAAAAAAGACTGCACTTACTCGGTAATTAGATGGACAAATCCTTCCTCAATTGTTTTCTGGGTAGAATCAAGTTGTACGTTTTCATTATTTTCTCATTTGATCATGTATTGTTTTCTACTTCATATGAATAATTGTGTTGGACTCTGATTCAATAAATTCAATTTTCATCATATTTAATAAATAAATATGGATCTATCAATTGATAAATAAATAATGGTAAAGATGGAAAATACTTGAAAAAACTTCTGTAATATAAAATAAAATATTTTTTATATCATATTATACTAATTTTTTTAAAAAAAATAAAAATAACTTTATTAATAATATACTGTTTTATTCACCTATGTATAATTAACTCTTAATTTAAATTTGATCACTAAATTGAATTTAAAATAATAGTTTAATGATTAATGATAATATTAATATAAATTATAATTTTAAATTATTCATAGTTGATTATATAAAATTCAATTTTTATCATATTATGTTTTTATGAAAATTTGTACAAATTGTTTTTGCAAATCATATTATATTATATATAAATATTGAAGTTAAATATGGTCTATTTTTATTCTCCTGAATTTTACATATATGAACTAAATTAATTTAATTGTAATTAAAGTATAAAACTATAATTTAAAAATATTTTAAACTGTAAATTTATAATTTTATTTTACCTTTACTCTGAACCTAAATATGGTGAGGCCCTAAACTACCATCATTTGGAGTAAACCAATCAACCATAAGCCTAAAAGGACAGATTAGCCTGAACTATGCAATATAGAGCCCAAATGGAAGCCCAATCACTTCCAAGCCGGCCCAAAATCAAAATTGTTGACATGGAAAATGCTTCCAAAGTTGTCTATGGTCTGTTATAATAATAATAATAATCTATTATTTATGACATATATAAGCTGTTTACTTTTTCATTTTAACCTTTGTTTAATTTTAATATTACATATTCAGATAACTATTATGATTCTATACGAAAGGTTATTATTATAATTTTATTTCATTTTTATCCACGGAGGGTACTTTTTCAGGTACTTTTTCAGAATAGACAACATAATCAAATTGTAATTGATTAAGGTTGTTCTTTGAGACTCATTTTTGTCCCATTGTTCTTTATTTACTTTTACCTATCTCTCACTTTGTGACTTAACAACACTAAGGTCACGTTGGGTGGATAGGATTGGACTATTTTTAGTTATGTTAGTCCAATCCATGTTTGGTAATGTTAGAGGATGAGATTAAATAGTCTCCTTTTACAATTTAGTCCTGTCTACATGAGACTATTCAATCCCAATAATTTGGTGGGATTGAGTGGGATTTTTAATTATCACTTTTTTTATTAAATTTTTCTTCACTTATTTATTTGTTTTTAATCACTTTTATCTTATATAAAATTATAATATATATTATTAATATTCATAAAAATATAAAAAAATATATAAACAATTAAAATGATAAATATTATATTAAAAAATATTATTGAATTTAAAAAATTATAAATATAAATTTAAAAATATTATTGAATTAAAAAAACTTTAAATATAAGTTTAGAAAATAATATTTTAATTAATAAAAAAGAAATAATTATATTAAAAAATAATATTATATTTTATAAAAATAATCCAATCTCATTAGTACACCAAATATATGATTGTACTATTATTAATCCAATCCAGTCCAATCCAATCCTCCTTCTTAAAAATAGTCCAATCCTTACTAATCCTATCCCGCGCACTGTAGTGGGAAAATAACCTACGACCTTTAAGAGTCAAAGGTAAGGTTGTAGCAACCCAAAAAGATTTCAGAGTTCCACAAGCAAAATGGGCCAGAGCCTAAGACCAAGTCAGTTTGGCCGAAAACAACTTCGGCCATAACTATTTCGGCCGAAATAGACCCGCCAGGACCAGGACCAATAGGCCTTCGGCCGAAGCAGGCCCAAAAGGCCCAACCAACTTTTTCGGTCAAAGGAGGACGACACGAATCCAGCAACTTTCTAGACAATATAAAAGGGCATAAGCCCAATCCACATTACATACGGCTTCCCAAATCAGTTCCAATTGAAATATCATTCTCCAAATATACTAAGGAGTCCAAGTCCAACATAAATTAGAAGACCAAGTCCTAATAGGAAAGGAACCCAAATATCCCCTATAAATAAGACATAGAGATGATTGTAAAGGATCCGATTTTGGAATTCATTAGAGCAGATTACTGTTTAATCGTCTTCTATAAGCTGTTAAACTGTTTTCTCAAGCAATCTTGGCCCGATATTTGGCTGTGGTTTATTTGACACCACAGTTTGGCGCCCACTGTGGGGCCCGAACGCCCCAACCACAAGGTTAAGAGCCATGTCCCATTCAGATCTGCAATTTCCGGTTCGCTACATAGAACTACACGGTCGTTGTCGTCAATCAAAACTTCTCTATCAATCGAATCGTTTCTTTATTTGCTTACCTTTCCCCGTTTGTGGTATACCTCACGACACTATATGTGTTCTGTCTTCACCAAACTCTAAAAATTCTAGAAACGAATAAAATAATGTCACTGTTGAAGCCTCGTACAAGCAAAGAAGATGCCAAAATTGAAGCCGAAAGTAACCCGAACTCTGATTAGAACCCATCTTTTTGAAGATGACCAGCCGTCTCGCCGCTGCTCCAACCTCTCTGACCTCATCTCCACCGTACGTACTCATCGATTACTATCGGAATCCACCGGAAAAAAATAGTGAGGACGAGCTTCTTTCCAAGTAGAAATCCACCGTGAGCGAATGGCCCAGAAATTGTTCAAACTCGTCTCTTCCAATATTGTCTGTATAAATGTTGGACAGACTCCTCTTCCTCTTTATCCCCACCTAAACCGACCATTTCATAGCTCCGCAGTATATAAACCGAGATAACAATCTTAGCCAACGAGTGGAAACCAATTTATCATTCAATTCAATTTCCTTCGATTCGACAACATCAACCTATCTTCCTCTTTTACTGTTGGGTTAGTTAAAGAGAGAGCTGCTTTCAATCAATTATTGAATATACAAAATAATAAGTGGAGATTTTTAGAAGGGGTTAAAGTATCAGGTGCACCTCCAAGGACATTCATAGTGCAGCAATGTTTTCGGAATATGGGGGTTTTGGAGGCAATATGCAACTATTCATCTCCAGCAAAGAAGTACATACCTTCAAGACCCGTAGTCAGCTTCTATAAAGCACTTATTATTGAGATTTTAGATACCGTTTCGACCTTTGATATTGATGTTGTGAAGAGAATACTACTCCAATTCGTAGGAATTCAACCTGGTATGAGAAGGGGGCACCCTGGTATGTTGTAAAGCACTTATTATAAGGCTGGTGTTTTGATAATTATTATAGCTCTGCTGGCAAATAAAGTATCTTTGTCTCCAAAACTTGTTAACAATTTGATAAGGTCCATTTCTGAGACAGTCCGTGAAGATGCGAAGGAGTCAACTAATTTTCATTAGCTTCGGTTGTCGCTTTTGTCTTTAATAAATCCTATTCAGTTACAACCTGTTGATACATTTCCCAGGAAAGCATTAGATGTTTTGAAAGAAAAATGGATATGGACGAGTGGGTGATCACATTGGTTTTTCCTTCGGAAAGTGGGTGATGCCACACCAGGGAGACTATAGTCTTTGATGATAAGTGGAACAAAGGGATACTTAGTTGTGTCTTCAGTATTTGTTAATGCTCTGACATTGTTGGTGGAGCTGACTAATGATTTTCCAGATTCCAACTTGCCTGTCATGTTTGGATTTTTACTTGTCAACTGTTTTCCTTTTGAACCGACAAAATGATGTAAGGAAATCTATCAAAATAATGCTTGCTAAAGAGAACATAACTTCTTGGGAGTGTTATGTGAAGTAGAAGTTCTCCCACAAGCCTTAAAAAGTCGGGAGGTTGATTACAGCATCTTGGGATTCTTTGAGGAGTGCGAAGGATCAAGGTTTCTGCCTGAAAAATCTCTCTAGTCACGAAGTACTCATCATTTGACAGACCAAATTTTGATCCAGAGCTAGATTTTCTTGGTGTAAAGCCTGTAGACATGGAATAGAATGCATGGTGTATACAGAATACAAATACGATAATTTCCAAAGAGGCCTATTTAGGAACTGCTTCTTTTCATTGCCAAAAGCTGTTTGAAAGATAATGAGTACAATTCAATTTGCATATCCCAACACGAAGCATAGTTGATAAGCTGGAACAAATAATTTAGAGGTGGTGTTATTTATCCTTTTCTTCCAAAAAGCACACAAAAGGCAATCTGATCGTTTTCAAATAGGGAAACGTTGGACGGGTTGAAAGCTCGTGTGAAGGCTGTTAAAGTTAGCAATTATACTTCTCATCTATGTAGTACAATTAATGGCAACAGAAAGCTCTACATTGCATTGGATATGCCCATTTCCTGTTACACTAATAGTTAAAATTCTCATTCCTATAAGTGGAAGCAAGTGGGCAGAATCGATCAATTCTGATCTTTGAAGACTAAAAGGTTTTATCAAGTTAGCACAAGACAATCTGGAACCAGGCAATTTTGGCGGGGAAACAACAAAAGAGAAAGAGCTCTTGGAGTTCTTTAAGCCTGATGTTAAAGTTATTGATATTCCTGTTATCACTCTTCCTAATGCTTGAATTCCGTTCTCTTCACAACACACGAAGAACACTTGCTCTTGGAATGGATTAGAACATTGAAGTATCAGAAAGTCGACGTTCAGGGAAAATTTCTAGACAGCATAAAAGAAGGTTGTTGACTGACAGTCGCTATAAGTGACTCTGTGAATGTAGACCAGTTGAAGAATCGTGCCTCATTGTGTCCTCTCTCTACTGATGTTACTCGTTTGATGCTTGAATAGTGGGGATCTATTGTACAAGTTTTCAATGATATTCCCACTTCGATCATAGCTTCTATGGAAATGCCATCCTTGGCCGGACCGGAAACAAGAGTTAAGGAAGTAAGGAGTGTTGGTCGATTTGAGGCCACTGTCGAAAAATTTGCAGGTGTCTTCAAGAGGTGATGTCCTGCGTCGTCCATCATAAAAGATTTTTTTTTTCTTTCTTCCTACAGGCCGACGATGAAATTACCTTACAAATTGTCTCGCGTAAAAAAATTAATAAAAAAATTCACTCAGGAGGAGAAGTGGTTGCGCACACGTCTAGATTCCAATCGACCTTCGTTTCGGTCCAGAATGAGGATTCATAAAAAGGTACTTACACCTAACCCATCTCTTTATTTAAGTAATGCTATAGGGGGTTTTAAGAAGGCTCCACAAAATATGCAATAAAATATTATGATTCCCTGATTAACCTCCAAACATGTTTCTCTAAAAACTCTCCTCGAAAAAATTGCCAAAAGGCAATCCGGGCAAACTTCTGATAAATTCAGGAGGCTACAATCAAAGAAGAATTGCCAAAGCGCAACCAAAAAAATTGCCAAAGGGCTAGCCTCCGATAAATTTGGGGGTTTCGGGCGAAGAACATCTGCCAAAGGGCAGTCAACAAAATTGCCAAAGGGCAACCCGATAATTGCCAAAGGGCTAGCCTCCGATAAATTCGAGGGTTTCGGGCGAAGAACATCTGCCAGAGGGCAGTCAAAAAAATTGCCAAAAGGCAACCCGATAATTGCCAAAGGGCTAGCCTCCGATAAATTCGGGGGTTTCGGGCGAAGAACATCTGCCAAAGGGCAGTCAAAAAAATTGCCAAAGGGCAACCCGATAATTGCCAAAGGGCTAGCCTCCGATAAATTCGGGGGTTTCGGGCGAAGTACATCTGCCAAAGGGCAGTCAACAAAATTGCCAAAGGGCAACCCGATAATTGCCAAATGGCTAGCCTCCGATAAATTCGGGGGTTTCGGGCGAAGAACATCTGCCAAAGGGCAGTCAACAAAATTGCTAAAGGGCAACCCGATAATTGCCAAATGGCTAGCCTCCGATAAATTCGGGGGTTTCGGGCGAAGAACATCTGCCAAAGGGCAGTCAAAAAAATTGCCAAAGGGCAACCTGAAAACTGCCAAAGGCAAACTCCTGATAAATTCAGGAGGATTCGGGCAAAAAAGAATTGTCAAAGGGCAAACTTCTGATAAATTCGGAAGGCTTCAGGCGAGAAGAATTGCCAAAGGGCAAACCGAAAACTGGCAAAGGGTGAACTTTTGATAAAGTCAAGAGATTGCGGACAAAAGGCGGTAAAAACATGACCAAAATCCTGGGAGATGCGGGCGAGAGAATTTTCAAAGTATAGCAGACAAAACCTGCCAAAATGTACTTTGGCCGAAGAAGTCAGAACGCCCAAGGGGGCCACGCTCGGTCGAAGCAAACACAACAAACCCACGAAAATCAGTCCAGATCCAAAAGAACTCGCCAAGGCAATGGGGGATCGAACCGGTCCAAAGCCAGAAGCACAAGAAATGATCTCCTCAGCCGAAGACAGAAATTTGGGATTGATCCCCAAACTAGTCTACTGACAACAATAGATGAAAACAAGGAAAGGTAAAGTACCTAAAGCAAAACACTAGCTGAAATAGGTCCAAAGGAGTTAACTGTAGGCGTGTCCTAAACATCGACCGAAATCACATATGCAAATACATGGAAACCACGAAGGAAAAGTGCAACTGGGGATTGGCCGAACTTTCAGCTGTAATCCTAAAAGCCAATAGCTTTGATCCCGAACCTTCGATCGAAACTCCTACTAACTTGCATTGCCACACTCGAAAAATCAAGTAGTGGCAATGGGGGATTACTGTAGTGGGAAAATAACCTACGACCTTTAAGGGTCAAAGGTAAGGTTGTAGCAACCCAAAAAGATTTTAAAGTTCCATAAGCAAAATGGGCCAAAGCCTAAGATCAAGTCAGTTCGGCTGAAAACAACTTCGGCCATAACTATTTCGACCAAAATAGACCCGCCAGGACCAGGCCCAATAGGCCTTCGGCCGAAGCAGGCCCAAAAGGCCCAACCACCTTTTTCGGTCAAAGGAGAACGACACAAATCCAGCAACTTTCTAGACAATATAAAAGGGGCTAAGCCCAATCCGCTTTACATACGGCTTCCCAAATCAGTTCCAATTGAAATATCATTCTTCAAATATAATAAGGAGTCCAAGTCCAACATAAATTAGAAGACCAAGTCCTAATGGGAAAGGAACTCAAATATCCCCTATAAATAAGATATAGAGATGATTGTAAAGGATCCGATTTTGGAATTCATTAGAGCAGATTATTGTTCAATCGTCTTCTGTAAGTTGTTAAACCGTTTTCTCAAGTAATCTTGGCCTGATATTTGGCTGTGGTTTACACGCCCCAAAGGTTATTCTTTAGAGTGGTGTATCAATTTTATATTATACATTATTAATATTAGTAATAATAATAATAATAAATATAAAAGAGAAGAATAATATTAAATTGGAGGGTAGTTAGAAAATTAATTAACAAATTAATTAATAAAAATTAAAATTCATTTTAATATTATTTTAAATAAATAAATCTATTTTTAGTTATATGGTCTAAATTATTTTTAATGTTAAATTATTATTTTAAATTAGTTTTAAAAATTTTAAAATTTAATAAATTGAACATAAAAATGTATAAGTTGAAACTACAGATTAATAAACTAAAATTTAAAATAATATTTTAAAAAGCTATTTAAAATAATATTCAATTCAAAATTTTAATAATATTTTATTTTATTCATCCATTTCTATTTAATTATAATATTATTTTTTTAATTTTACTTTTATTTCAAATAAAATTTTAATAATATTACATTTGAATTTCATTTTTTTTTTTTATAACTTTTAGTTACACTAATCCAATTTTAAAAACTTCACAAAAATAACCTTTTATTAAATAAAATAATATATTTTATAATTTACTTAAAAATTAAAATTAATGTGAAACATTTAATTTTACAACTAATTTAATTTATATTTAGATTTTAAAGAATAATGAAACGGATAAAGATTTTATTATATAAAAAAAGAATTAAATGAATTTAATAAATAATTTATTAAATGTTCGATAAATATTATTAGAATTTTCATTAAGAAATTTTATTTAACCTATTGAGTTATTATAAGATATTTCTTTATATATATATATTGTTTTTTTTAAATTAATTTTGATCCAATTAAGTTAAATATTGTGTTGAATAAATAAATAATTAATATATTTTAAATATTTTAATATTAAGTTATTATCCTAAATTAAATGATAACTATTTTAAAATATAATAAATTTAAAATTTTGATTAAAAAATTAAATATAAATTTGATAAGAAGAATTGAAAAATGTAATTTTTTTTTTTAAATTGTATTTTTATTCAAAATTTTAAGAATAATACTATAAAATTTATGTTTTAAATAAATTGAAACTGAAACAAAATTAATAAAGTGAATTATTTTAATTTTAATTATTTATAAATATATTAAATTTATTTTTATAAATATAAATATTTTTAATACTTAATTTATTCATATTTATATATTTGATTAATTTTTAATTTTTAAAAAAATAAAATAAAATAAAGGCCACCACCGAGGCAGGTGACACATTCATAGTAATAATAAATAAATAAATAAAATTAATTGTCTATGGTCAGTACTCAATACACTTCTCTTACTATTGCACGTCAAATATTTGTTTGTGAGTAAATTGGAGGGCAAATAACATCACGCTGTAGCTAATTTTTGGAAAATGACATCTGTAACCATTTTCTTTATTTTCATACAAGACTAACAAGTTTGGTACAAAATTGCAATTTTGATAACGGTGTGAAACATCTCTGTTAAGTATTATCAATTATACTTTTTACTAAAATTTTCTCTCAGCCAGTACTATTATAGATCATACCATCAGAATATAAATATATCATTAAAAAAAAACAAAAGTGATAAATACCGCAAGCAAATTGATTAATACCGCATTTATTTTCCAATTATATCCTCAACATAATTAAAAATAAAAAATAGATTTTTATTTTGATTGAAATTCTTTATTTCGTTCTCTCATCTCAACTGATTATTTTCTTTTCATGATTTAAACTCGTTCAATTTTTTTTATCGTCTCAGCTCAAATAAATTTTTTTCATTATCTCAACCCGTTTATTTTTTTTTCAATTACATAATCATAGAAGACATGGATGAAAGTAACTACACCTTCGTATCATTATGTTTTATTCGAAGGGATTGTTAAATACCGCAGCAAATTTATTAATACCTATCTGTCAACTCTGTGGACATGCCAATGTTTCTCAAAACCCTAGAGGACAACTTTATGGACATGCCAATGTTTCTCAAAACCCTAGAGGAGGAGAGAGGAAATAAGGTGAGTAGACTCTTTTAAAAGGGAAAACTGTTTTTGTTTTTGGAATTTTTGAAGAATATTGGAGATAAGTTGTGGAGAAGAAATCAAATAAAAGGGTAAAAGTGGAATAATAGATGCGGTATTAATAAGTTTGCTGCGGTATTTAACAATCCCCAAAAAAAATAAGAGATAATCTATATCTATTACCTGTTTTGTTTTTATTTTATTTTTATATGTAAATATGATTTATTATTAAAATTAGACTGTTAATTTTTTTTTACCGTTGCTATTTTATTATTTAATTCGTACTAAATTTAAGTTTTTTCACATTTTTACAACTGGTCAATTTCTTCACGACTCTTATACTTAGTAGTTTCATTTTTATTTATTTTATTTTTTTTCAAAATCTATTCTAAATGAAGTTTTTTTCCTTCTATTCATACTTATTTTCTTCTTACTAATAAATAGGAAAATAAAGCTGGCAAATGTAATATTATATGGTAGCAGCAATGCAATGCATGCATTTGAAGGTAAGAAAAATGCCTAAATGTTATATGAATGTAAATGGATGAGTGATTAAATTTCGAAACTACTGATGCAAGTATTATCGAAAAGCAACCATTGGAATTTCTGAATCAAAATATAATCCTACAAAATTGTATGTTTATTGCGAAAAAGGTATGAGTGATTAAATTTCGAAACTGCTGATGCAAGTATTATCGAAAAGCAACCATTGGAATTTCTAAATCAAAATATAATCTTAGAAAATTGTATGTTTATTGCGAAAAAGGTATGTGCAAATTTAATACATTTTGGTATCATGAAGAAGATGAAATAATGTTGAAGCTTTAGAAGCAATATCTGAAAATTCTACTACAAAAAATGAAAGTTTTGAGAGAAACAAAAGACAAACAAATGAAGCAACCAGTGCAAGACAAATAGAACAAGAAACCAGTAGCAGAAGACACTTTAATGAAAAAAAAAGTTATAGGCAAGATCATTATCTTCCAAGTAGACCAGATCGAATTGAACATAGTTAAATTTAAAGACTAACTCATGATGCAAAATGTATGTATTCTAAGTTTTATTTTAGTTATATTTGTATGGATTGTTTGTAGCAGTAGAAACTAAAATAAATTTATTTGTAGCACAAAGAACTATCATTTGCCTTTAAACACTACATGCAGTTTTACAATATCGAAAATAGTGGAATGAAGTTAAATAACTTGTGTTATAAATAACCAATAACCAAATAATCGAATAGAAGAAAGACAATAATCATATAACTTATCTGAGCAAATCATTCTAATACTAGTCATTGCTGTTAATCAAAATCCAACTAGGGATCGCAAGGAAAACATTCTAAACAAAATATATAACAACCATTCAAAGTAGAAACTATTCGAATACAAAATCAAAAGTGACATATGCTTTCCCAAGACAAACAAAAATCTTAATGCTGAAGCTAATACTAAAATAGAAATAAGAAGTTTATAGTACTAGTTAGAGCCCTAGAAGTGAAGATATAATCAAAATCAGCTGGTACTTATGCTAAAGGATTATGCCACAGAACTTGTAATCCAGCTTGTTGCACGAAGTTGATTGAATTTCACTGCTGGAACGGAGCCCAATCAATATTCAGCCCCGCAACTGTCACTGTCATAAATTTTAATGTATACGCAAGTTTAATAAGTTAATTGGAATGCAAATTAGAGGACTCTTATTAGTATAAATTTTTATCTAAGTAATGTTAGTTACTTGAGTTCGATCAACTATTTAAAGGTTACACGGTGCTTAAACTTGTGTATAAATTTACCATATGAGTTACAAGCTGAGTTTTGTTTCCTGTAGTAGTGTGATATGAAGAAATTGTGGTACCGGGCAGGGCAGTTGGTACATTGTGAGAAGTTCTCTTAGCAAGCTTTTGTTTATTTAATTCTACACACTTTGCATTGTCATTTCCAATATTATGTTTCATGTTCATTTCACCCGTCTGGTTAGTTGTAGTATTGCCAACAGATGCAACATATGATCGTTTAGCTCCAGCAACAGTACGACCTTTCTTCAAACGTGTTGGTCGTGAAGTACTTCCAACCTATAAAACAACCAATCATACCGTAATAATGCCATTAAATTGGTTCATTAGTCTATTTAGTTAAATCTAAATTAGTATATAGACCAATCACATAGCAGTCCAGTTATGCATTTCCATAAACTATTCATGGAATTTACCTCAAATTTACTATTTACGAAAAAGTTTTGACTAGGCAAAATGATTGTTGTATCACCTCCTTACTTCACATTCTACAACAATAACATTTTGTTAGAAATATGGTTATTATACATACATATATATATATATACACACACACACAAGTATATATGTTTGAGAACTTACTCTTTTTCCCTTCGTTGTTTTTGACTTGGAATGCCTGGTAGTGTTTCTTTTACAAGTCCTAGCTGGCACAATAGTAGGAATTAATTGTTTACATCGTCGTACATTATGTCCCATCTTAAAGTAGCGGGAGCAATGTCCTCTACCTGAGCGCTTTGGTTTTGTTAGACCCTCTACAACATGATCACGTTTGCAGGTCTTTTTTGGTCTTCTTGCTTCTTGTTTTATCAACGGGTGCAGAATTTTTGGATGTTCGGTGTCTGGCCAAGTAGATTCTTTAGGTATGGGGTGAATGACATAGTCATAGCACTTCACCATTACTTCTAGTGTCAGATAATCATCAGCCTACAATATAGGATCTCTCCAAGTTAGTGTCAACACTGCCATTGCATATTTGCAAGGAACTCTAGAGATTACCCACATTGCAGCCACAATTTTTTCTCTCCAAATTTACAAGTTTGTAGCTTTTACCACCCTAACCTCATATTCAATCTCTGATAATGATAATACATTAACATATCGACCCTGCTGCACATTTTCTTTTAGCTTTTTCATCACATTTAGTGGAACTCGTTCTTCAATTTGCTTTGCAAATTGTAGGCATTTTCTCATCAACTTTATACCACAATGTCTTAAAAATTTCAATAGGTTCAGAATAGGCTGGTGACGAAGCTTGTCGACCTAATTGTTATTGGTCACGTAGTCAGATTTGACATTATATTGAAATGCATATCTTGACCAAAGTGTGACCTCTATATTAGTCATATAGTCATACGTCTCAATATCAGTTGTCTCCAGGAGTTTCATTGACGATTTAAATTCAGTAATACTGGTAGATTTTGAAGCTCTCCAAATCAAATCACCTGTGTTTATATTCCAACAAAAATTGTGTTAGTAAAGAAACACTCATTTGCATTTTTAATAACTTGTATTACAAGGCAGACCTGGGATATTGACAATATTAGATGCAATGCAATATAAGAACTTGAATGTGAAAAATAACATACAATGAATACAAAGAATAGTATATTCACTTATGGACAATACATTTGCAATCCTTGTTTTGCATTTTTTTTAAAAAATTCCCTTATATATGGATAAAAACAAAATCATATTGTTTTATATTTTGATTTACAGCTTAAGTGCAACACCTATAAATGGTATGCTACCACTTTAATATTGGTTCATAAAGTAACAAGTTATGTAACACCCCATATTGAGATAGGGTTAAAAGGAATTGAATAGCTAGCTACTTATATCACCAATGCGCACATTATTTTTTCGGGAGCCCATAACTTGAGAACTCTAAAGTTAGTCATGCTTAAGTTCGAGCAATCTTACGATGGATGACCTTCCGAAAAGTTTATCCGAAAAGCATGCGAGTGAGGACAAAACATGGTGGAAAGCGTAGTGGTGGTTGATGAGCTTAAAAAATGAGTATAAAATTGTATGAATTCAGGTTGTTTTCCCTTAAGAAATGCACATTTTTGAGACACTTTCACATATTTTCAGGTATAAAGATTAAAATTGGAAAGTTAGAGTCATCAAAGAAAAAAAGCGAAGGTTTTGGAGAAAAAAGAGGTGGAAAATGGCATGAAAGCAGAATCACCGAACTTCATACTAGATTCCCTACCAAATTATAGGTCGACACTAAAAAAGAAAGAAATGGGATTCTCTCTGTCCAAACTAGCTACCAAGCCAGCTACCGAATTCACAGTTCGGTGTCGAAAGATCATAAGGAAGAACCTTTCTGTCTGAATTCAATACCAAATTACGTACCAAACTACAACTCGGCATAGCAGATTAAAAGATGTAGATCCTCTCTGTCCGAATTTGGTGCCGAGCTCTGTATCAAATTACAGTTCTATATGTTCATTGGAGATAATAAAACATTATGTCCGAGCGTGTTACCGAATTCAGAGCTTGGTTGACTTGAACTATTGAGAAGCTTTCTGTCCGAGCTTGACACCAGGTTGGCTACCGAATTAGAATCTCGATAATTCACTTAGCAAATTGAGCATTTCTCTGTCCAAACTACGTAACAAATTTGGCACCGAAATTGTAGCTCGGTATATTCTTGGAATGTAAACTGCGTTCTGCAACCGACTTAGGTACCGAATTGTGTACCGAAATTGAGTTTAATAATAGTGATGTTATGAGAGAAATTGTATTTTGGAGCCATTTCATGTGTAATTTGAATTGTACTATAAATACTCATCTTAAACTCTAATAGAGGGATCTTTAGTTCAGTTTGTATCATTCTTACACACTTGGGATTTTAGCAAGAAATAGAATTTATGATGTTCTTCATTCTCTCACATCTTTAAGTGGATTTCAAGATGAGAAATGTAGATTAGAGTTCAATTCATCAAGAGCCAAGGATTCAAGCTCTAGATTCATCATCATCACCACAAGTTTCATCTAATCCTTCACTTTTACTTCCATTTCTAGAGTTTTGATATGGATCTCTTATTGAATTGTGCTTATATTAGTTTAGCTATGCTAGTCTAACTTTGTAGTGGTTGAATACTTGTGGATCTAGATAAATCTTATGATTCTAAAACTTTTCATGGGCTTTAATGGTGAATTCTTCAATATAGCTTTGATATGTGTGTTTTTTTTGCTTAATTCATTAGGTGAAAATCAAATGATATATTTAATCTTGAATGAAGCTAGACATAGTAATTTCATGGTTAGATCTAGGAATTAAGAGTGATTAAATATAACATTCAAACCCCCGGCCCGACAGGAGTGGACCACAGAGACCCGAATGCTACATTAGTGTGCGGAGGACAAATTCGAAATCCGGATTAAGTGAAAATAAAACAATGCACCGTTCGGGTTGACACGAATAATAATTGAATACCAAGTTAACTTGTAAATAAATAAGTTCATAGGTGTGTAAAATAACAAACTAGTTCACATGTCTCAAATATTCAATTTAAATATAATATTAAAATAATAAATTAAATGCATGGGTGTGGAAAACCAAAACAAGCTCACATGTCTCAAATATTCAATTTAAATATAACATTAGAATAATAAAATAAATGCAAGGGTGCGGAAAACCAAAACAAGCTCACATGTCTCAAATATCCAATATATATATATATATTAACAAAATAAAAACATGGTGCGGAAAATCATATCTAATTCACATGTTCCAAAATAATAAAATATAAGTGTACTATGAACTATTATAAGTTAAGTCACTTATCAATTGCAATTACCAAAATAATAATAATAATAATAATAATAATAATAATAATAATAATAATAATAATACATCTCGAATATCCAAAAATCAAACTCATGACCAAAACATTTAAAATTCAAAGTCACAACCCAAATAAAAATCAATTACAAAATTTGAGAGACATAATGATCAAAATGAACTAAAAAAAAAAAGAAAGAAAGAAAATGCAAGTCCAAATGCCCATGAATTATGCAACACACAATTTTCCTGCTGACCACCTGATTAGCCTAAACACAAAATTTTGTATGTCATCCCAAATGGGAGGACAGTCAAAGAAAACAACAAAAGCGAAACTACATCAGTCACTGGGACTGGTTAGCAAATCAGAGAAATAATAGACCACAACATTCTAAGACAGAAAAGGTTACCCGCGAACAGGTACAAACAAATAAGTATCTAATGTGAAGTTAGACTCGGAGAATGTAATGGATTCGGGTTCAGGTAGCAATATTATCCTACGAGCGTAATTAATTAATTCATGACAGGGTTCGGATTTCAAATTTCGGAGTTCTAGACTTACGGAGATCCACTAACTCAGGTTGGGACTACTAACTAATATACGAGTTTATTAAATCAAGTTATAATAAATAGACTCTTATACTTAAATTGAATTATTTACACCAATATCGAGACATAGTCACATGCTACACTAGTTCAAGTTATTAATGACCTAGTCACATGACACACCAATTCAAGTTATTAATAACCTAGTCATATGACACACTTATTCAAGTTTTTAATGACCTAGTCACACGACACACTAATTTAAGTTTTTAATGACCTAGTCACACAATACACTACCATACACAATGTACTTACTTAATTCACTTATCAAATTAAAATAAACATATTAACCGATTATGAAGTCCAAGTTGGATTACCAGTTTCTACTAATCAAGTTTGACATCTATGTGGTTAGGATCATTTTATAAGGTTGTTAAATTAGACCTCTAGAGAATATCACAGCTTTGACTTAGATCCTATGCAAGCATAACTCAGAGCAACCAAGCCAATTATTCAAGAAAAATAATTACCAGATATATTTACACTCACACCAAGATTTCTAATTAAGTGGTTTGTTAGCAATCCTACAAAATAACAATTTATTTTAAGGGTACAGATCATAACAGATTTTCAGATAATAAATAAAATTCAGATTTCAGCAAACAAAAACTGTAACTTTACCAGCTTAAGCAATTAACCAGAATTTCAAACAATTAATGTAAATAAAGTCCATTTATCCAAAATATTACATACAAAATATCAGAGTTCAGAATATGCAAATTATGGTTTCGATTAAGCAGCCCATCTTAGATCAGTTAGCAAATCGAGACAGAAAAGAGATGATCCGAAGATCCAGAATTGGTCCAAAGACTCATAACAGAACAGAGGTGATGCCGTCGCATCCAGAGATGGTCGAAGCCTCAGAATATAATTAAGGGCAGAACTAAGCCCGCACGCGTTAGCGTGTAGAAGTACTTCTAATTTTTCCCTACGGCATGCCAGTATCATGTAATTTATCTACGGATAGGGCTTATTTATCTTACTTAACGTTTAATTAGAAAATTTAGAATTTAACAGAATAAATAATTAAGGACACAACCAAGCCTATACTAACCAACGGATTATTCAGCAGAAGCATTATAACAATAACCAAATAAAATGCATGATACCTAAGTCTCTTATTTTAAGACATGCACTTAGGTGTGTATTTCTAAACAAATTTATTTATCCAAAGCAAAAGTCACATGACCTATTTCGTTTTTCAAGATATATTAAATGTATAAACAAATTCGGGTAAACATGTGAGTATCACAATTATCATACCATGCATTGATTCAAACAATTCCTAAGCATAAAAATCACTAATTAAAGACAATAGAGCTGAAATAATAACCAAAGCACTTTCCCACAACTAAGCCTACAGGTCCTCTTCCACGGTTCCAGTAGCACCAGCACCGTCACCTAACGGTCACAAAAATAACTAACACCAAAAATAATCGCAACAGGATCGAGAACCAAAATAAAGTATCAGGAATCAAAATTAATAGGGTTAGGGTTACTAGTGACCTTGAGTCATCTTAAACGAATTTCAAATTAGAGAGGTTTTATTTTCTTTTTCTTTTAAATCAAACATATACTGACATTCCATTAATGGTGATGAACATTCACATCAAATGGACAAGTATATCGGAGGGTTACCTTTCAGCTGGGGTGTGTGTGAAAAAATCAATCAGAAAGTTGTCTAGGGTTTGAATCCTAAACTTTACCAATTATGAGAGATAATTTCAATATTTGATAAAATAAAAAAAAATAAAAATTATTAAAACTAGAGGTGAGAGTCTCTAACCTTGATTACGAAAAACAAGAACTTGAAAACCTAAATGGTTGCTAGGTTTCGTAAAAGAGAAAATGAGAGAAAAAGAGAGCTTTTATAGGTCTCGTAATTTGAACTAGTCACATGACTAGTAATTTTTCAAACTAGTCCATATTATTTTATAATATAATAAATCAACTTTTTTCTTATTTATAAATTCAAAATAAAAATCCATTTGTTTTGTGAAAACACCCAACTTGATAATGGAGATTTTTTTTTTAAAATGAAATTTTTATGACAGAATTCAGATGTCTCAAATTCACTGATACCCTACAGTTTCGGACACGGTTTAGGGGTCAAAACACCGAAAAAAAAATCACCCGGTCTGACGGATGTGACAGCTACTCCTCACTTAAGAAAATTTCGTTCCCAAAATTTAACTGAGTTAAATAAAAATGGATATTGACATCGAATCGAATCTTCTGGCTCCCACGATGCTTCCTCTACTACGTGGTTTCGCCAGATAACCTTAAATAAGGGTATAGTCTTGTTCCTTAAGACTTTTACTTCCCTAGCCAAAATTAGAACAGGCTCTTCTTTATAGGTTAGGTCCGGTCAAATCTGAATATCCTCACGGTTCAAAATGTGTGAAGGGTCAGAACGATACCTTCGAAGCATAGATACGTGAAAGACATTGTGGATCCTCTCCATTTCAAGTGGTAATGCAAGTCGATAAGCAACCGGACCAACTCTTTCAAGAACCTCATATGGTCCAATGAAACGCAGTGCCAGTTTTCCTTTCCTGCAGAAACGGAGAACCTTCTTCCAAGGTGACACTTTCAGAAATACCTTATCACCTACCAAAAGTTCAATCTCTTTTTGCTTGAGATCAGCGTGTGACTTCTGTCTATCAAATGTTTTCTTAAGCTTTTCATGGATGAACTTAACCTTCTCTTCAATTTCTAGAACAATTTCAGGCCGTACAACTCGAGCTTCTCCGAGCTCGGTCCAGCATAACAGAGTTCAGTATTTTCTTCCATACAATGCCTTATAAGGTGCCATTTTAATGCTCGAATGGTAACTGTTATTATACGCAAACTCCACTAGAGGCATGTACTTTATCCAGGAACCACCAAACTCGATTACGCAACATCTAAGCATGTCTTCTAGGGTCTGGATTGTCCTGTCGGACTGCCCATCAGTTTGCGGATGGAAAGTAGTACTGAAATTCAATTTGGTTCCTATAGCCTCTTGGAACTTTTTTCAGAATCGTGAGGTGAACCTAGGATCCCTATCAGAGATGATAGATGATGGAACCCCGTGTAGTCTCACTATCTCTTTCAAATACAATTCAGGTAGTCTCTCTAAAGAGTAATCTACTCGGATAGGCAGAAAGTGGGTAGACTTGGTAAATCAATCAACAATTACCTAAATAGCATCGAATTTCTCACGAGTCACTGGAAACCCAACCACAAAGTCCATCGTGACTCGGTCCCATTTCTAATTCGGAACAGTAATTGGATGTAACAAGCTAGATGGAACCTGATGCTCAGCTTTCACCTGCTGACAGGTCAGACATATCCCAACATAGTCTGCAATATCCCTTTTTAGTCTGGGCCACCAATATACCACCTTGAGATCATGATACATTTTAGTAGCGCCTCGATGTAGGGAATAGACTTGTCTGTGAGCTTTATTTAGAATTTCAGACCTCAAATTCCTGACGTATGGAACATATATACGATCTCCCAAGTACCATCCACCATTCAGATTTTGGGTAACCTCCACGGTCTTACCCTTATCAACCTTCTTAACCCATTCCAAAACTAACTCATCAGACTTCTGAGCCTCCAAAATTCTATCATTTAAGTCCGGTCTACCAACTAGTTGAGCCAGTACAGCCTCCCCATTTAGACTTAACCATCCCATCATAACATGAAGAGTATGCATGGATTTACGGCTTAGAGCGTTCGCTACTACATTTGCTTTACCAGGATGGTAGTTAATTTTCAAATCATAATCTTTCATGAATTCCACTCTCCTTCTCTGTCTGAGATTCAACTCTTTCTGAGTCAGTAAGTATTGTATACTTTTGTGATCAGTATAGATGAAACATTTAGCTCCGTAGAGATAATGTCTCCAGATTTTTAAAGCAAAGACTATTGTAGCTAACTCGAGATCGTGAGTAGGATAATTCCTCTCGTGTGTCCGCAATTGTCTTGACGCATAAGCGATCAAATTCTTGTCTTGCATGAGTACACAACCAAGCCCATGTAGGGACGCATCACCATAAATGGTGTAGTCTAACCCTTCTACGGGTTGAACCAGAATTGGAGCTTCTGTAAGTAGCTTTTTCAATAGATCAAAACTCTCTTGGCATTTTGCTATCCACTAAAACTTGACCTCTTTATGTAAGAGTTTCGTGGGGGGACCAGCTATCGATGAGAATCTTTTAACAAAGCGATGATAATAACCGGCTAGTCTAAGGAAACTCACAATTTTGGTCACATTCTTAAGCGGTTTCCATGCTAACACCGCATCAATCTTTTTCAGATTGACCTTAATGCCTTCTTTCATAATAACATGCCCCAGAAGAGCTACTTTCTCTACCCAAAATTCACATTTAGATAATTTTGCATACAATTGCTTCTCACGGAGTATCTGTAAAACTGTCCTCATATGCTTATCATCATTTTCCTTATTCTTTGAATAGACCAAAATTTCGTCAATGAACACAACAACAAACTGGTCTAGATAAGGTTTAAAAACTTTGTTCATCAAATCCATGAAGACCGTAGGTGCATTGGTCAAACCAGATGGCATTACTATGAATTCATAGTGGTCATACCTAGTCCGAAATGCAGACTTTGGAATATCAGAATCCTTGATTCTCAGCTGATGATAACTAGATCGAAGGTCAATTTTTGAGAACACCCCCGCTCCTCTCAACTGATCGAATAAATCATCAATTCGTCGAAGCGGATACTTGTTCTTTACTGTGAACTTATTCAACTAGCGATAATCGATGCACAACCGGAAGGAACCATCTTTCTTCTTTACAAACAGAACTGGAGCTCCCTAGGATGAAGTACTTGGTCGAATATACCCTTTATCCAAAAGTTCTTGTAATTGAACTTTCAACTCCTTCAGTTCCGCCGGAACAATCCGATGAGGAGCCATAGATACAGGTGTTGTACCAGGAATAAGCTCGATAGAGAACTCCACCTCTCTTTATGGTGGAAGTCCAGGCAATTCTTCAGGAAAAACATCTAGGAATTCAGAAACGGTTGGGATAAACATCCCATCAGAACATGGCTTAACAACTTCAACCACGTGCGCTAGAAATGCTTCACAACCCTGTCTCAAAAATTTATTTACGATTGCAGAAGAAATTACCTTATAGAGCGGGTTTCGTCAATCTCAAACTACAGTGACTAACCCATGAGGTGACTTAAGAGTTAACCTCTTCTCCTTGCAATCTAGAATAACTTCATGTTTGGACAACCAGTCCATCCCCAGGATCATACCAAATTCATTACTACGCAGCTTAAGCAGATCACCATAAAAACTAACACCATTAATCAGGATCGAAACATCTCGGAAGACTTGATTAACCAGAATAGAATTACCCAATGGATTTGACACTACCCAATCTACGTCAGTAAAATTAGGCACCCTACCCTTGATTTCTAAGATCTCAAAGCAGATATAAGACAAAGTGGAACCAAGGTCAATTAGAGTAAACACAATAGAGTTAAGGATCGAAAAGGTACCTGTAACGACATCAGGGGTATCGGCTTCCTCACGACCCCTTAGGGCGTAGGTACGAGCAGGTGTTCTAGAATCGCCTCTGGTTGCAGTTCCGGATTGATTACTGTGATTTGCACTAGATTGAGTAGGTGTAGATCTAGACGTCCTTTGGACTGAAGTGACATCCCTCTTAACTGGAGCTCTACTAGTATCTCGTTGTGGCTGAGGACAATCTCTGATCATGTGATCCTTAGAACCACACCTAAAGCATCCTCCCGTCGCCCTATGACATTCTCAGAATGCGGTTTCTGAAAAGTGGGATAGATAGGAGTATTACCAGCATTGCGATTGCCTTGAGTAGGGGCACTGGCAACTGATGGTGTAGGCTGATAATTTTACAATTTAGGAGTACATTAAGTCATTTTACACTCTTGAGCAAAAATTCATGTATAATCTCTAAGGTTCGATATCCGTAACTACTATGTTACGATAAGATAGATGTTTACTTGACATATTTCCTTATGAATTAAATTCCGTGTCAAGTAATTTTCACATAAGTGGTCTATAGGGCTAGTGGTCAGCCTTAAGATCGGTTATATGATGAGGTGGCATTTGACCACCCCGTCTCAGGTTATCCTAGGACAGAAGCCGGAGGTTACAAATGGTATTAAAGCAATCCTACGATCGCGAGGTGCGCCTGTGGATGGTAGATCCTAGGGAAATCGTCTAGCGGGAGTCAATATTATGGACAGAACGAGGATGATGTGTCCTAAGGGAACCCTGCGACTGTGAGGTGCGCCTTTGGACGGTAGAGCCTAGGAAAATTATTTATCGGGAGTAATGATTCCAAGAATATTGTGGGAATAACGAGGATGTTGTGTCCCAAAGGGGAAGGACTATAACACCCCATATTAAAAAAGAGTTAAAAGGAATTGAATTGCTACCCATATCACCAATGTGCATAATGTTTTTTAGGAGCCTAAAACTTGAGAACTCTAAAGTTAAATATGCTTGAATTGGAGCAATCTTATGATAAATGACCTTTCAAGAAGTTTGTCCTCAAAGTATGCAAGTGAGAAAAAAAAACATACTGGAAAACGTAATGGTGGTCTGTGGGGCTAATGGTCAGCCTTAAGGCCGGTTGTCACGTTTGTAAGTTGGGGCTATTAATTTTTCTATTTTGGGAATTATGTCCATCATTCAAATTTTTATTTATTTTTATTTATTTTTTGTTCAAGGGTAAAATGGATATTCAAAATGTTGAATGTTCAGTTTGACCATAGTTTTTGACTAATTTGACTTTTTGGGCAGTTTTGAAAACAAAACGGAATTTTGATTTATTTTGTAAATATTTTTCTATTTGGGTCATTTTAAAATCAAATGGAACATTTGGGTTCATAGTGATATTTGTCATTCATTTATAAAGTAAAAATAAAGAGTTTTAGAATCATTCTTTAATAAAACCTAAGAATTTATTTTACGTGTTCTCTCGAACTTTTCTCCTAAACCAAAACATAGTTGCGGATTTCTAAATTCCATTTTTCAAGATCTCAATTGAGGATTCTTACTTATCTCGGTTTCTTGTTGTTCTAGGTAATGGTTTCTACTCTCTCTTTGTTTTAAATCACCTTAATTTGATTTGGGGATTTCTTGAATATTAGGATTTTTGATTTGGGGATTTTTTCTTAATTGATATGGGTTTTGAAACCCTAAGTATTTAATCTGTATATTTTGGGTTTGGTTGGACTTTAATCGTTGCATTAAATGTAAACCCTAACTTTTGATTTTGGGATTTATTAGCTTAAATTCTTGATTTGATTTAGATCAAATTGGGGATCATCAGCCGGAGTGATTCGGTGTGATTTTTAGATTAGCGGTAAAGGTTAGTAGTCATGTTTATGCCCCCACGTGTGTATTTTCTGTTTGTTTTTTGTGATTGTTTGATTAATTTAATAAGAACTGAAAGACTGTAATCTGAAATTGAAATATTATATTAAGTTGCATCTGAGTATATTATGTCTGATTTGACTATCTGAATATTGTATATAATTATGTCTGTTTGATTCCGCTCTGTATATGATAATTTGTCACTCTGCTGCTATAATGTGGTCATATGAATTGGATTCGTATATAATTGCTAAACTCAGATTATAAATTCTGTAATCTGTAATTAAGTCATGTCCTAGGTTAATACGATAAGACCAACATGTTGTAGGAAAACTAGATGTATACATCGATGCGCGAAAGCGTATTTGGCCTTGATTTCCAACCTATTTTTTAGATGCGACGACATCATTCTGGATGCGACGACATCATTTATGGGATCTTAGATCCATCTCTGAGGGTTTTACCCTATCTCTATCTGTTTTCTATTCCCGATTTTTGTATTTAAGCTAAGGACAGGCCTGGTAAGTTAATCACTTGATCATAATATGAAAAAATATGAACTCTGCTAAATTTTGATTTGATGTTTACATTATTTCTGTATATTGCTTTGAATTTGCTATGTTTTCTTTGCGCTGCCAAGTTAATTGGATTTTGACATTTGGGTAGCATAGATTTGCCCGCTAACTGGCCTTAGGCGATAGAAATAGACCCAAGTAGGTGTTTAGAGGTTCGAATAACAAAAAAACATAACTGAAATAAGCTGAATTCATTTACTAGTATATAGGATCGAACTGTCACTTAAATCACTGTACAAACTCGAATAATAATTTCTGACCTAACGACTTACCGAATTACAATTCAATATCACCGTTAATACTCCCTAACTGAATTGCTTACCGAACTGCATACCGAATTCACAGTTCGATGTCGGTCATTCTCTTTGAAATAATTTGACAACTTTTAAGTTATTTTCAGACGGTAATTGCAATAATCTATAATCACTTATCCTAGATCACTTTAAGGGAATTGTAATGAGATTAATTTGAGTTCTTAATCAACTTGTTTGATCATGTTGTTGCCTATGTTTGTAAACCAATCTGCATATGTGAGTGACATTTTTATTCTGTTAAATAAGACGCATCCTGTGTGTGCTTGTTGGGCATTAGCTTACAACCAGACATCGATAGTCTGTTACTTTGTGGCTTTTATTTTTGTTTTGTATGTTTTGAACTCTTTTGGGAATAGAAATTGTTGAGTTCAGACAGTCGGGTGGAGTAGCAGGATATTATACGCATGTGCATCGGTCTTAATCTGGCATCCATATTGTATCAGTTTTCAGATTTTACATGATATTTGACTTTGATTTATATGTTCAGACTTTAGAATTGTAACTGCTGCATTACACTGTGGGTTTCTATTTCAGATTAAACCTTTTTTAATCTTTCATTTTTTTTTGGTTATACTTTACAACACCTTATAATTGGATTTCAGACTTGCACATTCTTGGATAATAAATATCTTTCAGTTTTTATTCCTATTTGTGTATTAGATCCGTATGTACGTATCTATTTATCTGTCCGGTCCATTCTGCATGTGACATCCGTTCTCCGCGTCCCTTTTGCCGGGTAGGGGTTCGGGTGTTACATTTGTATTGTAACACCCCATATTGAGACAGAGTTAAAAAGAAATTGAATTGCCACTCATATCACTAATGTGTACATTATTTTTCGGGAGTCCAGAACTTGAGAACTCCAAAGTTAAGCGTGCTTGGCTTGGAACAATTTTAGGATGGGTGACCTCCCGAGAAGCTTTTCCGGAAAGCATGTGAATGAGGACAAAGCATGATGAAAAGCGCAATGGTGGTCTGTGGGGTTAGTGGTCAGCCTTAACACTGATTGTGAATGATGTGGTGCCCTATCACCGTACCTCGGGTCCATCCGGGGGTGGGGGCCGAACATTACACTGGTTATGTGACGAGGTGGCGTCTAACCACCGTGCCTTGGGTTTAGCGCAGAGAATTCGGTTAACCAAAACCAAACTGAAATTTCAATTTTTGGTTAACCCAATTTTAAAATTTTCAGTTAACTGAATTTAAATTGGTTAATCATAAACCGAATAATTAACCAAAAATTTGTATATCTATTCAAAACAACTAAATTTTTTTTGAATATATTTTAAGATAAAACTCTTAAAATTTCAATAAATTAACCAAAAACCAAATAAATTAACAAAATGTCTACATATTTCTTAAAAACAATTAATTTTTTCAATAAATTTTAAGATAAAAATCCTAAAAACTATAATTTTCTGTTAATATTTTGGTTTTCGGTTAACCAAAAAGTTCCAATATCAAAATAAAAAATCGAACCGCAAATTTCCGTTAACCAAACTGAGCTAACCGAAAACCGAAAATATATATATTTTCGGTCAACCAAACCGAAATTTTTTCTGTTTTCGATTCGCTTTCAGTAAAAACCGAAAACTGTTCACCCCTACTTGGGTTATTCAGGGATGGGGTCCGGACATTACAAGTTATCACATTATGAATAGAATATTGAAATATTGAGTTGTAATACATGTCATGGTGCCTGGGAAATTTCTTTTCACATTAATTATAATGTTTCTCACACAATAACGAGTTTTAGTAGCTGGCCAAACATTACTGAGAGCCTTAAGTACTCCGTTATGACAATCGCTCATGAACATTAATATAATGTTCGTAATTAGGGTTTAGAAATTTTTGTATTTTCGAGTAAATTTTGACTTTCGGTTAAAATTCGAGTAAAAGAGTAATATGGTAATTTAGAAAGTCAATCGGAATTATAGAATCAAATGTATCAAAATGATCGTCTTTAAAAGCATTTTAAGAATTTAGGAATTAAAATGAAAATTAAAGTTTTATATGAGCAGAAAATATTTTAGAAACTGTTAAACCAATTTTAAAGTGTTTTATAATTATTTTATAAAAGGTCCATAGCCATATTTTAAAGAGAATTCCATTTGAAAAACCCTCAAGTCGATTGATTGCCCTCACTTGTTTTATTTCTCACAAAAATACAAAACACAATATTTGGATTTTCCTTCAAGTTTTCTTCCTTAGGGGATATTGGTAAGTCTCTCTAAAACCCTAGTTCTAATTTCATGTTTAGTAAAATGATTTTCTAGTACTATCATGATTTATGACTAGTGAACTAGTTCTTGGAATTTGAATTGTCCATTGAAGTCTTTTTTAAAATTGATAAGTGTAGTAAACCCTAGAATTTGATTTAATTTAATCGTATTGGAAAAACTAAATTCTAGATTGATAGAATAGATAAAATAATGTTAATGACTTTATAGTTTCCGATTGATAGGTTAGTTAAGGGCAGGAAATTCGGATTGTATTGTATGGTTTATAGTGTAGACAACATTTTTGATAGAATGCCCGTATGAATTGTATTGTATAGGCGACTTGAGTGATGATGGAAATCCAACCGACACCACTTAGCTAATCATCGAAGAACAAGTTAGCAATTCCGTTTTAAGATCTATATATTGTATATTGTGTGTTTAATTGCTTGTGCATTAAACCGGTTATTTATATATAACTATATTGGATGAAATTAAGATTAGAATTTGATATTGTATGTTTGGGATAAATGTCTAGTTAATTGTACTTTGATTTTAATGCATGGATGAGTGTGTACATGAGTTTGTGTGTGGTTAAAATTGATGATCTCATTATTGGTTATTGGATTGTGATGAGATATTGGAATAATGGATTAGTTTGTGTTACCTAGACACCATTAATAACATGTATTTATTACATGTAAGGTGTATTTATTATATGTAAAGGGTTAATGGTGGGTATTGGAACTATAAAAGAATCCACCATGGTAGCACTCTTATTAGATGCTCTACTGTTAACCCCATATCAATAATGCTATTTCAACATCTCTCCTAACAACCATGTCTTCCAATGTTAGCAACTTATTTAGATGTCCAAACTAACACATGTCATATTATGATTGGACCAAGAAAAGAAAATAATAAAATATATACCACTTTTAACTTGAAGCACCGATGCTCAGCCCAACATCTCTCATTCTCTCTCTTCAATGAACATCTACTCTGGGCACCTATCTCTAATTGTGGCACCTATGAGCATCTCACACTCTCTCCTCTGGGCATTTGCCTTGGGCATCCCATTGGAGATGGTCTAACATGGTAGTCTGGTTACTATTGATTAATCTAATTATATTATTCACATAATTGGCTAGTATGGTTATAACACCTTTAAGAAGTCATTAAATTGATAAATAATGAACGGTAATGGAATTATGTGTTTAATCACTTAATAATCGATTGCCCTTGGTCATAGATTGGTATAGAGATGGAGTGACATACCATTAGGGAAAAAATAGAGATCTTGACCTATTGAATAGTAGGTAAATCGTGGTTTAACTAGCCACTATTGGAAACCTGAGTGACGACTTCTATTAGGTTTGACAATATATCGCCTGTGGGCTATTGTTATTGCAGATCTTCGGATCTATTTTTGGAATCCATAGTAGATGACCATTCCGAGGGGATTAAACAGTACTACGGATTTGAGTCTTCGGACCTATTGTCAAACCTCATCTTTATTGTTTCCCTTTTCAATATAACGTCTATATTTGGGGTAGTCAAAAACTATAAATGATACATTGTTATACTTTCGTATATTGATTATTGACTAATGAGAATTAGTATAATAAGGATTGAATGCTATGAACTTGTTTGTTTTTTTAAATGGTTGGTTCATTTTAAATTTAACATTGATTGGACTTAGAATATGTAACATGATGGTTTGATGATATTAATGACATGGGGAGGTATTATAGACTAGGTAACGTTAAGGCTCAATTCATAAATGGCTGAGTGGGAAAAACCAAGTTGAATATTTGACTAAACCATACGAAATAGCCTCAAACATGGTCTGGTCGTGTTCCCTTCAACAGATCGTGTTCGAAAAACCCCTCAGGAAATAATCTAATAGTGGCTTACATAAGTTGGTCGTGTTATGCCACTCAGTCCATGTTTGTCCACGCTCGAGAAATCAATTTTAATAATGTGTTACACGGTCTGCCCATGTTAACTCACATGGACACAAATTCCAACAGAGCTTGACACAATTCGTATCTCAACCTTTACCAATTATTAAATGTTCTTTTGCATTAATTGAGTAGTGTATTGAATGACATTAATTAATGTATTGATCTAAGTGCATTGTGTGTGAAATATTGAATGAATTTTATAATTGTATTAATTAAAGTGTATTTGTGTTCAAAATATCAGGATTGCATGCTAATAAAGACGCATATGCTTGTTTGAGCACGAAATTGTTAACTAGACATCAATAGTCTGATGCTTTTCTATTTTCCTTTTTGTCTCTCCTATGTGAAAACTAACAGGTTGATTGAGCTAGAATGGGTCGACTGCATCTGCATTGGGCATCTTAGCAGCTCATTTATTCCGATTTGTTCACTTTTTATTTTTATTGAATCATTTTGGAATTTCAATATAAAACATTTAATTTTTATTTCTTTTGCTAGATTAGGATTGCATTTTATAATATTAGTGGAACTATTTCTAATTGTTGAGAAACAGATTTATCAAATTTTATAAACATTGAAGTACCTTGAGATATCGACATTATTTATTATAATTGTTATTATGTATCGTATTGAATAAATTGTGTTAATATGGCGCTTCGGCCAACAATCAGGGGACTCCGCCGTGAGCGGCGGTTGGGCAATACAATAAACATCAAGGTTCATCATTACCTGAAAAATTTATAAAACAACCATTCAAATACAACACTATTTTAATGTTGACTATAGTAATATTAATACAATTGGAAACATATAATGAAATTTTAAGTTAACGAATAATTATACTTTAAATATACACACATACTAATATAATCTTTGTGTGTGTTCAAGAACCATGTCCAAATGTCCTCATTTTCCAACTCCACAATTGCGAATGTGACTGGAAAGATGCCTCAATTGGCATCTATCCAAACAACAATGAGTAAAACTCCACCATATTTCCCTTTTAGGTGACATTCGTTATACTAAGGAAGGGTTAACAACCTTTTAAAAATCCCTACTTTCATGCACTAAAGCTTATGTAGAAATGTTGAAATCTAGCAGCAACATTCACACTTAGAGATAGCAGCACAGCAAGGCACGTGAGCGATGGTTCTTTGCGTACACTTGATGAATGTAGTAGTAGAGCCTGTCATAACTCGCCTCATACTCACCATTGGTCCTCATCAGGCATTCTTTCATGCTCTATACAGTGTGTGACAAGGCACACATATAACATATTTTTCCCTCAACTCACATCTCATGATTGGAATTTCTACCTTAGGATTATTCTAAATTAGATGCTTCAATTTAAGGCTAGACAAGGAGAATTTTCCTCTGAGTTTCTATGCAGTCATGATGATCAAGTAAGACCTTGATTTGAAATCCAACTCAGCTAGTAGGCGACTTGCTGTGATCTTCCATGGGCAGTTGAGGACCTTGCAAGTAGCACGAAACCTTGTTGTTTAGTTCTGTGTCCTGACAATTTTAAATCCTTCTGGGATCATGTAGTCTTTAAGTACTGATTTAAAATGTTCTTTTGATCTGAACAAATTACCTACATTAATGACAACTTTACCATCTTCATTATCTCTATAGACAAGTCCAGTAGGTAGATCAATGCTCTGAGTTTCTTCATTATCTGAATCATTAGAATAAGGGGAGATATTAGGGTCTCCATCATAAGAAGCAGTATCATCAAAGTCAACTTCATTTTCTACTTCTTCAGCTGAGACATTTTTATCTTTAACAATCTGCTTATGTGAAGCTCTTCTTCCATGATAATCCTTATGTCTTTGATCTCCTTCTGCTCTATCCCCATGTCTTTGATCTTGCCCTCTTACTTTGTATTCCTCATGTCTTTGATCTCATTCCCCTCTGGTATGTTCCCTATGTCTTTGATCTCCTCCCCCTTCTTTGTCTTCATCTGAAGATTGGGAACCATCTTCATTTGTGTCATCAGTTTCCTCAATATGGTTAACATAGAGTTCCCAATCATCATCATGATCACTACTATATGTACAAAATTCAACAGGGTTAGAATAAAACTCTAGTTCTGGCTCTTCATTACTTTTTTCCTCATTTGACTATTCACTACCCTCTTCCCCATCGTTGGCAGGTCCATCTTCGATATCCCTAGTACTTACTTCCCCATCAACATGCTCTCTATAACCATGTTCCTCATTTATATTAACTTATTCTGTCACATTTTCCTCCTCAATGGCCTCTGATTATGGCATTGATCATTTGTCTGTAGTTCAGTCCGTGGTCCCCCTTCATCAGTTGCATTAACATTTTCATATGCCTCTCCTCCATTTCCTTCTTCATCAGTAGCCTCCTTAATCCGCCTAATTATTATAACTTGATATGATTTCCACTATTGGTATGGATAAATTGCTACGACTTGTCTCGTATCTATTGTAGCGATATGGAATTATGACGTTATCACTAGTCCTTGGCTTCAACATATTCTGATTGACACTGTGAGATACATCATAATGTGCATCTCCTTCAACCATACCTTGCCTCTAATATACTCCATATCTGGCAGATTCAAAGGTAGCGTTGGTACTATATGTAATGTGATTTTGATTATATTAAACTTTCTACAAATAAATTCGTAAAAGAAACTCCGCAAATCTGTGTCATTTAAGATTTGATATTTTTTCTCATCCCAAGGTAACATAGCCTCCAATAATGTAAGTTGTTTTATCGAGATTGCATCACCACCATTATAATGGGTCAAAACAGATTTTTTTAAGCCATCTAATGAGAAATTTTCTGGCTCATATATCATATATTTGAACCTAACCCCCTTGTAGCTTACCCATAGGCTGAGAATGCCCATTTTCCAGTCCATAACCATGAAATTAGGTCAATTCTCAAATAGAAAAAATAGAAAAAAATCATCTTTTAAACTCCATATTGTACCATGATTGGCTAACAGACACCATTTAAGCATTAATCTTAATCAAGTTCGTGAGTTTTAATTTACATTAGCTCAACTTTATCCATACTAAGCAAAGATACATAGCAGGATAAAAACTATGGCAAATAAACATATAACAAATACATTAACCATAAAACCCTAACCAACAACGACATATGAGAATTTATCATTGAAAAAAAAAATCATTCAAAGATAATATAACCACTTATAAAAACCCCATTCAAGGATTGGTAACACAATAAAACTACCCAGCATAGTATTAATCTAACAATACGAATATTACAAATAACAGAAAATATATAATTTCATCAAACTATACAACTCGTAATAATATATTGTATCAGTTGACTGACTTTTGTTAAAGCAGAACAAAAGTTTACAATCAAGAGCAGCATCAGCAGAACAAAGGGAAAAAATAAATAAAAAAGGAACATAAATAAATAATCAAATTACCTAGAACAGTTGATATCCTTCGACAAAAACACCTTGCTGAAACATGTGACTACTTGCTTTTATAGTTGCTAGCCCTTATTGGTAAATGACGGAAAATTGAGTCTTGTGCAAAGTTCTAGGATGAATTTGACGTGAAACGAAGTTGATCAGACTAGTATAGTGCTAGCCGGTGATAATGGGAAAGATAAATCAGTCGGTGAGAAAGAGACAGGGGAGGAGGACAGTGAGAGAGATAGGGAAGATGGATGTCTGAGTTAGAGTGGGAGAAATATTGACCTTCAGATATACTATGGAAATGATTTGGAATGAATTAAAAAAAAATGTGTTTTCTTTTGTTTTATATTTCTATCCCTCAACTTTTGTACACAGGAGCGACATGTGTGTATTTGCCAATGCCAAATAACAACTTAACAGAGGTCAAATTTATTGACCCCACACTAAAATTACAACTCTATACAAAACTTATTGAATTTGTGTGATAAAACAAAGAAAAGTGATTCGCATATATCATTTTCTAAAACTTGCCGCAACCCGATGTAATTTACCCTAAAATAGGCTGAACTCCATTCCACGTATATTAACTATAAATATACGAGAAAAATACATTAACTTTTATAAAAATAAATATTATATAATAAAAAAAACTAATATAAAAAAATATATTATAAATTCATCAAAACTTTCATTAATAATAAATTTATTTTATTTTAATAAATTGCATTCAAATGTGGTTCAAATAAATCATTTTAAAAAATATAGTATGGTACATGTGAAAAAAGAATTAAAATAACTAATTTTTTATAAAAAATTAAACTGTTTATATATATTAAAAATCAAATAAAAAAAGAGTACAATTGACCCAATTATTCTAAATTTAATAAATAATAAAATACTACTATTTAAAAATAAATAAATAAATATTTTATAAATTTATTTATTTATAAAAAAAATATAATAAAATTATAAAATATACTCGCTCATAATAATAAAATTCTCTTATATTACGGAAGAATTTACAAAAAAATACTATATTATATTTTAAATAGTAATTAAATGCGTAAAAATTATATAAAATAATCCATTCCATATTTCCATTGTGTTGTAAATAAATAGAATTCCATTCTTCGTTCGGAATTAAACAATTATTCAATATCACTGGCACTGCCAATAAATTAAGAAAATAAAAACTGGTAGCTTTATATTCGACGATACGATTCTTATTTCCTCTTGTTTTTGTTTTTGGGAACTCTCTTCTCTCTTGGTTGGGGTGTCTGTCCTGTGAAACTGAGCAAAGGCAGTTTCCAAAGGGCATCTTCCGGAGTTGCTCGAGCGGCCTGTAAGAAGAACACATCAGTATGCAGATCTTCGTCAAGACTCTTACAGGAAAAACCATCACTCTTGAGGTTGAGAGCAGTGACACAATCGACAATGTCAAGGCTAAGATTCAGGTACTCTTCTTATATTATCTTAGGGTTTTCCGGCTACCTGAGGTCTTCGAATCGTCTAGGGTTAGGGTTTTTGAGGCTTGTATGTTTTTTGTCGCTTTGAATCTACTTATCTGTTTGGCTGCTTGTGTTCGAGTTTTCAATTTACCTGCCTTATGTTGATCGAATTGGACTGAATTGATTGTGGTTTGATGTTTCGTAACTCTTCTCCTGTACTTGCTGTTATTGTTGAAGTTGATCGTAGCAATTTAGTTTCTTTTATGTAGCTTTGCTGATCAACGTGTTCATAAGTTTAGTTTTGGAACTGTGATTTGGATTTGCTGGTTTACATTTGTCCTTATTCCAGTGCATGACAAATTCGATTGCTCAATCTTAATTTGGCATCTTTGGAGCTTTCCATTTTATATATTACCATGGAATTTCTTTTCAATTGCTTAGAGAATCTTTAGAGGGGATGTATTGGATGTCTGATATGATCATGGAATTTTGATTTCAGGACAAGGAAGGCATTCCACCTGATCAACAGCGATTGATATTCGCTGGTAAGCAATTGGAAGATGGCCGAACACTTGCAGATTATAACATACAGAAGGAGTCCACACTTCACTTGGTCTTGAGGCTTAGAGGAGGAACTATGATCAAGGTCAAGACTCTTACTGGAAAAGAGATTGAAATTGATATCGAGCCAACTGATACTATTGAGCGGATTAAGGAACGTGTTGAGGAGAAAGAAGGGATCCCTCCTGTGCAGCAAAGGTATCAATTCTATTTACCTTAATTCTTTCAAGCTACATTATATTGTTTCTGTGCTTTTATGTTTTCCTTTTTATATCTGTTCAATAAGTAGAGATGATAAGATTGAAGTTTGAGTATTTTCTTGTATAGGTATGTGGATGCCATATATGTTTTCGTGTTTATTTATCCACATATCCGTCACATGGAGTATGTATTTGTTCTTTGAAAAATATTAGTTGCTAACCCTTTACTTGATGTGATCAAGTTTGTGTTGTCTATATCCCTGAATTTATTCGTTTCACATTTGACTAAGAATTGATTATCAAATCATCTTGAAAAGACATTTTTACATATGATGGAATATATGACATTAGGTGCTGGAAAACTTGTCGGCTTATATTATTTTGTTACTCAATAGAATAGACTGAGCAAAAACTTGTTTTCCATTCTACCCAAAGTTACATACTTACAATTTCATATTCCTTTCATTACAGGCTTATCTATGCTGGGAAGCAGTTAGCAGACGACAAGACAGCCAAAGACTACAACATTGAGGGTGGATCTGTGCTACATTTAGTGCTTGCACTAAGGGGTGGCAATCTCTAAGCTTGAGTTATATCAAAAATCATAACCTAATTTCATTGAAGCTTTTATTCCGTACTTGATTACATGAACTTGTGATTCCATAGAGCTTTGAATTTGACAGTATAATCAATTTCCCTAGAGATAAAATGTGTTCCTCCATTATTGTGCATCTTTTAAAAGCTTATTAGTGTTCAATATTGGGTTCTGATTGTGATTTGATTATGAAATGTAAAATCTGAGCAGCTTTTTGGACTTTAATTTTGTGGATAATTTGGTTGCTGTTGATGTGGTGTGTTAAAATGTTAAATATGTGGGTGTTTGATAGATCTATGATTGTGGATTCAGGTTTGCTTAGATTTTCTGAGAAGATAGAGTATGTGAAGAACATTGTGGTGTGTGTTGTTGCTTACACTTTAAGCTAAGGAGAAGGAGATGAACCATTGAATATCTTATATACTAAAAGAGTGGGTCGCAACACTTTTTGAATTTGTACTTCCCATCTTGCGCTTATTTTTTAACATTATTTTACAAGTCTAAATGTAAATGATTATAAATCAGAGAGTCTACCTTTGTGAATTTTGGGAAGTTCAAAGTGCAAGGGAATCCTGAATGTTCATAATAACTTTCTTAGTTTTGGCTTTCAGGTAATCTTGTTAAATTGGAGACAGTAGAGTTGTATTTTGTCTCCAAAGAAAGTTGTTTTTTTTTGGCAAGCTCGGTTAAAACGCCTTCCATCCGTGCCTACCTGCAATTCTAATTCATGATTTTGTATACCATTGCGGCTGGTAAAGCCAAATGAGTGAGAGTGAGAGTCATATTGAGGTACATGAACTCATTCACAAAGGCCGATCCATTGTCAAGCAGTCCCGATAGGTTTGTCTTCTGATATGCTTGTGGTTGCTTAAATGGATGGGTAATGGGAGTAAACTTCAGTTCTGAGAAGCCAAAATAATATAAGACTTATGTTCTTTCTGTTCAAGCAAAATGTTAGTCCTCGAATTATTAATCAGGTCTAGAAAAGGAAAGGGAGAAAGGACTGTCTACAGCGTCTGAGAAGCCAATTGAATCAATTGGGCCAACTTATCTCATGGGAATTTAGTGGGCCATTGGGAGTAGAGACAGTTCGGAATCTAGTGGGCCATTGGGAGTAGAGACAGTTGGAGGATAGAGATTGGTTAGTTAAGGATTGAGGAGAGGTGTGTGAGGTGCTATCAGAATTAATACAGTAGTTGTCAATGCTGAGTCAGTAGAGTCTATAAATAATATGAGAAGTACAGTTTTAGGGTTAGCCGTCATATAGAGAATCAAAGTCGGGTGAGCCCTAGGCAGGAGATTCTGAGGGTCTCGAATACCTTAGCTGCTTGTATCACGTTTCTTGTAATGCAAGCTATTATCATTCTCAGTCATTTTACTGTTATTTCTGTCTTAAATCTACAATCCTAACATTGGTATCAGAGTCGTTACGATCTAGTGTTATTATGGGTGGCTGAAAAGCTGGAAATAATGGTGGATGGGAGAAAAGCATAGAGAGCTTGCGGGAGGGGTTTGAGAAAAACCTTGAGCTCTTAAAAGAATAGAAGAGGCTAGAAAGGGAAGTTCAAAAGGAGGTTTGGGAGAAATCTCAAAAAGCAATTGAACAGTCACAACATGAGATTGAAGAACTTAAGGAGATGATGAGAGTTATAATCGCTACAAAGTCCAGTGGGGAGAGATCTGGGTCTAACCGAACAGAAAGGGAGAGGTCTGAATCCAACAAACCTAGACGAGAAAGACGTGCAGACAGAGGAAAGAGTCCTATAATTGAGGAAGAGCTCCATTTTGATAAGGAAAGCTCTCATAGAGAGAAATTTCGGGCTAATGATAGGTTTGAACGGGAAGAAATGAGGCGTGGGAAGAAATGAGGAATGAAATGGTGCTATTAAAACCTAGGAATCTAGAGCAGATGATGTTGGTAGCTCAACAAATAGAAATAAAGAACAAGGAGAGTGGGAAGAATAAGAGCAATAGATGGAATGTGGGAACTCGAAATAGGAAAATACTGGATGGTTTTAGAAAATGGGAAACACAGGGAAACAAAGAGAGAAAGGGTGAAAAAATGGAGAAACAAGGAGAGGAATCATCTAGAGGGCGATATAAGAGACTAACTTTTCAGGAGTTGCAAGAAAAGCGAAACAAGGGTTTGTGCTACAGATGTGATGAGAAATTTGCACCAGGGTATAAATGTAAGGCTGCAGAATTCAAGGCGGTAACTATAATGGAAGAAGAAAGGGAAGAAATAGAGGAAGAAGATGTGATAGAGGAGATCACTGTGGAGGAACCTGAAGTTCACATGATTGAATTAGCTGTGGAGACTGCTGTTGGAACGACTGGACCAAAGACTATGAAGTTAAGATGAGAGATTCATGGGGAAGCAGTAGTCATATTAGTTGATACTGGTGCTACTCATAACTTTATATCTAAGAAGTTGGCTGAAAAATGGACATTTAAGAAGGAATCTGCAGGAAAATATATGGTTATCTTAGGAAATAGAGAGAAAGTGAGATGTGGAGGTAGATGTCTAGATGTCACAGTGAAGGTCCAAGGGTTAGAAATATGTGGGAATTTCCTTCCTATGGAGTTAGGCAGTATGGACGTGATTTTAGAGGTGCGGTGGTTGAGAACTCTGGGGGATGTAATGGTTAATTGAAATCTAATGACTATGAAGATCAAGAAAGATAATCAAGTGCTGTTAATTAAAGGAGGTCCACAATTAACCAAGTCTGAAATTAGAAATCAGCATTCATTCTCTACTAAATATAACTAAGGCAGAAGATGAGAGGTTTTTTCTACAAGTGGTTGTGGTGAATGATATGGTGAAACCAAATCAGCATATGGTGCCTAGAGAAATACAGACACTAATTGATCAGTACCGGGGGTATTCACTAAACCAGAAACCTTACCACCAATGAGAGGAATGGAGCATAAGATAAAATTGAAAGAAGTGGCAGATCCAGTGCAAGTCAGACCATACAAATACACTCAATTTCAAAAATATGAAATTGTAAGAATGGTGCAAGAGATGATGGAAGCAGGGTTATTCAGCCTAGTAACTCACCTTATGCCAACCCAATATTATAGGTTAAAAAGAAGGATGGAAGCTGGAGGTTTTGTGTGGATTATAGGGCACTTAACAAGGTTACAGTTAGTGACAAGTTTCCTATTCCTATAATTGAAGAGCTACTGGGTGAACTAAGCAGAGCCAATATGTTCTCCAAGATCGACTTAAAATCTGGATACCACCAAATTCGGATGACTGAACAAGATGTTGAAAAGACTTCTTTTAGAACACATGATGACCATTACGAATTTCTAGTAATGCCCTTTCATATTGATGAATGCTCCAGCTACTTTTCAATCATTAATGAACCGGCTATTTAAACCTTATCTGCGCAAGTTCATATTAGTCTTCTTTTACGATATATTAGTTTACAGCCCTAATCAAGAGAAGCACTAAGAGCATATTCGAATTGCACTACAAGTCCTATCTGATAATCAGCTTTATGCTAATATGAAGAAATGCAGTTTTGGGCAGCCTAAGTTAGAGTATCTGGGGCATATTATATCAGCAGTAGGGGTAGCAACTAATCCTTCTAAAATTGAGGCAATGGTGGAATGGCCAACACCAACTAATCTGAGAGGTTTGAGAGGATTTTTGGGTCTAACAGGTTACTATAGAAAGTTTGTTAAGGGGTATGGGCACATTGCTGGTCCATTGATCAAATTGTTAAAAAAGAATAGCTTCAAGTGTTCAGAAGAAGCTAGGGCATCTTTTCAAGCTCAAATTTTAGTTATGACTTCAGTTCGCGTATTGGCACTACCGGACTTCAAGCAGCCCTTCTATGTAGAAACTGATGCATCAGGTTATGGAGTTGGAGCAGTGTCAATGCAACAGGGAAAACTGATATCTTAATTCAGTCAAACTATATCTCCAATAAGGAAGATGGGCTCTGCTTATGAGATGGAGCTAATGGCCTTGTCTTGGCCGTGAGAAAGATGGAGGAGTTACTTGTTAGGGCACTAGTTTTATATTAAAATAGATAAAAAAACCCTTAAAGTATTTGTTGGAGCAGAGGGAGATTCATCCTAAATACCAAAAATGGGTCTTAAATCTATTGGGTTATGATTTTGAAATTGATTATAAACCTGGTAAGGAAAACACTGCAGCAGCTGCTTTATCAAAAATTAAAGGTGATGGAGAGCTGAGGGTCCTGGTTTCAACTAAGGAACTCAACATGCCTACTCTAAAGCAAGAGATTGAAGATAGCAAGGAATTACAAACTCCAAAAGAAGCAGCACAACAAGATCCTGGTCATCGACCACCCTATACTGAAGAACAAGGAAGGCTATTGTACAAAGGAAGATTGGTTATACCCAAAACTTCTATGCTGATTCCAAAAATCATCCAGAATTGTCATGAAGGAGCTATTGGAGGACACGGAGGACCACTTAAAACCTATAAAAGAATTTATGGGCAGATTTATTGGGAAAGAATGAAGAAGGATGTCTACCGATCAGTGGCGGCTTGTTTAGTATGTCAAAGAAATAAATACTTGGCCTTATCACCCTCTGGTCTACTGCAGCCACTGCCTGTACCTCAAAAAGATTGGGATGAAATCAATATGGACTTTATAGAAGGACTTCCAAAGTCGCAAGGTTATTCTGCTATCTTAGTAATTGTAGATCGCTAAAGTAAATATGGTCATTTCTTGGCTCTAAAACATCCATATTCTGCACAAACAGTAGCAGAATTTTTTATCAAGGAGGTAGTTTGACTACATGGATTTCCTACTTCTATTGTGTTGGACAGAGATAAGGTGTTTTTGAGTGTTTGGAAGGAACTATTTAAAGCTCAAGGAACTACTCTAAACTACAGTTCATCCTATCATCCACAAACAGATGGTTCCACTGAAGTAGTGAATCGATCCTTAGAGACTTACTTGCGTTGCTTTATAGGAGAATGTCCAAGACAGTGGGTTAAATGGCTTGGATGGGCTGAGTACTGCTACAACACCACACATCATGGAGCTTTAGGAACCACACCATTCAAGGTTCTATATGGCATAAATACCCCACCTATTTTAAGGTATGAACAGAGATTAGTTCCTATTGAATCTGTTGATCAAATGCTGAGGGAAAGGGATGTGTACATTGCTAAGATAAGGCAACAACTACTTAAAGCATAATGTCTAATGAAGCAGCAAGCTGATAGGAAGAGAAGGGATGTGGTATTCAAAGAGAATGATTGGGTTTGGGTACGCTTGGCTCCCTACAGACAAGTAATAATATCAAAGAGAATCAATGAGAAATTATCACCCAGATTTTTTGGACCATTTCAGATTGTGAAACGCATTGTGAAGGTAGCTTACAAGCTCCAATTACCAGAATCTGCAAGAATACACCCTGTTTTCCATGTGTCTCAGCTTAAGGCAGTAGTTGGAGAACAAAGTGAAACAACAATTCTACCTGAACAATGGAATGACTCAGAAAAACAGCATACATATCTAGAGAAGGGGAAGGCTATTCGTTACCAAAGTGGGCAGGAAGGAATGGAAGTTTTGATTGCTTGGAAGAACTCACCAGAAAATGAGGCAACTTGGGAGGATTTTGATACTTTTAATATTCAGTTTCTAGAGTTCCACCTTGAGGAAAATGTGAGAATAATGGGGGGAAGTAATATTAGTCCTCAGATTATTAATCAAGTCTACAAAAGGAAAGGGAGAAGGGGACTGTCTATAGGGTCTGAGAAGCCAATTGAATCAATTAGGTCAACTGAGCTCATGGGAATCTAGTGGGCCATTGGGAGTATAGACAACTGGAGGATAGAGATTGGTTAGTTAAGGATTGAGGAGAGGTGTGTGAGGTGCTATCAGAATTAGTACAGTAGGTATCAATGCTGAGTTAGCAGAGTCTATAAATAATATGAGAAGTACTGTTTTAGGGTTAGCCGTCATATAGAGAATTAGAGTCTGGTGTGCCCTAGGCAAGAGATTCTAAGGGTCTCGAATACCTCAGTTGCTTGTATCACGTTTCTTGTAATGCAAGCTATTATCATTCTTAGTCATTTTATTGTTATTTCTGTCTTAAATCTACAATCCTAATACAAAACTTACTTGGATTTCTTATTCTGAGGATTTTAATGATTGACAATGTGGTTGAACAAATACATTCTAATCTGATAAAATTTTCAAGTGGAGTGGACCAAACTTCTTTTTATGTGTGTAAACAACCATCTCAATGTATATATTTTCTGATCGATTAACCGAATTAAAAATGTTAACCCACAGTCTTCTTTTACAATCCATTCAAGGATCAAGTCATCGATTTGCCAACTCAGTGGAGATGAATATATCAAAACATCTTTAAATCGTATTAAATTCCCAAAATTAGGGATAAATTATTGTTGAATGGTAGGATTATTTTATTTTAATTATTTAAATATATTAATTTATTAGGATTTAGTAGCGGTTTAGATATTATAAGTTAAGTTTACTTGATTATAAGCCATTATCAAACTTATTTAGTTATTTGGTGTGATTAGGTTATTTAAGTGAATCATGATTTGAATTTAAGGAGAGTTGAATTATGAATAAAATGCTATCTTCCTAAATCTATCAAACTTCTCTATCTTTTCTCTCTTTCTCCTTCTCTATTAAAATTTCTCTAACAATGGTATCAGAGTCAGGTTATAATTCCATGGTCATGAATTCAATTTCAACCATTAGTTTTGCAATTTCTAGCATGGGTTCTTCGTTATATGAGATTGGAAAGGAATTACTTCAAGTTCAAGCAACTCTCGAAGGGATGCATACTGAACAACAAACCCTCCGAAGATTGTTAGACGTGTGTTTTCGTGATGATGATGTCAACTCTGGCATTCATCATCATAATTCTTCTGTTGATCCATCGTCACTTAATATGATGATTGATTTCATTTGTGGAATCAGTGATAACTCAGAAGATATTTGATCAAAGCAATGGAGAATTAAAGTCCCAAATCAGTTTCAAGGATGTAAAACTAATTAGAGATTTTAGTTCTCTATTACTTTTATCAAATATCTTCTGAGTTATCACCGATTCCACACTAATGAAATCAACCATCATATCAAGTGACAGTGGATCAATAGAAAAATCATGATAATAAATGTCATGAGCCAATGCGCATCCTTTCGAGTGTTGCTTGAACTTTAAGTGATTCCTTTTGAATCTCTTCTAACGAAGAACCTGGTTAGATATTGCAGAACTGATGGTTGAAATTGAATTCATACCCATAGAATTATAACGGAAAGAAAGAGAACTTTAATAGAAAATGAGAAAGTGAGAAAAGATGGAGAAGTCTCGTAGTTTCAGAAAGATAGTATTTCATTCATAATTCAACTCTCTCTAGATTTAATTTAGGAATGAATCACCAAATAACTGAACAACACACGTTTGATAATGACCTATAATCAAGTAAAAATAACTTAAAATATTTAAGCCATTGCTTAATTCTAATAAATTAATATATTTAAATAATTAAAGGAGTGAATTTGAATATATTACATATGGTTTGTCGTGGGGATTATATTTACCGTTGGCTAGAAAACAAATGGGTACATGATTTTGATATCAAGTCTGAGGAATAGAAAGTATATGATTTTGATATCAAGTTTAGGAATGGAAAGTATATGTCTATTTGCCGAGACAAAAACATATGTTTGAGTTTATGTTTGTGGGATATGAGGGAGATTTAATCTTACCTCACTGTCAATTGAAGTTGTGGAGATTAGACGTGTCGAAACAGGAATGGGTTCATGGTTGTCGAGACAACCAGATGATAGTTGATAACACTACCACTGCTATGCACTTACTCTCCATTCCAGCTGTTGGAAACGCCAAAGGATTCAGGGGTGTTATACATCTTTCTTAGCGTCAAACTAAACCTATTCCGGAGCCTAATCCTTATCTAGGTGCCTCAAGCTTTAAAATACAGTTTCGATCCATCATCTTTTCAAACATAAATACCAACATTCTCTTTGAACTAGATACTTTCAAGATACTTCCATTGAATATATTGATTTATTTAGTTTTAAGATAGTTTTATTTTGGCAAAAAAGTTTGATAATTTAATTTATTTATTTTTAAGGTAGTTTTATTAGGCGTAGAAGTTTGATAGTTTAATTTAAAATGGTAAGCGATTTAAATCTTAATTAATCATTTTATAAAAGTTTTATGATCTTTATAAAAATGGTATGGATTGATTATTGTAGTAGGCTGATTTCAAACAGCTCAGTCTAGTTAAGCATAATTATGGTCTAGGCCTAAACTTCTGGATGGTCTATTGGTCCAACATTCTTCCATTATCTATTGTTAACTAGTAGATATATAATATTCGGTAGGAAATTCCGAACTTTCCAGAGATTCTTCCATGATGATCTCGTGCTACTTCTTTTAATGCTACCTATAGTTTCTATAAATAGAAACCTTTCTTTTATTATTTTATCATCAAATATTATTTTAGTGAACCTCTATCAAAATTAAAACTCAAGCTGCTTTCACATGCTTTTGTTGTACTTCGAAGATCATCAATGAGCACAATCAAGACTGCGGTTACGATCCTAATTGATCCCATACTTTCAGTTGCATATTTTGGTTGAAGACTTATGTCACTTTTCTCAATTGAAGTTCAGAGTTAACTTAAGCCTTGAAGTGCTTACGACAAACACCTCACAGGTGTTCCAACCATAGATATTTATTCTCTGATTTTGTAGGTTATTTTGCATGTCCCAATTTGATATTTTCCTTGTTCGGTATGATTATTGACTCGAATCCGAGCTAATATTTCGTGTAATTGCAATTTGACGCCCACCATTGGACCGACAATAAGTTCACTGCAAACTTTCATTTTAATAAATTTTCAAAATATTGAATTGCTTATCTTTTTGAAATAGACTTTGATCCATCTATGGAGTCATAAAGTCAGGCTACGATAGAACATAAACATATGCGACAATTAGAAGAAGAGAATGTCAAAACTAAGCCCATCAACAGTTGATCAATCGCGTGAGCAACATGAGTGTTAATGGCGGCTCAATAAATGGTGACCGCAATGATCACTCTCAAAGTGAGACTAATTGGCTTATCCTTTTTGAATTGTAAGAGCTAAGAGAGGAATGACAAAGGAAACCGAGAACTTTAAGGCGGATAGCATCTCAAAAGATCATTCCAGGCATTCTGACACCATTTGAATGCTCTGCATTGGTACTTACGTCCTCTCATCTTCCATGGAACAGATTGCATCGGTTAAGATACATAAAAGAAATGTGCTCCTAACCTTCCACAAGTTTAGAAGGGACATGGATCCAGCTGAAAGCATGGCGAAATATTGCTAGAGATGGAAATATGGCAGGTCCTCAAGATATTGGACCTGCCCTACCACCCTAGATTGCGACCTATTCTGCTTTACTCTGTGGTACAGGGTAAAATTTTTAATATTATTTAGAGTTAAAATTATTAAAAGTGATTTATATATTAATGTTATTTTTGAAATGTGAGATAAATTAAAATTATTTTTAAAAAATAGGAATAAAATGAATAACCAGAATAAAAATAAAAAAATTATAATTAATATGGCAAAGTATGAAGGACGTGAGGGCGGGGTAGGGTACTAGTTTGACTTGGCCTTGCCTTGCCTTGCATGCGGGGAGGGGCCGGTGACCAGAAGCTGATCCATTCAACAAATGGGACAAGTCGACTTAGGTTGGGGTACCTTAGGGCAGGGTAGGTCCGCGGGTTAGAGCGAAAATTGCCATCCCTAAATATTGTAAGGAGATGTCATTAATAAACCTTCCGAGCAACACTCAAGAAGTCAACACTTGCAAGACCTTCAATAGTCGTTTGGATAGCCCCACCTTGGCTTGGTTTTAAATTTTCCAAATTGGTCCGTTCATTATTTTTCTCACCTGAATGATGACTTTATTGTCAATTGTTCTAGGCACATCAGTTTCAGGTTGAATATGAATCATTATCCTCGGTGGTGAAGCAAGAAAGTGAATGCATCACTAGATTCACCGATAAGTACATTAAGATTCTGGACGTGATTGAGTCAATAACCATCATTGCGTTTTGAAAGGGTCTGCCATACTTCTCCTGACTCACATGAAAAATCAAGCTGGAAGAATCATGAAGCAATAGTCACATGCAAAATCAAGCTTGAAGATGATCTTGCAAAGATGACTATAGTGAAGACAACAAATAAACCATTCGATAAGCTCGATCAGTAAGGCAACAAGATTCGTAAGGGGAAGTTTGAGCCTTATGAAAGGCATGATCCTCGGTCACATGTAGTTTCATCCGGACACACAGATAAACACGTCTACTTGGCCAAACCTAAGTAAATAGTCTCATCCTATGAGCTAAAAATAGAACCCTAAGCACTAGTCGTTGTAATGATGGACATGAGATCATCCATTAACGGTCACACCAAATGCGAACCCTAGGAATTTTTTTTGTCAATTTTATTATGGTCATGGCCATATGATGGGGGATTGTGTCCCATTATGGTTTGAAGTTGCATCTTTGATGAAGAAATGACATCTATAGGAATTCTTAACTGCAAATGGCAAGCAAACTCTAGAAAAATCTGAAGGGAAGCAACATGAGGCTAAGACTGTGTGAGATGCTTGCTGAGGCACAAAGGTTGAACAGATCACTGTAGTTATTCCTAAAGGCTCAGTGGTGACTGGAATAACCCAAAGTTCCTCCAAAAGACACGCAAAGAACTCGAAAACATCAATGAGACATCCATCTAACCAGGTAGGACCCCTCTAGTTTATGAGCTTACATTCTCTAACAAAAAAATACAGGGCCTCGCTGATCCTCATCATGATGCACTTGTCATAACCCTTTAAATTGCCAACTGCAAGCTTCAAAGAGTTGTTGTAGACATTGTCAATTCGATGAACATCATGTTCCTTCCAGCATTAAAGAAAATGAACCTAGATGAGTCCCTCATCATCCAAGATACGACAGCTCTCACTAGGTTTAGCGGAGAGACAGAACAAACTGTAGGTGAGATCGTTTTTCCTATTTTTATAAGAGATGTAAACCTTATGACAAGGTTCCTACTGAATGATGTTGTGTCCTCATACAATCTAGTTATAGAGAAGACTATGGATCACGAGATGTAAGTCGTTTCATCCAGTTACTACCAAGCTTTGAAATTCTTTACTAAATTAGGAATCAAAGGATTAAATGTGACCAGAGTCCTCCAGGAAATGTTATTAGACCAACTTCAAAAAGTTCACTTCAACGTAACAATTATAGTCCAGAGCTCCCGCTCTAGGAAGAATGAAAGTCTCTATGCTAGAGTCACCGGAAGCAATTTAGATAGATCAAAAATGAACAAGAATTTTGATATTTACATATTTTATTATAACTTGTCCCATGATCGATTTGTTTTTTTTTTCCTTCTTCTAAATATAGAATTATTGTAACATTTTCTAAACGTATATTATTATTCTATTAAAAAAAAAAAAGTGCACTACCTAGGTCATGTTTAATTTTGTCTTCAATAGATCATAAGTTTAAATAGTTCCGATAAAAGAATTTATAATTTAAATAGATGATATTTTTAATATTCATATTAATATAAAATATAAATAAATCCAAACTATCCACACATATAAAATCCATTTTAATACCACTAAATTTTTAGTTAAAAGAAAAAGTAATATTTTTCTTTTTTTACTTTTCTTATTATATACCAACCATTTTCATGTGATCGGATCCGTCTTCAATCCAGCCCAGCTTGGTCCGGCCTGTTTGCCACTCCCTATATACCCCCACCCCCACACAATAAATATTCGCATGAGAAAGAAACCAAAGAAGGGACCGTTGCATTAACTATTGCAGGTAGACAACTTTCAACTCCTATCTACTTGCCTCTATATAAATTTTTAGTTGTTGAAACAAACCAGAAAAACAAGACTATTACACACAAAAATACAATGAATCCTCCTCCACAGCAAGGTATGTCATACTATGATCATGTCCATAAACGACGTGAAGAGAAGGGCTGTCTCTATGCTTGGTTTGTCATCTCTTTAATTTTATTTTATTTTCTCTAAATATCTGTTTTCTCTTGAAAAAATTGTTTAATACTGTACTGATATGGTTTGATTGATTGATACACAGCTTGTTTACTCTCTGCTGCTGCTTTTGCTGCTATGAAACCTGTGAATGCTGCATTGAAGGTGTCTGCTGTTGTTGTGGTTGAGGATCTACCAGTGGCTGCTTTGCTTTCATTGGACAAAATAATGTTACGTGTGTTTAAATGTTAGTTGATGCTATTTGCTTAGGATTTCGGTTTGTTTAGGTTGGAGATTGTAGTGTAACGAAGGATACATCTCATTTACTTTTTAACCATGTAAAATAAAGCATTGCTGTTGCTCAGCACACAAAAGATCTTTGGATAGGCCAAATTTTGCCTTTTAAAGCTGTTTCAAATGAGATTCAAAAACGAGATTTAGATACTGATAGAAGTATTTTTGGCTTTCCAAAAACTCTTTTCAGATAGAAATCTGAAATATTAACTTCCTGCGAAAGTCTTCTGTCTCTTGAAAGTAAAAGCAATCCTAATCACACCTTAAGTACACCACTCTCAAGTCAAACACACATGTAAAGTATTTGTTTTGTCTCTTTGCAACTGAGGTCATGGAGAGGAAACTAAGTTGAGAGGCATCATCATAAACACAAATGCTCATCTAAATTTTGATTAATTTATTAATATTATTACAGATATATATATATATATATATATATATATATATATATATATATATATAATCACACTAATGAATGGAACGGTATGAAAGATCTATTTTACAAGAATTTACAATGGCATTGCATCTACTTTTAATAAGGAAATGATCATGCAGCAGTTACATCTGTACCAAGGAAACCAAAATCTTGTTAACAAAGTTACCTAAAACGGATTCCTCCCTTGATCGATTTCGATTACGAGGACACGCTCAGGGTCTGAACCGTTAGGTCCTTCCGCATAGAGGGTTGGAAGGTAAGCGTTGTATGCAGGAAGGTACCGGGAAACAAAATCTCTCACCTGGAATACATTCATAATAAAACTCAATTTCTAGGTAACTTGGATGTAGTAGAACAGAAGATGTATCTAAGCAAAACACAAAAGGTACCTCATCGTCAGACATTCCCGGCTGGCCTGACTCCCTCATGGCGATCTCGGCCTGCAGATGTTTACCAAGTCATATGAAAAGACGTATTTCGCAAAGTACTTACAAGTATGAAAGGCTAACCTGCAAACGCCACTCGAAGACGCATTCTGGGTCCTTAATTTTAATGACTATCCATGCCTTTATGAACTTGTCCCATGCATCATAGTAGGATTTGAGATTTTTGTTTATTGTTTCTAGCTGTAATAATAAGTCCTTCAATAATCATTCCTAGAGGTATACAATCTTGACAAAATGAAGTTAATAGACTGTAATATTTGTTAAATGATCTAACCTGTGGGTCAACAGCTTTAACTACTTCCATTGGAAGAGGTTTGAAACCGAGCATCCAACCTTCGAACAACACAACCTATATCACCACCAAAAGTACCAACCGAGTGTTAGTAGAGCCATTGCTGCTAGTACCTTAACATAATTCGAATGAACAGAAATGACTTTTAACGCTAGCAATGCATATTACTGTTAGAGGTCCTTCAATCTCTGGCCATGTTGACGGATCAGCTCGATCTCCTCTCCCACTATAAGCAGACTGAAAAAAGTCTTGGAAAAATCATGCACAACTTACAAACAAAACAAAAGTTTTAGGAACAAGCAAAAGAAGAAAATGAATGCTTACTTTATCATACCGAGGTAGCTTCATCTTCAAACCTGAATATGAAGTACCAATCAATCAATGGGTGGGAGAAGCAGCACAAGCCAACTGTATGTTAGGTCTATAAACAAAACCTCACCTTCCTTGTTTAACTTGCTCAGGGATGTCAATGTTTCGATAGATAATTGAAGATCATGGCTACCAGCATTTCCGCGATACTAAAACACAAACATGAAAAACATTGAATTGGTAAACGAGAACAACTACTGTACTCCATGAAACATCAGTTTTTGTAAGTTAGAAGGCATTTACCTCCAAAAGAGCATTTCCTGGATTTGCTTCTCTCAACTTAGCCTACACTTAATATTAATTTGGATTACAAAATGAGATTACAAAGCCATGGATCAAGCACCAAAATTTCCAAAATTTTTACCTGACCCTCAGCTGTCAAATAAAAATCATCTATGGATATAGTTGCCGAATTCCTGCAAATTGAATTCACACAAACAATTCAGACTCTCCCTTGAGAGTACAATTTCCCATTCAACTTCATGTAGAATAGTTAAGCCTACTGACTCTCCATTTCTCTTTAAGCTACCTGCCCGATTTTTTGAAAAGATAGTCCAGAGCGAAGACAAGCGTGGTCTTTCCACAACCTTGTGGTGCACTAAAACCAATCTGCATAGCCATAGAGATGTCAGCGCCATAAGTTTCACAAGGCAGTCAACTTGTTTCACCATAGAGATCACAGGCCATTAGTCTTCTTCTTTTGGGAGAAAACGGACTGTTAATCGAATACAACTCTGCAAGTATAATCACCAAGAAGAAATGTAATGAACCAGAATACAGAAAAAGAGCATGCACGTACCACCAAGGGAGATATTTCATCTCCATCCTTAAACTGGGACATGTGCTGAGAAATTTGATCTTCACACCAAACGAAAACTGGTATATAGTAGTGAAAGAACCTAGCCTTTTGTGGGACAGTAAGATATAGTTCATTAAGGCGAAACAAACGACACAAGTGTGAGTAAGATGCTATCCACTTGTCAATGTCTTCTGCTATTCTTTCAGGGGTCAGTTTCAACCTCTCTAGAAGAGGACCGGAACATATGAAATCAAAAAGGTCTTTAACGGATGCAACTTCAGCAGGTTTTGTCGGAAGTGATGAACATGAAACGCCTTTTTGCAGCCTGCCAAGGCCAGCAGAGGCTTGCCGTTGCCCGGAATTGTCTTCCAACCATGAACATCCAATTCCAGAAGCAACAGAAGCTGACAAACAAATGCAGAGCTTATCATTTGTGCTACAATTTCGAAAACTGAGGTATTACATAAACTTATCAAAGATTCATATACCACACAACTATGAGAACCAAATTTTGTAATGCAAACATTGGACAAATGACATCATAAATCCACTTCAAAAACAGCTATACTGGTAAATAAAAGGTCCACCTTCACAAATTTACTGCATTTCTGTCCTATGTTGTCCAAGATTGCCATGAAAATAAACCAAGTGGACCAAGAACTTAATTTAATAATGTACAACACCTAATTTTTCCACTGAAATGAATTCTTAATTGCAAAAATTACAAATTAATCACTTACACCAGTCCATATAATCACCCTATAACTTAAAAACCAAAACAGGAACTAAGAAAACCTAAACCAAACAACCTAACAACAAAAACCAAACAACAGAAACCAATCAAACAATCAAACAAAAGCAAAATTACCCAGATTAAGAAAACCAAAACAGGAGCAGAAAACGAAAGAAATACCTGATTTTGAGAAGTGAGTAGACATAGGAGAGAATTTGGAAGATGGGATTGATTTGGTTGTTGATAAGAGAGAAGAAAGAGAAATGGGCATAGCATTGCGAATGGAAACATTGTTAGAAGAAGTATTGGCAAAATGAGAAACAGAGTTACTAGGAAGACAAGTGGAAATTGAAAATGGAGATGAGACATTCAAAGACGTCATGCCCAGGATGATGGTTATCTGAATTGGGATGCGTGTAGATAGATGAGTACGTGTCGCTGAGTAGGGGATATGGTTACCAGCAGAGCATTAGAAGATGGAGAGCAGAGCAGAGGTTAGTATTTCATATCATATAATATCATCATATCTAGTTGAGTCTGTGACTGTGGGTTTCGTCTGGGTACCACCGAATTTAAGTACAGTCGAAATGAGACCCACATAGTGGTCACGAGTCACGACGTTGGTTTTCTATGTACATTATTTATTTAATTATTTATTTTTACTCTTCATTCTGTTATTTTGGATCTATTTTCCTGCTTAATTTTCAAGCTTTCTCTTATTTAATTTGACTTGTTACTATAAAAAAAAAATTAAAAAAAAATAAATAATAATAATAATAAATAAATTAGAGAGGTGATTTATTTTCATGGTTGCTATTTCCCACAATCAAATTACTAAATCCAACATCAATATTACTAAAATATCCATGATATTTTTAAATAATTACTTTAAATATCCTTTCAATTTATTTTTTTATTTTAATATAATAAAATAATAAATTATTTAAATAATATTAAAATTACTTAATTACCCTTAATTTAATAATTAATATAAATTATTCTTTTTTATAAAACTGTTTAGTTAACTTAAAACTCCTCAATTGATTCATATTTGATCTTACCGAACTACTCTAAATACATTATAAATTAAAACATCTCAATTGATTCATATTTGATTTTTACTAAAATACTGTAAATACATTACGAATCAAAAGCAGTTTATGTAATTAAAAAATACAGGATTAATATATAGTTAGTTTACTAATTGTTTTATGCTGTTTTAGTACAGATGTGGGGTGAATGATCACGAGTCTCATCTTCTTCCTCGTTAATATGATTTCAATGAAAACTAAGATCTTGTTAAGTTTATAGAGAATATTAAAGATGATGACTTATATGATGTTATCCGTATCGGACCATATATTTATGTCTAGTAGAATTATGATATTTTATTTTATTAGGGTTTAAGATTTAGAATGTCATCCTGAACAAATATCAATCCCATCAAACTATAAAACTTCATAGATAAAATGATATTTTCAAGGATACAAATGGTATAAAAAAGTTATAAAATAAAATAATTTATTTTGCAGAATTAAATTTAATTACATATTAAAAAACACTATAAGGTTATATTTGGAAAAAAATGTTATCTTTAGTAATTAGGGTGTGGGAAATAACAACCCCTTTATTTTTAGTCATTTCAAACTTTATTTTAAAATTTTAAAAAGTTTGACACTTCAAAAATAAACCAAATTCACCAACATTTATAGACGCGATTCACGGCATCACCATCATGAAGCGTATTTTAAAGGTTTATTGATCAATTTGGTTCATTTTTTAAGTTTCGAACTTTCAAAAGTTTATAAACTTAAATAAAGTTTGAATGGTTTATTTACTTAAAGTTAAATTTTGAAAAGCTTATATTTTATAATTTTTTCTAAATTAAATAGGAAATGAGAAGAAGGGAAGGGGTGTCAAAATGGGTCGATAAGAACCTGTTAAAATAAATGGATAATGGATTGAAGTTAAATGGACTTCGACCCATTAGCGACACAGCTTGTTTAACATTATTATAAACGGATCAAATCAGATTAACTTGTCAACCCGCTTAACTAGACACAGAAAATTATTTAAAGTGGAAACTAATTTAGGGATGATTTCATTTTTAGCCATTTTAAACTTTAAAATAAGTTAATAGACCATTCAAACTTTATTTTAAGTTTTTAAACTTTTAAAAGTTTGAAATTTCAAAAATAAACCAAATTGACCATTATGCCCTTATAAACGCGCTTCACGGCATCACCAGGCTGTGAAGCGCACTTCACTGGTGAAGCATGCTTCACAGCCAGTGATGCCGTGAAGCGCGTTTATAAGGGCATGTTGGTCAATTTGGTTTATTTTTGAAATTTCAAACTTTTAAAAGTTCATAAACTTAGATAAAGTTAAGATGGTCTGTTTACTTAAAGTTAAAGTTTGAAAAGCTCATATTTTATTAATTTTTTCATAAAGATTGAACTCTCATGAGGTGCTTCCTTATTTTTTCCCAAATGAATGTCCTTTTCTTTAAGCAATTGGTCCACAGAATCTAGCGGAGTAATTCTCTACTTGAACCGGATCAAAGGTGGCGGATTTCTTCCGTACAACACTTTAAAAGGTGTTGTTTTCAAGGCTCCATGATAGCTAGTGTGATAGCAATATTCTGCCCATATTAACCGGTTAACCTACTGCTTTGGACACTCCCAAGCAAAGCATCTTAAGTATGTTTACTTGAATGATTGACCAACTCTATTGATCCATCCGTTTAAGGATGATAAGCTGAACTATACTTTAGTGTAGTGCTATGAAATTTAAAAATCTCCTTCTAGAATGAGCTCATGAATACCTTGTCCCTGTCTGATATAATTGATGTGGGAAATCCATGGAGACGAACCACCTCCCTAATAAATAATGCTGCCACTGACTGAGCTGTGTGTAGATGTTTCAGAGGCAAAAAAATGCCCAAATTTACCAGTCGGTCGACCACCACCAATATAGTCGTGTAACCATGTGACTTAGGCATTCCTTTTATGAAGTCCATAGATATCTCATCCCATACTTGTTGAGGGACTGGTAATGGTTGTAGTAGTCCAACAGGTGGTAATGCCGAATATTTGTTTCTTTGGCAGATCAAACATGCAGCTTTAAAGCGGTATATATCTTCTTCATGCTCTCTAAAAATACTTGTGAAAAGATGCTCTTATATGTTCGCAAAGGACCCCCGTGACCACCTGTGCAACCTCCATGACATTCTTTAATGATTATAGAGATAAATTGAGAAGTTTTAGGAATCACTGGCCTGTTTTTGTAAAGTAGCCTCCCATGTACAACCATGTGTGGTGGTCTATAGCCCAGGTATGCGAGTATGGCTTCTATCAAAGTCTGCAGGCCTGCATCCTTGTCAATCTCCTGCAGTAGAGTGTGACTTTCCAGCACCTTAGTAGACATTAAAGCCATTAATTCCCCATCAATTCAAACCCTGGACAGTGCATCAACGGTCTTATTCTCCTTTCCCAGTTTATAATCAATTTTAAAGTCATATCACATTAGTTACATTACCCATCTTTGATAATCAGGATGCTCCAACAAAAATTTCAATGGTTTTTTATTAGTTTTGATTAAAATAATAATAATAAAATTTTTTTCCCAAGAGATAGCTTCTCCAAATTCATATAGTTAAAACTATCACCATCCATTCCCTTGCATATGCTAATGAATTCTTCTTATCTTCTGAGCCCTTTGAGTGTAGTATGAGATTGGCTTTTCCTGCTGCATCAGAACTGCTCCAATATAATATGAGGATGCATCGGTCTCCAAATAAAAGTGTTGAGTAAAATCAGGTAGTGTCATAACAGGTGTTGTTACCATTGCCTCCTTTAATTTTTTAAATGAATCTTCTACCTCATTATTCCATTTAAAGTTATTCCTCTTCAAAAATTTAATCATGGCCTTGTATTATGACTATAACCCTTAATGAATCTCAGGTAGTATCCCGTTAAAACGAGAAACCCTCTTAATTCGCAAATTCGTTGGTGATGGTCAATTCACCGTTGCTTCTACCTTAATAGGATTAGCAAAATCTCTTTCATGTGATACGATGTGACTCTGATATTCCAATTTCTTCACCCCAAAAGCACATTTCTTAAAATTTGCATAGAGTTAGATGTCCAGCCAATACAGGCAATATTGTATGCAAATGTTCCTTATGTTGTTGTAAGTCTTTACTATATACCAAAATGTCATCAAAGAATACCAACACGAACTTTCTCAGATACGGCTTGAATAGTTGGTTCATCAAGGATTTGAAGGTGGTAGGACCGTTGGTCAAGCCAAAAGGCATGACTAAAAACTCATAGTGGCCCTTATGAGTTTGAAAAAGTTATATTCTCTATATCAGCTTCATTCATTCTAATTTGGTGGTATCTAGACTTTAAATCAATCTTTGAGAAGATTGTTAATCCGTGCAACTCATCCAACAATTCTTCTATAATGGGAATTAGAAATTTATCACTCGTTGTACCTTTGTCTAAAGCTCTATAATCAACGTAGAACCTTCATCCACCATCTTTCTTTTTAACTAGTAAGATAGGGCTAGCATATGGGGAAATGCTAGGTTGTATCACTCATGTATCCAACGTCTCCTTAACCAACTTCTCAATTTCATTTTTCTGAAATTGAGGATACTTATATGGCCTCACCTTTTGATAAGATCTGTACTTTCCTTGAGTTGTATTCGATGCTCCATCCCTCATTTCGGTGGTAAGTAACTTGACATGTTAAAAATATGCTGAAATTAGCTGAGAATTGTTTGTATCTCAACTTCCCCCACTGTCACTTATTTATCTGAATCTAGAGTCTGAATGGTCATCTGCATCCAAAATATATGGTCATCCATCAGAGCAGTTTTTCCAAAGAGCTTGTGCACTTACTAAGGTATTAGTAAGTTGTGGATCACCTCTGATTGTAACCAACTCTCCATTTCTATTGATCTTCATCAATATTTTATCCCAATTTACTACTACATCACCCAATGTCCTCAACTATTGCACTCCGAGGATCAGGTTTAAACTCCCTAATTCCATAGGCATGAATTCTCCAATTATTTCCAACTCATGTAGTTTAACACTCACATCCACTGCAATTTATTCTCTTTTCATTTTCCATTATCTTTGCATATGTTTCCGTTGGTTCAACTGTGAGGTTGCATTTCTTTATTAACTCCTTGGTGATGAAATTATGGGTTGCACCACTATCTATTAATATTACAACTTTCTCTCTCAAAATCTGTCCAACCAATTTCATACTTTTTGGCCCCGTAAGTCCTGCTATAGTTTCAACTTGCAACTCTACTCGATCCAACTCCACTTCCTCTACTACGTACTCTTCATTCTCCCCTTGGTTTTCCATATCTGTTTCTTCATTCTCATCCTCCATCACAACAATAACATTTAATTTTAATGACTTATATTTGTGTCCTGGTGAGTATCTCTCATCGCATTTGAAACATAAATCCTTATTTCTCTTCTCCCGCAGTTCATTGAATGTTAGCCTCTTATACTTTCCCTTCACAACTCCATCACTTTCATGCTTTCACTTTTATCAACAGTGAGCTCCTTACTTTCTTTAATTTTCACTCCTCTAGTCCAATCTTTACTTTTGTTACCCCATCTGATTTGATTGCTTCTCATCCTCCCGACTTCCTTTGTCTTAACTTCAATTTGTTGGGATTTTATCATCATCTGCTCTAGGTTTCTAGGTTTTAGGAGTACCAATTCATTCCGCACCTCATTATTTAATCCTGCCTTAAAAGCACCTTCCAACACTTCATTTAATACTTTAGGCAGTAGAGTTGCCAACTCGATAAATTTTTGTATGTATTCCTCCTCAGATTCCACTTGTTTCAAAAACATAAGTCTCTCATATTGGGTCCCTTCCTTGAATGGTCTGTATTTTCTTATTAAAAAGTCTTTGAACTCCTCCTAATCTCGAAACCTTCCACGACTAGTTACCTATCTGTATCATGTTAGTGCATTACCCACCATACTTATCTCAACAATTCTTATTAAAAAGTCTTTGAACTCCTCCTAATCTCGAAACCTTCCACGACTAGTTACCTATCTGTATCATGTTAGTGCATTACCCACCATACTTATCTCAACAATTCTTATCTGGCCATGCCCTTCATACTGGCTAGCTTCAAGGTACAGTTCAGGATCCACTCTATTGAAAGTGAGAATTTTAATTCATTTTGCCCTAAAATATCGTCGGCGATCATCATTTTGACCACCCCTATCTCTATAATTATAGTGTTCACCCCCAATCATCATACCTTTTATCATCATGTCTCCAGTCCACGTTTCTTCGCTGATCGTCATCTAATAACCGCCCTTCAGGATGTGACTTATCATTCCTTCTTTCACCACCGATTCGGTCACCGTTGCGCCTCAACTCCTCTGCTCATAGTTGATCATCATCATATCGACCTTCCTCCCAACGTCAGTCTTCATCTTGTCCACCTTGTCGAGGATTCTCATCTGTCTCAACCTCTTCCCTCCTGTACATGAATCGTCGAACACAATCTCACAAGTTGTTGAGATTCTCAACTTCCGAGTATACCCGATTCCGCGACTTGTTAGATCTATGCCTCGTCTCACGGGAACTATAATCTGTATCATATTCCTCATCATTTGAGTATTCCATCTTCCCTATGTTACGCGAAATCTCCCTGTTTAGTGGATTAGATCCAGAATGTTCCCCTGTAAGCCACCCATCTTCGCCATTGCTAAGGACTTCACAATCTCCTTCAACTCCATCAATTCAACTTGCGACTATTCAATAGATCTTTCTCAGATTTGCAACTGCATTTCCCTTTCTAATCTCTTCTCCTCCTGCAATAGTTCAAATTCCTTTTGCTTCTCCTCTCGTAAAAGGTCAAGCTCTTTTTGAAACCCTTACGCAAGGTTTCTAAACTTTTCTCAAAACTTATCCCAAATGATTGTTCTTTTCCCATTGGATCAATTCTCTAATACCAATGGTAGAATTATGAAATCAAAAAATCTAAAGTTGAAGTAACTTGTATTTTATAAACAAAAACAACTGAGGTTTAAGCATCCTCATAACTCTGCCTTTGACTCAACATGTCTTAGACAAACTGACTGATGAGTTTGGATTAATGTTTCTCTCTATTTATATTTTCACTACTTCCTATTATCAGCAAAATAACCAAAAAGTAATAACAACCTGCTCATACAAAACCAACATTCTCTAACAAACCCACGACTTACCTCACACAGTACCTTACCTATACAATACCTCACCCTCTCTCCTAGTTGGCAATAACTTCATCTAAGTTCCAAAATTACTCTTCTTACCTATTTTCTTGCATACGTTCAAGATAGGATGTCTATCAAATACCAATAGAAAATAACTTGGATGTCCCAAAAAATTCGGAGAGATCTCCAAGTTGAACTACACCCAAAAATTCTAGCATCTAGTATTGTAACAGCTGTACACTTCTAGAAGATCTCATAACCCATAATTTCAGCTGCAAATAAAGAATGACTTCGTATGCTGCCAAGTGAATATACAAGCCCCTAGTTTCGGCCGCAACACAAATAACTCAAGAGCAATGGTCAATCCAATACCTGTCAGGGGCCAAACTAATCCCTGCCAAGGGTCAAACCAATCCCTTAATTGGGCCGGTCCAAATCCCTCAAACTCAATCGCATTTAACTAAGGCCCATTAACGACATGCTACCTATCTATTCGGCCGCAACTATGAAGCCTTATAGAATTGGACTCTCTGAAGGGTACACAGGAATCATCAGGGGATTATGATCGGTTTAAATGTGGGTTTTGGGTTCAATTGGCCCTTTAGACCACTAATTGGTTCATTTATCTCCCATCTCCTTTTTCCACTCATTCCAGATCTTAAAAATGTTAGTTGGATTTTAAAATAATTTCCACACCTCATAAATCCATTTTAATTATAAAAATTCATTTATGCATAAAAATCCAATTTTACAAAAATAATTTCGAAATCTTCTTAATTAAATCATTTTGACTATATGCTTCCACCTATAGTTTCTAATTTCTATTTTGCCATTGGAGCAAATTTTCAATTTATTTCTACTTAAAATTTGAAATTTAATTTTTGTCCAAAATTTAAAATTATCAAAAATAAATGAAAATTTTAGGGAAAAAATTAGACGGCATAATTTCTATTTTGTATTTATTCAATCAAAGATTTGAGTCAAGTTTTATAAACCATTGTTGTCAAAACCATTGGTGTTTGCGAGTTGAATAGTTGAATGGAATCAGTTACTTCCGGAATTAAATTAACAATATGGTATATATCTTCTAGATAAAAGTACTGAAACTCTCACTGCCCATATAAAAGACCGAAATCAAATAACATTAAACAATCATTTGTGTGGTATTGTCTTTTCATACAAATGAAAAAACACTTGTTTCAATTACACAAGTTTGATGGCTTAGAATGATTTGAATATAATTTTTATATCATATAGGTGATTTATAACACTTCATAACCTTAATCAATGGCCACTTACAATCTGCTTGTGTACTGATGAAGTACAAATAAGAAACCTTTGAAAAGTACAAAAATGATACCTTTATGTAATATTAAAACACCACTCCCTACTGCATGGCAATGACAATAAAGGCAAAGCCACCACCATTGGAATGGCACTTGAGACATCACTTATGGGAAGCAAACAATTTGCCAGAAGCGTGTTAGCAGTTGCAGTTGATGTAGCGATTGTTTTCGTTGGATTTAAATTTGGAAACTCAATGGCTTCCAAATCAATTTCAAAGAGATCTTCCTCTTCTTCCTCCTCAGCTTCTGCTTTCATCTCTAAAAGATTTTTCACATTGTCAGAAGCAGCCATTTGAGATTTTGCTTAGTTTGATTGCTTCAAGTGTTAGTTATACTTATATGATTGTTTTTGTGTGTGATTAGGTGGAGGATGAAAGTGCATTTAGGTAAGTTGAACGCTCTCCAACAAATCTACAACTATCAAATTTTCATATATATATTTTTTAATTTAATCAAAGCACGTATATTGGCTTCTTAATGCTTATAATTCAACAAAAGTTCCTTAAAATATCTGTTGGAGAGGAATTGTTGATCACCAAATGCATATGCAGTATAAAGTCAACACAAAGTAGAGCTACCAACCTCAACCAGTCCTAATAGGTAAGGTAAAATACAAACAAATAACTTGAGACTTATAAACAAACAGTTACATAACTGAAGCATTAATACATTCAAAAACCTTGCAAATTTTACAAACCAACAAAATCATTTCTTCATTGAAATAAACGGAACAAAACCATATAATATCAACAGTTTGGATACATAAACTTAGGGGAGAAGAAGAGATTTTTTCCGATTTAATGCCGGTAGAAACAAAGGTTCTTGAACAAAAACAAACTCACATAGAATAGAATAGAAATAAACAAGCAACAAACCTATAAACACAAAAACTAATAAGGGCTTGAGCCAAAATGAATGGAAATGATTATGAAGAAGGAAGACAAAAGAAAATTTTATCTAAAGTTTTACACAACCCTCGTGGAAACCGACCAAAATTATCCCGAGGAACATTAACCTCCTAAAACCTATACGTCGTCATCTGTTACCAGCAACCTTGCGTTAAAATAGTGTTTCAAGTAGTTTTGGAGAAGACAATGCCGCTACTGACTTGAACTAAATAGAACAAAATCAAGTAAATAATCTCATCAGCTAAAGAAACTCAGACCAGGAAATGCATAACAGTTTTCAATCTTATAGAAAGTTGTTGTTACCTTTGCTTGCCTATACTTAGAGCGTATAGCGTTTAGAGGACAATTGTTGGTATTTAGATGCAAGTCTTGTAATGCGAAGACTGGTATCTTCAGGTCGGCTGCGCTGTAATATGTGTAATGCTCGAGGGTTGCATTCTGGAAAAATCGTTAACAACGTAAGGTTTAGAAAATGTTTATAGAACTGTTAAGGACCAAGAGCTGACATTGATGATATCGAAGACAATGATGCTTACCCACGGATGATTAGATTGATCTAGCGTCCATCTGGCAAGGAACACAGATGACGCGGCAATGATAGATGGAAGAAATTTAAGGAAATCATTATCTAGTAATGTAAGTTCGGCAAGAAAGTTAGCCAGGTATTCCAATTCAACACTATCGCTCTGCGAATCAACAAAATAAAGATTTAGTGCTTCTTTCAACTAAAAGATCTCAGTACACACCACAGAACATTTCACACTACCTTGTACGAGGCTTGAGCCGCTCGAAGAAATCTCCTGAGACCCAAAACAGATTTAGGAAATTTAACTTTTATAGAATATATTAAAGTTGAGTAAGTTTAAGTACCTCAGAAAGGTTTTCGCCGTAGGTGCAAACAATTGAAAGCCAAAAAATTTAAGAACTTGAGTCTCCATTTTCAATACCTGTCAGAGTACGTAACATCTGAAACAGTCAATTATTCTTTCAGAAATGAATATTTTATGAAAAAATAAAACCAAAAGCAAGTACACTCAGAATTTCAATAGCGTCAAAAAGTCGCGCCATAATAGCTAAGAAAACAAAGCTTAAATTCAACTTGATCATTTTGACTTTGGGAGGCTGCAAGTTTATGATGTACCTCATCTCTAGAGTAAGTGTTGTCCGTGATGAAGCAAAAATCATCTACTCGTGGAGCACATACTTCTTCATATTTCCTTTAAATCATGTAAAGAAAATATTAAATGTAAAACCAAATAACAAAACAGAGGTAATAGTTACAACTTAAGAAGATCATAAGAGTTAAATGGGTAGAAAAAGTATCAATTACTTGGCGGCATTCCTATTTATGTTCTGAAATATTCAAATGGGATTAAAGGATTTGATTTCTTTGCACAATTCCTCTTTTACGAATAGGATTCGGTTGATAAGCTACAATATCTTCCCTAAATTTTTAAATTAAACAGTAGAATGATACGATGAACTCTACACTGTGTAAAAGCACTTACGAGGCGATAAGTGTGCAAGTAATGCCAAGCAATTGAAGCCTTTGTCTTTCAATGTAATTGTGACAAAGAAACCAATCAATTAGATACACAGTAAGAAAAAGTGTATCTGACTCCAATTTATATTCCTCAGATACCTGAAATTAAGATAAAGCAATTCTCAATACTTTTGCATTTATTTGAATTTGAAATAACTTTCAAAAGCAACATTAACAGGCAATATAATCAATCATCTCTATTTTGCATTGAGTAATTGCATAAGGAGACCCCAATACTGCATTAACCAATGTGAAACTTGGTAAAACTGTTGCAATGAAGAAAATTACTATTGTAGATTACCCAGTTTATATGCTATCTTTTCTATGGTGTTCACCAAAATTCATGCAATTGAATTTTAAAAGGTCTGTCCTTCAGTCCAAAAGGAAGAGTTAGATATATTAGCGACACAATTTTCGTTGACACAAGTGGTAAGTTGATAGATTAATTACAGAGAATAGAGAATAACAGTAGCCAGCTATTCATTGCAAATCATGTTGAAAAATGAATGTAGAATTCTAGTATTTACTTTAAAATTGCTTGTTGCTTCTAAAGGATGAGGACTAGGGTTTCATAAAAGTACAACCAGAGATTTGCACAAAAATGACTTATAAACAGTGATCCATACCCTAAACCTTTCTGCAGGAAAAATAGTGCCCAACACAGATGACTAGAGCAAAACATACAGGTAATCTAACTGCACTTACCTCCACAAGCCAATCCACCAAAATTCCTCGCATTGTTTTAGTGATGTCACGCTGTATTGTCTCCATTAAATTTGAAGATGGTCGTCGATTGAGCTGTAGAAACCAAAGATTAGACCATGAGTAGAATTTAGAGCCCAGGTTTCCAGATGCTGATATAATCAAGTTGAGATAGTGCACCACAGTGATACTAACATTCGCAAAATATTTCTGATTTAAAGATTGCAAAATAATTGTGTGGTTTAAAGATGCACATACACAGCAAGCTGATGCAGTCATAGTGATAAAGTTTGACTACAAGTGAAACTATCTATTTAATATTTGCAGACGTGATTATTTGAGAAGAAAAGTAAGAATAAATTAACTAATGATCCAAGGTTCAAGTCTATCAAGCATAGTTTAACTGCTAATTATCCGGATATCATTTCATGATGCTATGATACTAAATGTAAATCAGATATTTAAAGTTGATAGACCAAGCGGAAGAAGATACAAAAAAAATACAAAAATAGTGAATGAGCTGAATTAACATGTTATTAGAAACAAAATGCAAATGGAAAGATTATTTCTCATTTTATCGCGAAAAACAAAATTTTAGCACAACCAAAAAAAAAAAAAGTTAACAGAAATTATATGATAAGGACAGAAGAAGTGAAAGACAAACCTCAGCAACACGTAAATTTTCATGGATATTGGCTGCATAGAGACTGCAAAGTTGAGGATCTGTATGATCGGTATCAATGTCTTTATAGTCAAGTTCACATGACGTCAACGATTGTCCGGAGAGAACTTCTTTCCCTGTCATTACAGCTTGAAACAAACAAGTCAGTACTTTCTAATGAGCATACACATGCAACCTCACTAATATGGCATGACCTTTCAACTTAAACATGAGTTCTTTTAGAAAGTTATAGAGAAGTTTACTTCCTTCCAACATTAAATGACACCCTAAAAATCAATATTTTGGCTGCTGAAATCCAGCGCGGTAATCAAAGGCATCAAATAACAATTATTTTAACTTACTGGCGATCATGAATAAATGAAAGAAAAATTATTCAGACAACAGAACATCATATTATAATTAGTAAGCTGTAGATGGTAAAGTTTGCTCTTGAATCTGTAACATCTATGAAAACAAGGAAATAACCTAATAACTAGCTATAGCTACGAGACTTATGAACACTACATTTGGAAAACTAGAAGCGCTAAGTAGGAATAAAAGTTAATGGAGTGAAATGCTATGAGAATAACAGCACCAATAAACTTTCGACTTAGGGATGTCCAGGCAGTTTACATAGTTCTGAATGAGATAATTTTAGTAGCACAATTTATTGCAGGAGAAAATACTAGAACCTTCAACATCAAAACACAGTAAATAAATACTGCAACACTACAATTCAAGCACTATATGCCTCATTGCTTCCCTGTTTAAACAAAATTAAAGCATGAGCTGTAAAATATTTAGAGAGGTTAACATTTCATGCTTTGGAGAATTGAAGAGGGCAAACCTTTCTTGCCAGAATTAAGAGGCTGTAAAGACTTTCCAGAACATCGGCATACAACTGTCTCCAAACTAGTTGAACCTTCTTCTCCTTTAACTTCAGCCTGTGTAGTTTCTGTGACTAATTTTGATTTTGATGTTGCTTGAACCTGCGGAAGTGCCACAGAAATTGAAGGAGCCACTTTTGATGCAACAGCCTGCCCTCTTTTGGGCTGCTTGCTGCTTTTAACCTGAATAGCAAATATGTGTTACTAATAAAAGTGAAGAAAAAGTAGCATATTTTGAGGATGGAACTAAACTAAACATAGACTTGAATACAGTAAAGTATGCTTCTCAGATTTAAATTGGATAACTATAAAAGGTTTAAAGTCCAATGTTACAATGACAAACTTGAAAGGATACAATCAGGTAAAAAGCATTACAAACTATAATCAATTCTAAGATATTAGTGAAGTGTATGCAAAATAGAATATTAACAACAAACTGAGAGAATATCAACCGGAAATTTAGACGCATTGATGCAACTCTTGTAAGATTTTTCGCAGCAAACATTAGTAACATCCTGAAGAACGGCTCTTCTCTTACGCTGAAGTCCTTGATTATCAGGAATGATAGTGTTCTCAACTGAAGCGGCGGCTCCAACTGAATTTGCTTGAAGAATCCTTTTTTTACTTTGTCCAACGGTTGCTTTAGAAGGATTTTGTGCGGTAGTTTCTTTAGAGAGAGCCAAGAATCCAGAAGAACGCAATGCGGCTGCCCGAGCGCGAGTTATCCGTCCACAAAGACCCCCCACATTAGCACTATCAGAGCTCTGACCTTTCATATTTACAAGTGAGAGAGAACAATGCTGAGTCCAATTAAAAACCAGGAAACTAGATACCTGCGCAACTAACTGACCCAAGTAGCACCAAGTTAGGTTAGCACAAAATGTTGAAATAAAAGTACAATATCAGAACACGCTAAGTCATAAATTAAAGCAAAAACAGCAGATCCTCAAAATGGAGAACAATACATAGTTTTCATGTTTACCATTTTATTAGAGATTTCCAAACCTGATTACAAATTTTTAGATTGTTACTTTTTCTATCCACATTAGATAATAATCTTTTTAAAAAAATTCATACTTAGGAATATCAGAATAGAATTAGTTATGTGTGTGTACATTAAGCTATTAGTTTAAAAGAAATGTACATTAAGTTATTTTTCTGTGTCATCAAAAGAGTTTTGAAGATCTAGAAACCAACATCCTTTTAACGCAAACTACACAATCACTTGATAATCAAAAGTAATTCATATCCAATCACATAGAACAGAATAGATCACATCATATTCGAGGATAAAGCCATTCAAGTTCCACATTACAGATGAACTGATCGGAGTTTGAAAAAGCTTTCAAATTATTTAATTCCTCCGCAATGATGTTTCTTCCACAGAGTCATTGCAGTGAAGAAAGAATATGCATTCATAAGATGGACTGACTATAAATCTAGAAAATGACTTATAACTTAGAAGCAATCTGAAGTAATCCCAGAATCAAAACAAAATAAAACTCATTGAAAAGATGTTTATAATTGTCAAGAAGAAAGGATGAAAGAATCACTCCCAAAATCTAAGAAAAGATACAGCATCAGACACACACTCACAAAAGCAAGTTCAAGCACCGGTAACTTGTTCACCTATTTTCAAATCTTGATTCAAATCTAAGACTCAGACATACATGATATTGTCCAAATTTATAACAACATAGCTACCATTTTAAGCAATTGGCGACAACTTTTTGAAATCCAGAAATCAATCATTACACAAATCATGGTAAAACTAAACAGATTGTTTCCATATATAAGAAAACAACATGAGGAAAATGTTATACAATGTACACCACTAGACACCACCACACTCATCGCTGGCTTTCTTGAATTAAAACATAAAAACAAAACCCATTAAAAAAAAAATCTAACTTTCCCCATTTCCCCACATTTTCAATCCCACCAAACACACCCCACATCCCAAAATCCAAACTTTAACACAAATTCACAAAATTCATAAAAATTCATAAAAATCAAAACCCTAATCAAGAAAAAGGCAATAACAAGAGAGCACAATTCAAGAAATGTGATAATGGGCATGTCAAACACTAGTATGAGATTGAAATTAACCTGATTCGTTTGAGAAAAAGAGAGTGTGGTTTGTTGTTCCAGTGGTATTGTACAGAGTGAGAATGGAGATTGTCTCACACTCACCACCAGGCCAGACCACACCACCCAAAAACCACTTGAGCGGGACAAGGGTGCGTTTAAACTCCAGAGAAAATAAAAATTAAAAATTAAAAATAATTTTTTTATATTTAATTGTATTGGAAGTTTGACTGGGTTTTTGACCGCAAAAGAACAAAAACTGCACAACTCAGTTCATTGAAACTTGGAAGGAGAAGGTTTGAGGCTTTGGGTGGGGGTAAAATCGTAATTGTACTTGAATAGATATAGAAAAGTGTGGGATATGATATGATGGTTTATTGTGTAGTGACACATGTGCATGTGATGTTTTGCCAACTTAGTCATTTTATTTATTTATTTTTTAATTTTTTTTCATGGTTTTGAATTTTAAACCAACCCTAATAATGTTTTCACCTACTCCAATCAACTTTTTTTTATTTACTTTTAAAATAAGGGAATAAAATTCCTAAATCTAAGAATATTAATCAATAATTTTTGTGGTTAGGGTATGAATTTAAAATATATATGATATTTTTATAGTAATAGGAATTTATTTATCTTTTTATGGTTTTGATTCAAACCATCAACCCTAATAATGCTATACAAGTACTTATGCATGGCTATGTATAGAAATCTATGGAAGGAATTTTAAATATGAATGATGGAAATGTGCTGTTATATAGTAATTTAATTGATGAATTAATCATCATTTAATTTTATATCATTATAGCCATTAATTATTTAATTTATGGTATATTGAATGTTAGAACTCAAATTTGATAGTGTGACAAAAATTTAATTAAATTAATAGGTGTCATTTTAAATATATATTACTTTAAATATGTATTTTTATAAAATAGTCATCCAAATAAACTCATATCTTTTATAAAAATTTATATATTTAAATATAACTAATTCTCACTTAAACTAAAAAATTTTAAGTTTGATTTAGTTAAATATCATTAATTGTGATTCAGTTTATTTCGATTTGAATTAATTATTATTATTATTTACTATTATTATTATTGGTATTTTATACTATATGCGATTGGTATAATTCACAAAATGGGTAATTTATAAAAATTTTAGAATATTTTGGAAAATTGAATGAAAATCAATCTTTAAAAGTCTTTTTTTAAAAAAAAAATATGTGTAATTATATTTTAATTACAAAAACTTTAATTTTTTATTTTATTATTATTATTATTATTTACTATTGTTATTATTGGTATTTTATACTATATGCAATCGGTATAATTCACAAAATCGGTAAATTATAAAAATTTTAGAATATTTTAGAAAATTAAATGAAAATCAATCTTTCAAAAGTCTATTTTTTTTTAAAATACGTGTAATTGTATTTTAAACTTTAAAAAACTTATTTAAAAAAAATTATTAAAAATATTAATTTTAATTATAAAAACTTTAATTTTTTATTTTATTATTATTATTATTATTATTATTATTATCCTAAAATGCGATCCACTGCATGATTAATTTATGTTGAAGATGGGATTCAAAATCTTTGAAAAGGTCTAGAAACAGTATATGGTATGGTGTAACTGTTAGGATGGTTCCCGGTCATGTGGGGACCATGGTTATGGGCTTTGTAATATTAAGGCCTATTAGGTTTTACCTTAAGTTGTTGCTATATAAACTTAAGATGGGTTACCAGGTTTGGAGTGGTGACAGATTTTGAGACAGAGAAAATCACATCTCTTCAGGAGTAGATTCAAGTATTGGTTTCAAGAGTTCAACAAGTGAGGGATCGTGAGAGAGCGAAACACTTGTGAGGAGAAACACTTGAGTGATTGTTAAGAGTGTGGATTATTCATTATTGAGTGTTGGGTAAGTGAGTGTGTACTCTTCCATCTTAATAATATTATCGGCGCCTCCGTGGACGTACCCGCAATTTGGGGAACCACGTAAATCTGTGTGTCTACTCTTTCTGTAGGTTTATTATTATTCATTACTGTTGGGGTATTATATTTGCTGCCTGTTTCCGCATTAGGTTAGCATAATATATTCTTGCAATCAGGGGTTTTTCCTAACAAAGTGGTATCAGAGCCAGGTTGTCAGATTGCAAAGATGAGTATGGATAATAATCTAAACTTAAGTAGAATGGTTACTTTGTCTGGTTCTAATTATCACGTTTGGAAGGGTAAGATGGAAGATCTCTTGTATGTGAAGGATTTTCACCTACCTGTATTTGCCTTGGAGAAACCTGAAGATAAGACTGATGCTCAGTGGAATTTGTTACATAGGCAAGTATGTGGGTTTATTAGGCAGTGGGTTAATGATAATGTTTTGAATCATGTGAGTGGTGAGACTCACGCTAGAACCTTGTGGACAAAGCTTGAGGAGTTATATGCTCGGAAAACTGGAAATAATAAATTATTTCTGATGAAGCAGATGATGCATCTACGATATGATGATAGCTCCGTTGACAGATCACTTGAATACCTATCAGGGTATCATAAACCAATTGGCAGGGATGGGTATTAAGTTTGACGATGAGGTGCAAGCTCTATGGTTACTTGGAACACTTCCAGATTCATGGGAGACCTTCAGAATGTCTTTATCAAATTCTGCCCCGAATGGTACAATAACCATGGATATGGTAAAGAGTAATATTCTGAATGAGGAGATGAGAAGAAAGACTCAAGGCTCAACATCTACTTCAGAAGTCCTTATTACAGAAAGAAGTGGGAGAAGTATGAATAGAGGTCCAAGGAATAAGAACTAGAGCAGAAGCAGGTCAAACAAACATTCTAATGTTGAGTGTTATCATTGTCACAAGAAAGGGCATATCAAGAAAAATTGTAGATTGCTGAAAAATGATAAGAAGAGGATGCCAGTCAAGAAAAGAAAAGTGAAGGGGAAGATGACAGAGTTACTGCTGTAGATGATGATTTTTTGCTTGTGTATGATGACCTCATAAATTTCACAATACATGAGACTAGCTGGGTGATTGATAGTGGGGCTTCAATACATGCTACATCAAAGCATGATTTCTTCACATCTTACATTGCTGGTGATTTTGGAAGTGTAAAGATGGGAAATAATAATGAGGCTAAAGTCATTGGATATGGTGACGTGATATTGGAGATAGATAACGGCTCCAAGTTGATTTTGAAGAATGTCAAACATATCCCTGATATTCGTGTGAATATCATCTCTACAGGAAAGCTTGATGATGAAGGATATTGCAACTTTTTTGGTAATGGTCAGTGGAAGCTCAGTAGAGGAGTTATGGTAGTGGCCAGAGGTAAGAGACAATCTAACCTATATACGTTGCAAGCTAAGCTTTCAAAATCTGTCATTAATGCAGTTCAGGATGGGGATAAAACTGAATTGTTGCATAAGAGACTCGGGCACATCAGTGATAAAGGCTTAGATTTTCTGAGCAAGAAGATGAAAATTTCTGATTTGAAGAACCCAGAAAAATTGAGGGGATGTTCCCACTGTTTGGTAGGAAAGCAAAAACGGGTTAGTTTTCATCGCTCTTCATCTAAGAGGAAATTAAATATACTTGACCTTGTACATTCAGATCTCTGTGGGCCTATGAAGGTGAAGTCACTTGGAGGTGCCTTGTATTTTGTGACCTTCATAGATGATTATTCAAGGAAGACTTGGGTTTATACCTTGAAGATTAAAGATCAAGTTTTGGATGTGTTCAAGCAATTTCAAGCACTGGTTGAAAGACAAACGGGGAAGAAATTGAAGTGCATCAGAACAGATAATGGGGGAGAATATACAGGTCCTTTTGATGAGTATTGTAGACAGCAGGGTATACGTCATCAAAAGACAACTCCTAAAACCCCTCAGTTGAATGGTTTAGCGGAGAGGATGAATAGAACAATAACTGAAAGGATGAGATGTTTATTATCTCATTCTCAACTGCCAATGTCATTTTGGGGTGAAGCTTTGGGTACTGCGGTACATGTTCTAAACCTCACGCCTTGTGTTCCATTAAAGTTTGATGTACCTGAGAAAGTTTGGACATGTAAAAATGTGACCTATGATCACTTAAGAGTCTTTGGGTGTAAGGCTTTTGTGCATGTTCCTAAAGATGAAAGATCCAAACTTGATATGAAAACCCGACAGTGCATTTTTGTTGGTTATGGTCAAGATGAGTTCGGATATAGATTTTATGATCCGGCTACAAGGAAGCTAGTGAGAAGTAGAGATGTGGTGTTCATGGAAGACCAAATCATTCACGATTTTGAGAAGTTTGAAGATTCAGAATCAAAGAGGAATGAAAGTTTGGTTGATTTAACTCCTAATATTTCCATTGACCAACCTATGCAGGTTGAAGATTGGGAGGCTGTAGATGAGACAGGAGATTCCTCACACCCTAATGAAGATGCCGAATCGAGTGAACAATTATCGGTTCCTGATGATCTTCATGATGTTCAACCTAGGAGATCTGCTAGAGATCGACGTCCCTCTACTCGATATTCTCCCAGTGATTATGTGTTGTTGACTGATGGGGGAGAACCCGAGTGCTATGCTGAAGCTATGGATGAGCATAAAAAGGAGTGGCTCATTGCAATGGAGGATGAGATGGAGTCCTTATATCAAAATCATACATATGAGCTAGTGAGGTTACCTAAAGATATGAGACCTTTGAAGAATAAATGGGTTTATAAATTGAAGCATGATGAGTTCAGTAAACAACCCAGGTACAAAGCTAGGCTGGTTGTAAAGGGTTTTAACCAGATAAAAGGTATAGATTTTGATGAAATTTTCTCCCCAGTTGTTAAGATGTCATCTATTCGGATTGTTTTTGGTTTGGCAGCTAGCCTTGATCTAGAGATAGAACAAATGGATGTGAAGACAGCTATTCTTCATGGTGACTTAGAAGAAGAGATTTATATGGAGCAGCCAGAGGGTTTTGTTGTTAAGGGAAAGGAAAGTTTTGTGTGCAAGTTGAAGAAAAGTCTTTACGGTTTGAAATAGGCGCCTAGACAATGGTATAAAAAGTTTGAGTCGGTGATTGCGAGTCACGGGTACAAGAAAACTAATTCAGACCATTGTGTATTCTTTCAAAAATTCTCTGATGATGATTTTGTGATATTATTGCTCTATATGGATGACATCCTTATTGTTGGTCAGAATATCTCTAGGATTAACAGTCTGAAAAACTTGCTGAGTTTATCTTTTGCTATGAAGGATTTGGGGCCGGTTAAGCAAATCCTTGGGGTAAGAGTTATAAGGTGTCGGAGTGCCAAGAAATTGTGGATGTCACAAGAGAGGTACATTGAAAAGGTACTCCAAAGGTTTAATATGAATTATGCTAAAGCGGTTAGTTGTCCTCTTGCTAATCACTTTATGTTAAGTTCCAAGCATAGCCCTTCTACTGAAGAAGAAGAACAAGAGATGGAACGAGTACCTTATGCCTCAGCAGTTGGAAGTTTAATGTATGCCATGGTGTGTACACGGCCAGATATTGCTCATGCAGTTGGAGTAGTGAGTAGATTTCTTTCAAAGCCTGGAAAGAAACATTGGGAGGCAGTTAAGTGGATTCTTAGATATCTGCGGGGAACTTCAAAAGTATGCTTATGTTTTGGAGGTGACAAACCGGTGTTGTCTGGATACACCGATGCAGATATGGCAGGTGATATTGATTCACGAAAATCCACTTCGGGGTACTTGATTAATTTTTCAGGGGGAGCTGCCTCTTGGCAATCAAGGTTACAAAAATGTGTTGCATTGTCTACGACTGAAGCTGAGTTTATTGCAGCCATAGAAGCATGTAAGGAGTTGATATGGATGAAGAAGTTCTTAATTGAACTGGGATTGAGCCAAGGCAAGTACCAGTTGTTTTGTGATAGTCAGAGTGCAATCCACCTTACAAAAAATTCTTCGCTTCACTTCAGATCTAAACACATTGATGTCAGATATCATTGGATTAGGGATGTCATAAATGACAAGGAGATAGAGCTTGAAAAAGTTCATACTGATCTTAATGGGTTCGACATGCTCACGAAGACACTGCCAAGAGAGAAGCTTGAAGTCTGCAAGGAGATTTCCGGGTTGGCGTATCCCCCCACATAATCGGGAAGGGGGAGATTTGTTAGGATGGTTCCCGGTCATGTGGGGACCATGGTTATGGGCTTTGTAATATTAAGGCCCATTAGGTTTTACCTTAAGTTGTTGCTATATAAACTTAAGATGGGTTACCAGGTTTGGAGTGGTGACAGATTTTGAGGCAGAGAAAATCACATCTCTTCAGGAGTAGATTCAAGTATTGGTTTCAAGAGTTCAAGTGAGGGATCGTGATAGAGCGAAACACTTGTGAGGAGAAACACTTGAGTGATTGTTAAGAGTGTGGATTATTCATTATTGAGTGTTGGGTAAGTGAGTGTGTACTCTTCCATCTTAATAATATTATCGGCGCCTCCGTGGACGTACCCGCAATTTGGGGAACCACGTAAATCTGTGTGTCTACTCTTTCTGTAGGTTTATTATTATCCATTACTTTTGGAGTATTATATTTGCTGCCTGTTTCCGCATTAGGTTAGCATAATATATTCTTGCAATCAGGGGTTTTTTCTAACAATAACCAATCTCCTTTAGTACTAAATGGAGGACATACTTCCACTCTCAACATATATGAAGCCATCATTTGAAAGACCACAAAGTCCACGTCAAAAATATTAATTACAATCTCTGAAACCGAACATTATATACAGCCCAATTTTTTTATTTTATGATATGCCATTATTTTTTAACACTTCATGTATATAGATAAGAGGGGAATTTTCTATTACCAAATCATTATTATTCGATTTCAATAGCACAAGCAACTCATCAACTTCCTCACTTTCTCATTTAGGCCATTACGAGTCATCACATATTTACTATTCCCTCGTCTTTTTATTTTTTAATTGTTACACTTGCTATTCACATTCTATTTATAAATAATTTTGTTTTACATATTTCTTATTTATAAGAAAAAATATAGTCAAGAGAAATCTTATTGTGTTGATCTTGATATTTATATTTCAAATATAAAATTCTCATAATTTTTAATTAATTATAATTAAAGATATTTACTGTTAAAGTTAAGTATAGAAAACCGTGCATATAAAAGTGTAGCAATTAAAAAAACGGAGGAAGTATATCAAATTTAAAAATATTTTTTTTTAATTTTTATTTTTACAAATTTTACGTAATTTATTTTCCACTCTTATAAAATTCCATATCGAAATAAATAAGAAAAATAAATTTGAAAAAGTAAAAATTAGAGGCAACTCGGTTTAAATTGGAAACATAGAGTCAAATTTATTTTCATATTTTCCAAATTTGAATTTTGTGTCAAAATGTAATTTTTTTTTATCAAAAATGACCATTTTATTCCTTGAGTGAAAAAATTGAGATTTTTAAAACGAATGATAGTTTTTGACTTAAAATATAAAAATATAAAATTTTCAAGAATAGCGGAAGTGTAGACATGGAGTTTCAGTAGAAAATTGGATTGGGCCTAATTTTGGCCTAATCCAAGCTAGAGTTGTGCAATGTTCCTTTTGGAACCACTCTAGAACCAGGTATCAGACCGGAACCAGTACTGTAACTGGAAAAGAACCGGTCATTTTTGTGACGTCGGACCCTTACCCGATTATTAACCCGATAAGAGACCAACGTCACCTCATCAAATTACATTTACCAATTAATTATCCATTTACTAATGTCATATATTAATAATCCGTTATTCGAATCATACATCAAAACATTAATTATATATATATACTAGTAACATTCTTTATACAATACAAGTATTTAATTTACATATCAAGTATCCATATAACAAGTTACACTTTAGCCCGTAGGCCAATTCTTCATCAGTTCATCAAACTTCTCTTTATTATACAAGTACGCATTCAGATTATACATATAACTGTACATAACACCATGCATTTTACTTATCGTCATTCATTCTCTTAACAATTTCATTTGCTTCACATGGTAACCTGCCCTACTCTTTTCCTGAAACCATATCTTCATACATAGAGTGGTCCTTGATGTTCCCCCCCCCGATTGCTTTTCCTGGATTGTTTTTAAATAAAGGAAAAAGAAAACATAGAAAATAAAACGTCAGGCAACAATGCCTGGTTTGTACCCCGTGCCCGGGGCATGTAACACAAATGCTTACCTTTATTTTCAATACAAATCAATAATTCAAACAAGTACACCCAAGATCAATCAATCCATAAAATGATTCCAAATATCATTACAAAGGCAAATTCATTAAAGTTTCCAAGAATCCAAATAATGTAAATTTTCATGTTAGTTTAACTTACATGTGGTTAGTAAGTCATATAGGAATCCATTTATTTCCATATATTCTATTATTCAATAAGATTTCATTTAGCCTTATACCTTTAATCATTTGAGATTTTAACACAACTTATGTTAGTTATTCATTTTCTTATTATTGATAGCCCTCTTAGAATAACTATGGAGGAAACGGAACTGTTTCGGCCCGAGAGCCGCCGATAGACCCGAGGGCCGCTAATAGACCCGAAGGCCGCTAATAGACCCGAAGGCCGAATCATCATCATCGTCGTCTCTTTTCATTCAACTTTCAGGGTGAAGTGCACTTCTAGTTCCTAAGGCATGCCTTTCATCCTCTAACGGTATTCTACAAAGGCTATCGCTTCAATTCATCTTTCATATGTTTATACTATTAAATCATTCTTTTATTAAGTACTAACGGTACCATCATCATTCGATTCGATGCTAATAATCACATTACTTCTATTTCCAATAGGATGCATAAGCATCCAATATCATCCATAAATTAAACATTTCTTTCAAATATTCTTTTACAAGATCTCTATTTATGTCATCTTTACATTTATGTATAAATTATCTCACATTATACAAGTATGCTATGCTAAACATCAAGTAAAAGTGTTGTTATAAAAATTTATTATCTAGTGGTAACAATACCAGTTTTCAAACAAACTGAGTAGTTCGAATTCGATTTGGCATAATTTATTCTATAGGTATTTAATTAACTTCAAACCACTTCTATCATTTTCGTAACTCATCCTTATATATTATGATGGCTTCACTTGTCATTAATTCAAGGTCCAAATATTTTTAATCATCTCATTTTCACCATTCCAGATTCACTGGAATCTGGGACAGTGTTACAGGGCTGATTTCACTTTGCTTAAAACCTTATCAAATCAATTCCAATTATCATGATTTTTGGTGTGAGTCTTATTTGAGGTCTTAAATTTCTACTGTTTAAATTTCAGTACATTTTGAGTCTTTTAGCTTAGGTTTTGGTATGCCACAAAATTAGGTTACCAAACTGCCTTGTTAGGGACAGTTTGTATGTATTGGATTCTTATCATTAAAAGGTTTATCAAATGAACTTATTTCACTTTCAAAATTTCCAGTCTACTAATACACATGTAAACCAACATTTTTCACTTACACAACTTTTTCCAAATAAGCCTCTAGCTATTTTTCACGTTTGTATCAAGTTTTAGACATGCCCTGTGTTCAGGACAGTTTGCATGTATGGCCTTCTTGACATCAATTAGGGGGTATTAAATGGAATTATCTCAGCACCAAATTTTACTCGTTCACACTAGACTTATAAAGGAACATTTCATTCTCGTAGGTCCAAAGACGGAGCCAGGAAAAATAGATTGGGGGGACTAATATGGTGACGGGGTGCGGGGCAGCGCCCCGCGGTACGGTAAACTATATTTTAAAAAACTATATTTTAAAATAATATAATATTTATTATATTTTATTAGAATTTTAATTTTATTTATAGTATATTTTATTTAATTTTAAAAATATATAATATAAATTATATACTAATGTAATCTATTGAAAATTTTCATATAATGATACGATATATTTTAATACATTTTTAAAAGTATACATTATAAAATATACACAGTTATAATTTCTGGAAAGTTACTCTTAATCCATTTTTTTATCTACTTGCTAGAAGTAGGTTTTCTATTAATGCATTTTCATAGGCGAGAAAGTACGAGTGTCATAGCTACATATTTATATATTTTACTTGATACTAACATTCTTATAATTCCAAAATGATTAAAATTTCATTAAATGAATAAAACCCGTGAATTATATTAAGTGGAATTAGAACGATTGTCATATGAATTAAAATAATTAAGGCGAATATGGTATAATCATCTAAGTGAAAATTTAATTAAAGAATAGTACATTAACGATGTTATATGTCCATGTGTGTTCATTAAGAAATCAGGATATGGTTTCATAATTATGGTGGTAGCCTATGTTGATGAAAATTTTGATTGAAACTCATGATAAGGATAAAAAGATTAGTAAGTAAATAGAGAGTTTTAAATGAAATATTTAACGAAGACAAATTATTGTCTTGATTGAAAATGGAACACAAATATAATGAGAGTTTTGTTTATCAGAGAGCTTATACCGAAAAGGTTTTAAAATTTCTTTATTTTTTATAAAGACAATTTATTGAGTACTTATATAGTCCGTCATTATCTTGATAAAAAAAAATCCATTTAGACCTAAAAAGGATTATGAAAATATTTTGAATCTTAGAACATCATATTTGAGTATAATTGGTGTCTTTTTATATCTAGCCAATTTACTAGACCAAATGTTTTTTTTCTAGATACAATTCCCTTCCGACTCAAAGAAATTGGAATCAAATTAAACCTCATCATTAATATCTTTGCAGAATAACAAATTTGGGACCGGTTTATCCAAATTATGATAATCCTTCAGGTTTTGCCGGTTATATTGATGTTGAATATATTTGAGATCCCCATAATTCATATTCTCAACTGATTATATTTTTATATGTGATGACACTACGATCTTGCGGAGGTCCATAAAGCAAATATTTGTTATTATATTTGCAAACTATGTTTAAATTCTTGCATTGCATTACTTGAAAACAATTGAGAATGAATCTGATCCAGACCTATGAATTAAGTATGTTAAGAGTTCATGTGATATTTCTTAAATAATGAATGGTTCTACAATCACATAATGCATATATTACTCAAGTGAAATGCGAATACATAAAGGAGATCAAACAAGACTTATATCTTTTAAGTTTTTCTATACTTATGAGCTTCAAGAATCTAAGCAACTTGATGTGAAATAGATGCAATCCTCGAATAATTTATCAGATATGTTGGAAAAAAAATTCAACAGTAACTTTTAAAAAATTAATTTACAGAAATAAAATATAAAAAAAAATCTCTAAAGTAAATGATACAGGTGTTCTTTCAAGATTAATTATTATATCTAAATTTTAACTACATTATTTTCTAACAGATTTTGTTCCAATAATTTTTAGTAGTAAAACTTTTTGACACTTTATAATTCAAATAATGAAAATTCATGAGATGTGAATTTCTTAAAAATCATGAGTGAGAGAGACATTTCATATAGCATAATATAGAAGAACCCATGTCCTACACAAAAACATTCTTATTGTGTTCTTATTACCTGCTAAAGACACTTTTATTACAACTAGAGTGTGTGGTGTCATCATCTGATCAGACTTATGGGTTATATTTCTTCCTATCTAGTACATCAAGCCGTGACTTTCAAGAAGTTGAAAACCTTATATCAAGTCATTTTCATGCCTAGGAGATGGATCAATTGCTATCGTTTTCATTGAATCAAGTTGGCAAGAATCCCATTGGAATATATTCCATCAAGTTGCTAGTGTATCAGATCAAGGTAGTATCAGGCCAAGCAGCCAGCGTCACAGGCGTAAAGTTGAAAGAAAATTATCATAGTAGAAACAATCATCAACTTTATTCCTTATTCTAATTTAAAAAGAAATACTATGAATGAAACCAAAATTATGTATGTTTGAGAATTGAAAAAATAAATTATCTTAAGTGAAACAATCATCAACTTTATTCTTATGCTAATTTCAGTTAAAGAAATGCTATGATTGAAACCAAAATTATGTATGCTTGAGAATTGATGACATCATGCTTAGGGAGTCTACTGATCCCAAGAGGCTCAAAAGCTGTGAGACTAGCCTCCTAAATAGTCCCATTCTTAATGGTGATAGGATGCAACGATTTGCTTTACTTGTGAGATAAGAAAATAAGACTAATTGTCTTACCTGTAATCCTGTAGAGAGATTGGTCTAATTATACCTACATGCAACTATTTTTTTGTTACTGAAATGCCAATAATTTTTGTATTTTAAAAGTATCACAAAATTGAAGTCAAAACCATTAATTACTGGCCTACGATATATTGGGCCCGTTATGATTTATTGCGCCAACAAAAAATATCCAACTGGTACCCCAAGATATAGGCACATTATTAAAATAATAAGTTGATTTGTTAACATATGATAATTGATTAACTACTACTTCATGGTAGTATTAGGCCAAGCAACTTACAAGTAGGCATGGAATCATAGAGCTAAAAGAATATTATTTGTATGGTTAGGGGCGATTACAACTATAAGGATCAACAATAATGAGCTCTGAATTCTCAGATCACATAAAACATAATATACCTACCTGTAAATCTAAGAAGACATTATGTAACGTCGAACTGCCGTCCCAGTGGGATTCGAGGCGTGGGCCCGTTCACCACGGCAATTGATATGAGAAACAATATTCCAATACACAATATTCAATAATCCATTGTCATTATCAATATTCAATTCATGTGGGTATTCTTAATTCAATATATATATATATATATATAATTATAGAATGTCTCATTGTTACATACTAATTCCAAACATTTAAGATTATACATCACTTGTCGCTATCCAAGAAGAGTTGATGAAATACACATATTTTGAAAATGTTCTAAGACATAATAGTTTAACAAAATCATGAATTATAGTGCATGAATAAAAATTTTGAAGGGAAGTCTCATCCTTCAATGGTAGCTCAACCACATGGGGTTGCCATTCAGACACAAAATATAAAGGAAAAGAAAAAACAATATTAGGCTATCGATGCCTAGTTTTTAACTACTCACCCTACAAAGACACACAAATATTCATGTCAAAGAATGTAGGAATTTAAGTGCCACACAATACAATACATATGGTTTATAATAAAACACCACACAATCAATCACATATACATTCAATGCATCAATTAATATAGGTTAATCATGCCATCATTTTATTATATTTTTCCGAGTTTTAACCATGATACCGAGCTATGTCAAGTAGAACGTTTGATAGACTTTACTTACTAACTTATAAACAATATGACAGATGTTAAAGACGAACCCATGACAAGTAATTGTTGTTTGACGACTTCAAGACTGACTTACAAACTACAATTGCAAGAACTTGCCGAGCAAATGTCACACACATACCGTTTTCCATCTTGAAAATCAATTTTACATGTACAATAGGGAGCGAATAGCGAGCAATTGAGACACACATGCTCTTCGCCAACTTGAAAATCAGTTTGAAAGTGTATAATGGCGAGCAAATGACAGACAAGCCATTCGTCAACTTGAAAATCAGTTTGACAGTGTATAATGAAGAGCAAATGACACATACTGACCCTTAGCCATTTTCAAAATTAGTTTTACAGACTATAATGACTAGCAAATGACACAAACTGTCCCTTAGCTATTTTGAAAATCAATTTGACAAAATATAATGAGTAGTAGATGACTAGAAAATGACATACACTATCCCTTAGTCATTTTGAAAACCAGTTTGACAAATACAAGGACTAGCAGATGACTAGAAATGACACACATTGTCCCTTAGCCATTTTGAAGATCGATTTGACAGAATACAATGACTAGCAGATGACTAGCAAATGACAAACACTGTCCCTTAGCCATTTTTAGGATTTGTTTGATAGAATATAATTATTAGGAGATGACTAGCAAATCACACATGATGAACCTTAGCCAATTTTGTTTTGGGTTGACAACAATTGTCATTGGAGCGAATTGCTCAACCTTGAAACCTGACCAAATGTCAACGGAATTCAACAAAATTTTATATGCATACTCTATGAACTCCTGGTCAGAAATATAGTGAAATAACCTTTCCTATTCTTTCCCCGGACCCCGCGACTATAGTTACACAATATTACTCACCAAACATCAAATGGACAACTCATTTGAGCACATAACACTATACAAGTGACAGTTTGGTCAACTTATTGCGACAACACACAAAAACCTCAAATGCACACAATAAGGCAATATCTTAATTCTGTAGTGTCCAATTTACATACATCAATATACCACAATAAATTTCAATTCATAATAACATTTTATTCAATTATCCATGAATTTTTAGACAATATCATAAGCATAATTTTTACCTAATCATAACCACGACCAAGTCATCATCACCAATTCAATATATATCCAATTATTGACCCTTTGCCCAAAAACAAACTAGAGAATAGAATTCATGATTCAATATGACCCTTGCCCCAATAGTGAACTAAAGTCCCAATATGGCTTCTGCAACAAGAAACACTATATTTTTTAACCAAAGTACTTCTAATCCCTAGGCATACATTATCTCCTATATTCTATAACAAGTCTAGGTTTTTTTTAGCACTTTTACCAAATATTTATTAAGTCTAATTTATCAATATTCAATGAGTTTGATGATCAAGTCAACACAAAAGGCTATAATATATTTCAATAAGTTATTTTTCCCCTGGCAAACCAATTCCAATAAGAAATTCCATTTGGACCAAGCATACTGTTAGGTCATTTTCACCAATTTTGATAATATCAACTCATCAAGTCCACAATATCAACGCATGCTTCTCAATGACATCAATTCAACCGATAATCACCATTATTTATCAATCAATGCCAATAATGTTCATCTATAGTCGCCATCAATAACATCATTAACCATGTCATAACAAATAACACCCAATATCATTATTCAATATTATTCATTTTCTAATGTAAAAGCCTATACAATCACCACATAATAACAAACATTTAATGTGAAGCTTACGCAAAGTTTCTAACCTTGGTTTCCAAAAATAAAAAAAAATCCTAGGTCTCTTCCACTTGAGGTCCTCCTCTAGGTTACTTCCTCCTTGTTGGTTTCCTATTAGGAACCAATTAAGGATGAAAATAACCAATAACACAACCAATCAAGACTGTAATTTACCATTTTAACAATACATGGGCATTACTAGCTAGTAGAGACATTAGACGAAAATCACCCTAGACATGGTTGGAAGCTATAACCCTAAATATAGTTTCAAAATCAATCCAAGATGAAATTAAAGAAATTTTAGAGTTAATCCTTCAAGACCCATTTTCGGATTTGAAAGAAAATAGAAGATTGAGACCTTTACCTTACTCAAGAACTTTAGACCCATTTTCACAAGATTGTTTAGGCCAGAGTTTGGACCTCATCAATTTGAAAATAATGCAAAGTCCTTATTTTGGCTTCGATAAACTGTTTCTATGAAGGATTATATTTCAGAATTTTGACACCTAGCAATAAGATATCAGATATGGTACCTTTTTTATAGTTAAGTTGTTTCATTGGAGGCTTGAAAGAGGAGATTCATCATAAAGCGAAGATGTTCAAGCAATTTAATGTTCAAGAGGCTATGTCATACACTTCACAAGTAGAGCATAAGGTACAAAGATCCAAATCTCACTCTTCAAATTTCTTGAAAACCAAAGCTTTATCTGTGAATACTAATGAAGTTAAAGGAATAAAAAAGTTGGATAGGTTGCCAAAGGATACCATACCCTTCAAATAGTTAACCCCTGAAGAGATACAACATAAAAAGAAACATAATATTTATTTATATTATGATAAAAATGGGTTAGAGGTCACAATTGCTCTAAGAAATAACTATTAGTATTGGATGTAGGTAAGGGAAATTGGAGTATGGTTTAAGAGAAAGAGAATGTTGAAAATGTAAATGTTGAGGAACTAAATACCATTGACGTTTGTTGTATAACTAATTATGCCCTCTTTGGAGATAAAGTTGTTGCTGTCAATAAAACAATGAAGGTGGGAGCTCAAATTAAAAGGCGTGAAGTTGTTGTACTGATTGACTCCGGCAGTTCACATAATTTCATTGATCATCAGTTGGTGAAGAAAATAGGTTGGCCACTAGATGATTCTCAAGTATTTGATATTATGATTGGAGATGGCAGTCGGTTGAAAAGTAGATTAGTTTGTCTGGAGGTTCCATTACAAATAAATACATACACATATATTTCCAATATATTATGTTTACCATTATGTGGATGTGATATTGTATTGGGTATACAATGGTTGAAAACATTAGGTCCTGTTCTGTGGGATTTTGAAAAACTGACCATGGAATTTTTGAGGGATTATCAGAAAATTAATATTGTTAGTGTTAAACCTCAGCATAGTGAGTTGATTTCTTCACATCTATTAGATAAATCACTAGGAACTACTCCACTTTATGGCATCATTTTTTATAACTTGGAAGGCCAAGTTAGTAAAAAAGAGACTTCAGAATTAACAGTCACAAAATGAGGAATTATAAGGCTTCTTGGGATCATATAAGACTGTATTTGAGGTTCCTAAGTCATTACCTCCTAGTTGATTTTATGATCATTGAATACCACTACTAAAAGGTAGTAAACCACCTAGTGTATGTCCTTACAAGTATGGTCCTATTCAAAAGAATGAAAATGAAAGATGTGTCAAGGAGCTGTTAGAGGCGGGGTTTATACAAGATAGTCATAGTCTTTTCTCATCCCCTATATTGTTAGTCAAGAAAAAAAGATGGATCATGGAGGATATGTATAGAATATCAAAATCTCAATAAAAGACAAATACCCTATTCTTTTAATTGATGATCTCTTGGATGAGTTGCAAGGGGCAAAATATTTTTCCAAATTGGACCTGCGAAGTGGATATCATCAGATTCAGGTACATTCGTCTAATGTGCCGAAAACATCATTTCGAACCCATGAAGGTCATTATGAGTTTTTGGTATTATCGTTCAGCCTCACTAATGCTCTAGCTATATTTCAAGGGCTAATTAATTCTATTTTTAAGCCACTTTTGAGACATTAAGTATTAGTATTTTTTTGTGACATTTTAGTCTATAGTAAAGGTTGGCTATTGCACTTACAACACTTGGCTGAAGTTCTATAGTTGGTAAGAGTGAAAAAACTGTTTATGAAGGAATCTAAATTTTCATTTTGGGTAACACAAGTGGAGTACTTGGGTCATATAGTTTCTAGAGAAGGGGTGATGGCTGATCCTTCAAAATTAGAGGTTGTAGCGGAGTGGCCAGTTCCAAAATCAGTGAAGGCATTGAGAGGGTTTTTGGGACTAACGGGCTATTATAAAAAATTTATCCCATATAATAGTCGTATCAGTCACCCTTTAACTCAACTTACAAAGAAGAATAATTCATCTTGACTGCAGTGCCAAAGCATTCCAAGAACTTAAGCAAGCTATGTTGTCTCCACAAGTTTTAGCTTTGCCAAATTTCTCTAAAGAGTTTATCATAGAGACAGATGCTTTAGGCATTGGGATAGAAGTTGTATTTCAACGGGATATGCAATCTATTGCTTTCATAAGTAAGGCTCTAGGTTCAAAAAATCAAGCCACATCTACCTATGAGAGGGAATTATTGGTTATTGTTCATGTTGTGCGGAAATGGGGCAGATATATTCACGGTAAGCATTTTGTTATTCGCACTGATCATAGTAGTTTGCATTATATCCTTAGCTAGAAAGCTACAATAGCTTTCCAGCAGAAGTGGGTATCCAAATTATTGGGTTTTGATTATAGCATTGAATATAAGCGGGGAGTTGATAATAACGCTGCTGATGCTCGCTCTCGAATTCCTTATGCATCATTAGCAGTAGAATTTCTAACCTTGGAATAGAAAAATTCTTTTGTAGCTGACACGACGATTGTGAGACTACTAATCATCAGCGTGGGTTACTTAATGTAAGTAGCGCCAGTAAATTCAGTAATAATTTTTCTGAGGAAAATTGTCAATTGTACATAGTTATCTCTTATCCTTATCTAAATTGGTTAGATGACCTCCGCCGCTTTAATGAGCAAGATCCATGTATTTGTACGAAAATTCCAGAGCTTGGTAAAAAGAGAACGAGTAACCAAAATGTCACAACTGGAACTATGTCTAAATACCAATTTGATAATGGCTTATTATAATACAAGTCTAAAATTGTGCTTAGTCCTGCTTCTGTATGGAGGGCAAAAGTATTTGAGTTATTTAATGCCTTACCTTAATCTATTCAGGAGGGATTTTTAAAGACATATCAACGTGTGAAACGAGAATTATTTTAGCATGGAATGAAGAAATATATTCGAAGATTGGTAGTTGAATGTCCAATTTGTTAACTAGTGAAGTATGAAACAATGTCTTCGACTGGATTGTTACAGCCTTTGTCGATTCCGGAGTGTGTGTAGACTGACGTATCCATGGATTTTATATCTGGGTCGCCGTCATGCCAAGGCAAAACTGTTATATTTGTGGTGGTTGATAGATTGAGTAAATATGCTCATTTATGCCCTCTTATTAATCCTTTTACAGCACCTATGGTCGCTTAAGTGTTAGTGGATAATGTATTCAAGTTACATGGTATGCCTTCTTTTATTGTTTCTAATAAAGACCCCATTTTTATTAGTGTTTTTTGGAAAGATTTTTTAAAACTACAGTAGGTGAAGTTGAGGATAAGTTTAGGTTATCATCCCCAAACTGATGGCCAAATAAAGGTTGTCAATCGTTGTTTGGAGGTATACCTCTGTTGTTACACTAATACACGACCTCTGCGATAGGTTAATTAGTTGTTATGGGCTGAGTTCACTTATATCATTTCCTATCACTCAGCAACCAAGATGACCCCCTTTGAGATTGTTTATGGTCAGCCTCTTCCTCATGTATTCTCGTATGAGAATGGGACTTCTCGATTTGATGGGGTAGATGAGGTCTACGGAATAGAGATAACATTTTAAAGATGCATAAATCCAATTTGTTGATTGCTCAAAATAGAATGAAAATGTATGCTAATAAGCATAACAGGAAGGTGTAGTTATCTATTGGAGATTTAGTGCATCTAAGGTTGGTACCTTGTAGGTTTAAATATTTGACAGGACAGAGTTACCATAAGCTATTGTTGAGATATTATGGTCCTTATGAAGTAGTTGAGAAGTTGGGACCGGTTGCATATAAGCTTAAATTGCCCGACGATCGCAAAATACATCTCGTCTTTCATATTTCACGTTTAACGAAGCATTTGGAAGCGGCTGTTACTCCACACACTTGACTACCAAAAGTGACAGATGATGGTTGTAGTATCAGAATGCCTCTAAAAATATTAGGAATAAAGTTGGTACAATATGGTAATAACAGGGGAGTGGAAATTGTCGTCCAATGGAAGGTCATTCAGAAGAGGAAACAACATGGGAGGATTATGCTGATATTAGAATCATATTTTCTTACTCTGTGGCACAACAAAATGCTGTCTCACGACAATAACACTTGTACCAGCAAAGCAGTCGAATTGGATAGTTTGATTTAGCACAAACTTGCAAGGAACGAATACACAAGTTTACATATCTTATATTATAAACTTGTGTTTTCGTGGGGGGAGTAAATGACCGAATATTACACGTGAGTGTGAACAATTAGTTGATTAGTTTTAACATAATACTATCATTTATATAAAAGCTGAATTTGTAAACCATTTTGGACAGTTATCAATAAAAATCAAGGAAGTTACATTCATTGTTATTCGGTGTGAAAGATTAGGGTCAAAAGACTAGAAGACTTGTATCATCTACTAGTCACCAACATTACAAAATACCTCAAACACAAAACATACAGTAATGGTAACAACATTAGGGTTTATATATATATATATCAATGGAATAAGTAACGAATAATACCCAAATTAGAGTATTAGTAGTGACCCTAAATGCACACATTTAACCGAACAATTTATATAGTTTCAGAAATTGGTTCTAAGTGGTTCAAAGACATATTCCATAAACGAACCATACATACATCAACCAATGGATTCTCTAGAATCAAAGTGGTTCAAAGATGAACAACCTCAAAAGACATATAAATTCAATTCACATATGTAAGACCCTAAGATACATCACTGAAATCGTTGAAACTAAAGAACACAAAGAGACACGATGACATCGACAATGAACCACAAATTAAACAAGCGAGGTGGTTACGTGACTTACAAGTCATCCTCATCACCTAGACTAGCCTTTAGTTCCTGCCCATGGATTGTATAAGCAAAGCAACACCAAAATCCTAAATCTCGACAACACGATGTTGCACACCTTCAAGCCAATCGACTTCAAAATCAAAACTAGGGAGATGGAGACGTCGTCCGCACTTCTAAGTTGTGTATAAGAATATAAAATGGAGGGAATATGAAGTTGGTCTTGCTGTAGTTCGAAATGGAGGACCACAGTGTAAGTCCCACCCTCACATATCCTTTTTAACATTTGTTATTCACTAGGCGACGTGGCTGCTTCAAGACCACACACGTTTTTTTTTTAAATAAAAAATTTATATGTGAAATGATAAAAATGCTCTCATACGTGAAAAAGGCGAGAACTGACCGACGGATGTGAACAATATTCTGCACTAAAAAATACAAAAAGAAGGTTTTCGGCAAAAAAAAAACAAAAAAACAAAACAGATGATTTTTTTTTTTGGCTAAAACATTAAATCCTTAGTGTTTTTTTTTTAGATCTCCTAATAAAAAAAAAAGCAAATAAAATATAATTCAGTTTACCATTCAAAATTATTTGAATTTGTATTCACATTATTTCTATTGAATTAAAACTAAAAATAAAATTCTATAAACTAAAATAATGTAAAAATATAATTCTTATTATTAAGTGTCAATTTCTTCAAAATTAAATATTATATTAAATAAATTATATAAAATTAGTATAATTATCTAGCTCGAGCAGTTGGTTGGCTCTATGTGTGTTGAACTTGAACTTTAAAATTAAGCTCGTTAATTTAATCGAATCGAGCTCCAACCAAATAAAAATTAAACGAGCCGATCTGAGTTAAGGCCTAACCGGCTCAGCTCGGCTCATATCCAGTCCTTGGTTTGATGATGAAATGGGCTTGAAGTATTTAAATAAATACTTCAACTTTCACATAAAAATATATTTAATTCAATTTTTAAAAAATTTCGAATTCGTTAAAATTTTGTTTTATCTTTTTAAATCTCCATCTATAAAATACTTTTTAAAAATAATTCTTTTAATTTATTGAACCTTATACCTTCTATCAAACTTTATAATTTACAAATGGAAAATCGTGGCGGAGACGAGATTGATTCGGTTTCCATCCGAACCATAGCCACGCCTATATGTCTGGGGGATGATTGTCAAGAAATTATCTCTTGATATAGACATGGGACGAAAAGAATTTGATTAGTTACGGGGCAGGGGAAAGTAACCTCCTCTTTTTGCTTAATTTATTTAACTATTGAATCCATGCGTTAGAGTGGGGTTTATATTATTCAACTCTATCTGTAGATTCAAATCTAAAGTGGGCTAACAAACAAGGCCTGCCTTAGCTCGATCGGAGGTCAGTCAAGAGTGTGGTCCGGCGGAAAAACAGAAGTCGTCAACCACGCGAGCTGGTTAGATGCGTGGGGCAGAGGGCTCGTAGTACCCCCTTCTCTTGATCCAGCCTTTTCATAATAGTAAAACATTAAAGACAAGCAGAGGAAGTGGCCAATCATTTGACAAATAGAGAGCAAAGATGGGATCTTGTTAACATTAGAAATTGAAATTATTCATGATCACGTGATTTAGCAGCTTTAGTGAAAGAAACCAAGTACTATAACAACATCTGGGCACCACTTCATCTTCACTTGGCTTTTAGTGAACACATAACATTCCTTCTACTTCAGGAAAAAGACATCACTCCTTTGCCACTGTATTCGCAACACGGCCCATTGGCCCATTCCTGCAAATCTATAACTTCCAAAGGGTTTTGGTTTGGCTAATTAATATGTTCATTTGTTTATTATAGACTAGGATTGTGCCAAGTGAAGATAGGTTGTTATTTGGAACACAATTTGTATACAAGGGTGGGATTTGTTAAATTTTCGATAAGGAAATTTTTTTGCAAATGTTTTCCGGTCCTGACACCAGGAAACAGTTCAAAAATCAGTTTGCTTTCCGGTTCTATACACCAGGAAGTTTTATAATGCTTCCTGGTTTCCATATCAGGAAGCAGATTAGTTTTTGTACTGCTTCTCGGTGTAGTGACCCGGAAACCACAGGGTAGTTTTTTTTTTTTTTTTTAAATTTGATTTTCATATTTTATTGAATAATTTTTATGTTTGTTTCATTTATCCAGGCACGACAATTAAAAAGACTCTTGTGATGTTCAAGGTAGAATTGTTTGATAATATAAGGGCGCTGAAAATGTTTATTTTGCTGCTTGATACGAATATTTCTTATTCCCAATAGTAGAGAAACTATATACAAAACTGAAGATACTATCTACTTTGCATTTGAACGTACATGCGGTGTCATCAGATTCTATGAGACCGTGATATTAAGTTACAAACGATGAAGATTTTAATTTTGTGAAGGAGAATCGTGGAGGTCATTTATGTATTTATTTGTTGATACTATCATGAAAGACACGGAACACAATGTACAAATCAATGGGAGCAATGATAACATATATGGTGACATACATAATATGGATATTGTCATTACTACAACGGAAAATCATCGACCTTTTTTTTTTTTTTTAATTGCAGTTCATAAATCAATTTCCAAATCATCAACTTATTGCAGGGACACTAAACAACCATTTTATGATTTTTGAAATTGAATTTGCAATTTTTAAGTGAAAGGAAACATGCTTCCCAGTCATGAACACCTGGAAGCAGTATGCTTTTTTGCTTGTTTCTAGGTGTTCATGACCTAGAAGCTGTTATACATAGCTTCCAGGTCATGAACACCTAGAAATAGGCAAAAACAGCCTCTTGTTTCCAAGTGTCCATGACCTGGAAGCATGTTTTCTTCCACTAAAAATCAACTATTATTAGTTTAAAAATAGGGGAATAATTAGTGGGGCCTAGTAAATTTCATGGGGCTGATTTTCCACTATTTTTTAACGATTGAACTATCCACTATATTAAATTGTATCGAAAATGTGCTCCGATCAAGGGACGCGGGTCGGTTAGGAGTTGCGAAAACCATCCATTTAACATGCTTGCAACATTGGGAACAATGATAGACAACATTTTAATCGCATATCGAAAATCGCTAAACATGACATTACCTAGGCGTACGTAGGAGTATACTTTCTTAGATAAGTAACCAACACATTTCCAACGGTCTCACAAAACTTACTTATGGAAATTAATTGATTGCAAGGTCATTAAATACTTATTTTATGATTTTTGAAAATGAATTTGCAATTTTTGAGTGGACAAAAACATCCTTCCAGGTCTTGTACACCTGGAAGCAGGAGGCATTTTTGCCTGTTTCCAAGTGTTCATGACCTGGAAACTTAATTACATAGCTTCCAGGTCATGAACACCTAGAAACAGGAAAAAATGTCTTCTGCTTCCAGGTGTCCAACATTTGAAATCATGTTTCCTTGTCCTAAAATTCAATCATTAATAGTTTAAAATTAGAGAAATAATTAATGAGGTCTATTAAATATAATGGGGCTAATTTTCCAATTTGCTTGAACGATTGAACTATCCACTACATGAAATCGTATCGAAAATGTTATCCGATCAAGGGACAAGGGTGGATTCGGAGTTGTTAAAACCATCCGTTTACCATTATAACAACTCATGAACAACATTAGATAACATTTTAATCGCATATTGAAATTTGATTATCATGATGTTACCGAGCCCTATATAAGAGTATACTTTCTAGGATAAGTAACCAACACATAACTAACGGTCTCACAAAACTTACTTATGGAAACTAATTGATTGAAAGGTCACTAAATACTTATTTTATGATTTTTGTGAGATCGTTGGTAATATGTTGAATTTGTAATTTTTAAGAGGACAAAAACATGCTTCCATGTCTTGTACACCTGGAAGCAGGAGGCATTTTTGCCTGTTTCCAGGTGTTCATGACCAGGAAGCTTAATTACATAGCTTCGAGGTTATGAACACCTAGAAACAGGCAAAAATACCTCCTGCTTCCAGGTGTTCATGACTGGAAAACATGTTTCCTTGTCTTAAAATGCAATCATTAATAGTTTAAAATTAGAGAAATAATTAATGAGGTCCATTAAGTATAATGGGGCTGATTTTCCAATTTGCTTGAACGATTGAACTATTCACTACATGAAATCGTATCGAAAATGTGATCCGATCAAGGGACGGGGGTGGATTTGGAGTTGTTAAAACCATCAATTTATCATTATTACAACTCGTGAACAACATTAGATAACATTTTCATCGCATATTGAAATTCGATTAACATAATGTTATCGAGTCCTATGTAGGAGTATATTTTCTAGGATAAGTATCAAAGACATTCCCAACAATCTTACAAAACTTACTTATGGAAGCTAATTGATTGCAAGGTCACTAAATACTTATTTTATGATTTTTGAAAATGAATTTGTAATTTTTAAGTGGACAAAAACATGCTTCCAGGTCTTGTACACCTGGAAGCAGGAGGCATTTTTGCTTGTTTCCAGGTGTTCATGACCTGGAAGCTTAATTACAAAGCTTCCACGTCATGAACACATGGAAACTGGCAAAAATGCCTCCTGGTTCTAGGTGCCCAACACCTGGAGGCATATTTCCTTGTCCTAAAATTCAATCATTAATAGTTTAAAATTAGAGAAATAATTAATGGGGTTTATTAAATATTATGGGGATGATTTTCCAATTTGCTTGAACGATTGAACTATCCAGTATATGAAATCGTATAAAAAATGTGATCCGATCAAGGGTCGAGGGTGGACTCGAAGTTGTTAAAACCATCCATTTATCATTATTACAACATCATGAACAATATTAGATAACATTTTCATCGCATATTGAAATTCGATTAACATGATTTACCGAGTCCTACATAGGAGTATATTTTCTATAATAAGTAATCAACACATTCCCCATGGTCTCACAAAACTTACTTATAGAAACTAATTGATTGCAATGTCACTAAATACTTATTTTATGATTTTTGAAAATGAATTTGCAATATTTAAGTAGACAAAAGCATGCTTCCAGGCCTTGTACACTTGGAAGCATGAGGCATTTATGTATGTTTCCAGGTGTTCATGACCTGAAAGCTTAATTACATAGCTTCCAGGTCATGAACACCTGGAAACAGGCAAAAATGAGATCCTGCTTTCAAGTGTTCATGACTTGGAAGCATATTTTTGGTTCTCTTATTCAATATTTAATATTATATTAGCTGGGGATTATATAGTGGGATCTAATAATTGTTGTAGGGCTCATTTTTAGTTTTGAAAATCATTTTGCACTTGTTACCATCCAAAAAACATGCTTTTAGGTCCTTAATACCCTGAAGCAAAAGTCTTATCTGCCTATTTCTAGGTCTGCATAACCTGGAAGCACATTAACATGCTTCCAGGTCAAGTAGACCTGAAAATAGGCAGAAAAGGCTTTTGCTTCTAGGTGTGTCTGACCTTGAAGCCTGTTTTTTTAAGCATAACATAAAGTAAAATACTTTCTGCTTCCAATGATCTGTAGTATTTGCTTTGCATATAAACAAAATACTTTTCCAGAGAAAAGAAAACTAACTTTAATACAACACTAATTTAATGTCTTAAACAAACTTTCATTACAATAATGTACATATCGGTTAAACATCAATTGATCGCATGTCCGAAGCTCCATCAACCCCTTGTCCCTCTTCTTCATCATCTTTAGACTCTTCCTCATTTTCTTCATCTTCAACTTCAGCATCTCCACTATCTTCATCTTCACCATCATCTTCTTTATCATCATTATCATCATTTTCATCTAAACCAATGTTTTCTTCTTCATTTGCAATTGGTTCGTTTCTTATGTTTTTTTCTTATCTCCCCATCGTGATCTTCACTATCACATTCATCTTCACCTGCATAAGATTCAAATAGGAATTTAGAGAAGTTGTAATTTGTAAAACAAAAACAAAATTTCAAATGAAAATTCATCTTCATTAGTTTCATATAGGTGCTTCCAGGTCAGCAACACCTGAAAGCAGTTGAAATTTTAAACTGCTTCCAAATGCTGGTGACCTGGAAGCACCTAATTCATACAGGTGTTTCCAGGTCATCAGGACTTGGAAATAATTTAAAATTTCAACTGCTTCCAGGTGCTTGTGACCTGGAAGCACCTGTATGAATTAGGTGCTTCTAAGTCACCAGCACCTAGAAGCAGTTTAAAATTTTAACTGCTTCCAGGTGCTAGTGACCTGGAAGTGCTAGTGACCTGGAAGCACCTGGTTCATTAATAGTGAAACATACACAACTTTTATGGCTTCCCAGTGTACCAAACCAAGAAGTAGACTACAAAACTAGTTTTCCGGTGTTAACACAGACATGAACATTAGCAATAACATGAATATAAAAAAAAATAAATTTAAACCAACAACATGAACACCAGCAACTAGATCCCTAATAGTTGAATCATCAGAATCCAAGAATGGAAGCAGCTTCCTGGTATCATTGATCGGAAAGCATCCACTACTTTTATGACTTTCCGGTGTACCAAATCGGGAATCAGACTGCAAAAGTGGCTTCCCAGTTTGTCTTTCAAGGATGCACAATACATTTTCTTAGCTTCCAGGTGGTTAACATCGGGAAACATACTAAACAATATACACAGTGCATGATATATTCATCAATCACATAAACCAATCAACCAAATCAAACCAAACAAAACAAATCAAACAAAACATGTACCAACAAATCAAACTAAACAAAACCTACAAATAAACTTTACTCAACAAAATTGAACACACAAGTATCGTGTCACAAAAATTAAACCAACCATATGAATTTCAGCAACCAAATACCCATAATTAAAACCCTAACAGCTTAATCATCAGAATCGAACCTTCAAACAAAGATAAATTAACCTTTTTTGGCTTCCTCGTCGTTGTCGCTTGGACATGTGCTTTCTTGGTCGCTACCGCAACTTTTCTCTTCTTATCCGTCTTTCCGGCAACAGTAGGCTGAGCGGTGGAGTCACTTGTGGTTGTCTTCTTCGCGATGCCCTTCTTCGCCTTAGAATCAATGGATTGAAGAAACAACAGAGACAGAAGTGCCTTCTTTAAATGGTGAAGCTGATTTTGACGATTGAAGGTAAAAACAGAGATAGTGTGAGTCTGAGGGATGATTGAAGAAACAATAGGACAATGTGAGTTTGATTTAGAGAGAGATATTGATCAGATTGAAGTTTTCAGATTTTAGGTTATGGGTTCAAACGGTTGGGATTCAACGGTCGAGTGAGGAATGGGAGAGGTTCATGGTATTTTGGGTTTTTGATTAAGTTTATTTTTATAATTTTAATTTTATTTAAAAAATTGTTTTATTTTATTACTTAGGGTATTTTTGTCCATTTGGTTCAATAGTAGAAAATTTTTTTATAAAATATTTAGTTTTAAAAGAATTATACTCATGGGTCAAACAAACTTTTATTTTAATTTTTGGTCTAAAAATGAGAATTTTCACTAAAAAAAATTATATTTTTTAATTCTTATCATCAAATACATATTTAAATTTTAATCAAAATTTTAATTAATTAAAATTGAAAATAATTATTGTTTAATTTAAAATAATAGCTATAATATTAGAATATGATTAAAAATATAATTAGTTAGTTTATTTATCCAACATAATATTTAATTTAATTTTTTCAGAATTTTAAAATTGTAAAATAATAAAAATATATATTTTCAAAAAATAAGTAAATAATGTTTTTGTTAAAAAAATTATAATAACTCACGAGTACATTATAGAAATTTCTTAATCAAACTAATCTTTTTGTATAATAAAAAATTTAACAAATAAAATCCTATCCAAATTTTTTTCTATTTAACTACAAATTTTTATCAAAATTTTTATCCGTTCCATTAACTTTTAAAATTTAAATATAAATTAGCTTAACTTAATTGTGAAATTAAATTTTTGACCTCAATTTTAATTTTTAAATAAATTATAAAATATAATACTATTAAATTTTATTTTAAAATGAAAGTAAAATTAAAAAAATAATAATGTAATTAAATACAAATGAATTAATAAAATAAAATATTATTAAATTTTGAATTTGATATTATTTTAAATACCTTTTGAAAATACTATTTTAAAATTTAATTTTAACATTGCTAAAATTCTAAAAGCAATTTCAACTTATATTTTTTAGCTTTAATTTATTTATTTTTAAAATTTTATAAATTAATTTAGAATAATAATTTAACATTTAATTATTTTTGAAATCATATAAGTAAAATAGTTTATGTATTTAAAAAAATATTTAAATAAATTTTAATATTTAATAATTTCAAAATTTTAATAGTTTATGTATGTAATACCGGGAAGTCAAAATTTGCTTCTCGGTACTACACACAAGCCTGCTTTGCAATGTGTAAACCGGGAAGTAAATTTTGACTTCTTGGTATTACACACTGGAAACATATTCAATTTTATCTGCTTCCCGGTATTACATACCGGGAAGCTTATTTTTGCAATTTTTTTAAAAAAATTTAGTTTCATAATTTTTTTTTATAAAAAAAAATTTAGAATTAGTCTAAAATTAAGAAAATAAAGTTAGTAAAGTTTAATTTTGCATATTTTCACAAATTCAAATAAAATTACTTTTATTTTACTTTTCAATTTATATAATTAAATATTAATTCTAATAAAACTAGTTTTATTTAATTAAATACTACACTTTAACTATCTCAATTGCAATTTAAAAACTCAAATAAAAAAATTATTTTTTAATCAAATAATTGTTTAGATTAATTTATTTAAGATTTTATTATAACTTATATAAAATTGAAATTCATTATTCACAAAATTGAATATAAAAAAAATAAAAAAGATTATTTTGATTTGAATTTTTTATTAAAATTAAATTAATTGAAATATAATTTCTTAAAAAAAAATAAACTGCCAAACATGCCCTTACTCAGCTGCAATATTTTCTACAACTCACTATATTCATTTGCTAAAACTATCAAAACTCAAATATAAGTGCCAATATCCAAAACCTCAAGTGTTCTAATTGTAATTTTCCCGAAACAAAACACGTAAAGTTAGTCATCATTGCCTCTCATTCCTCCACATGACACCACCCACCATGCTCTCCGGTATCTGTCATTTACCCACAACCATTCCTCTACTCTGTAAATACATACACCCCTGCAGCTAGATTAATTTACATTCAAGCAATTCAATGAAGACATATAAAAGCTATCAATGGCGATGGAAGTTGAAGTGATTAAAAAAAAAATTTAATCTCATCAAAATTCATAATAACCTCGTACTATTGAGTCTCAGGAAGAGAATAGAAAAACTAAACGGAAGAGAATGAAGATGGAAGTTGAAGTGATTCCAAGAAAAAAAAACCTTCTATACAAGGTTATCATAACGGAAGATAACGGACAAATGAGTATCAAAGGAACAATTACTGATCAATTACAATTAGGCCCAATGGTATATTTTCAATAAAACCCTTTTTAGATAAGAGCGAAGCAAAATTATAAGTGAAAATATTCAAAATTAGACCTTAAAAATTTTAAAATTTTAGTTTTAGACCAACCCTAAATTTTTAACACTTTTAAATTTTTTTTTAAAAAAAATTGTCAAAATGAGCTTCCCAATGTACAGGAAAGCATCAGATCAGAAAGCAGACAAAATATAACTGCTTCCCAGTGTCATGCTTCCTGATTTGGGAAGCAGAACACCGGGAAGCAATTATAGTTTGCTGCTTCCCGGTCTGATTTGTCCGGAAAACAAATCAAGACCGGGAAGCAGGAGGTATTATAGTCATTTTAGTCTATTTTTTTGCAAAAACTTTTGAAAAAAGTTTAATCTTGTAAAAAATTTAATTTTGGTCTAAAAATATAATTTTTAACAAAAAAAACCTAAAAGTGCAATGGATCCAAATTATAATAATAACATTCTTATATATGATAATTAACTAAATGCGTAATATTAGAATGGGTGATTTACACAAGTGACAAAAAAATTAAATTCATTATAATTTTAAACTAAGATTAAATTTTTTGCAATACTAAACAATCTAATTAATTTTTTTCAACAAATGAACCAAGAAGACCTTTATACCCCTCACATTAAAAAGAACAATTTAAAATCAATTTAAGTTATATTTATTTGTTTTAAAGATTTGGAAAGTCAATTATGCCCTTCAATTTAAATATTTGAATTCAAAAATAATATTTACATATAAACCCCACCATATTTAATAAAAGCCCCTCACAAAATTTGCTTATGGTCTCTACACAATAGGAAAAATAATTTCCAATTGTATTGGAAACCTAACTTTCACAATCCCAATTCCCTATATCCTTAGGACACCAAATTCACAATAAATTCATCTTTATTTGTCCCTTAACAATCCATAGGAATGTTAGCACATAATTATCCACTGTGTATCTGAAACTTTATCTTCCATCATAACTCAAATATATGTTTTTAAAGTTTGTTCATTCTTGAGCATGGTAAAGTTAATGTTATGGTCTAAGGGTTTATGGTTCTTGAATTAATGATTTTAGAGTTACTTGTAACATCTTGATGGATATTGGATATTGTTGCATGTTAATTGTGTTGTATTAGAATGCAATTTGACAAGTTAGGGTTGAAAATTCCGAATGTAGTTTTCCAGTTGTTTCCCGGTGTCCATGCCAGGAAACTGTCCCAGATTAACACCATTTCCCGGTGTTCATGACTGGAAATGATTCAATTTAATTTATGAACATTGATACCGTGACACATGCTGGTAAATAATTTATTGGTTTCTAGACATCCATACCTGGACATAGTTGTTTTTTTTTTTTACCTATTTCCCGATCACAATACCGAGATACATATGTGATAATATCTATAAGTGATTTCTATTAGACAGCCGGTTTCCAGCCTTCATAAGAGGGAAACCATTTACCGTCCTCCATACCGGAATATAGGGGTTCATTTTGACTGTTTCCCTCCCTTTATGCATGGAAACAGACATGAATTTTTTACCAGTGATTTCCTAGTGTCAACACCAGGAAAAGACAAAAATTACTTATATTTCCAGGTCTGTAGACCGGGAAACGGCGTCGAGGCATCAATTTTTCCTGCCTTTAAATAATCTATTTTTTTTTCAAAAATAGGCTTGAAAAAGATACTAATGTACTTCAAGACAAATTGGGCGCGCAATGGAGGCACAAATAATAAAATGTTCTCATGATGCAACTGATGGTGGGCTAGGTGACAGTGCCAAAGAAACTACGAATGCTCCTCGAAAGCGACGACAACAAGTCTGGTGTGGAGAGTGTAAGGAGTTAAGACATACCATTCGCACGTGCCCAAACAAACATATTGAAGTTCCTGATTCACCTCAGTCTCCTTTACTTTAGATATATAACTTTTGTTATGATTTTGGTTTAAGCATCATTTATCAAATATTTTTTTTTTTGTCGATTTTGGGTTGCTTGTTGAAATAGGTATATAACTGTAAGTATGATTTTCATTGCAGCAATTTATTTCAAAAAATTATAATTGTATTGAAATAGGTTGTGTCCATCTTTTAACATTGTAATTTTATAGTGATTTCCCGGTTTTAAGGGTAGAAAATACACCAATATAACACACGTTTCCTTGTATTGATGGTTGGAAATAGGCCAATATATTTCCTTATTCCAATTTACGGAAACTATTGTTAGTTTTTCCTATATCCAAGTATACAAGAAGTGAAACAGACTGTTATATGTTGTAAAAGTTTCTAGTGATTTTCGGTAATAAGGGTTGGAAATATGCCAATTTGACATACATTTTCCGGTGTGGAGGGCTGGAAATAGGCCAATATATTTCCTTGTTCCAATTGACGAAAACTATTGTTATTTTTGCCTATATCCCGGTATACAAGAAGTGAAATAGAATGTTAAAGATTGTAAAAGTTCCCAGTGACATCCCAGTATTAAGGGCTTGAAATAGGCCAATTTGACATACATTTTCCGGTATGGAGGGCTAGAAATAGGCCAATATATTTCCTGGTTCCTCGTTATGGAAACTAATTTTTTGTTTACCTGTATCCCGGTATGCAAGCAGTAAAACAGACTGTCACGGGTTTATAAAAGTTCAGATTGATTTCCCGATATTAAGGGCTGCAAACAGCCCAATCTTACATCCATTTTCCGGTATTCATGGAAGGAAATTACCTGAGCTTCATACTCATTTTCAGGTTTTGATTTTTTGAAAATATAAATGAAACGGGTAGTTTCCCTTTCCTAAAACCTGGAAATACGTAAATATTTTCACCATTTCCTAGTTCTAAACCATGGAAATAGTTTAATTATTTACTACATCCCGGTATCCTACCATGAAAACAAGGAAACCATTTTCACAATGAACTGTGTCCTGATCTGTACCTAGAAAATCCATTGCCATGTTTCCATATCTCCACATCGGGATACAGATCAATTTTGTTCTGTTTCTCGATGTTAAGAGCTGGATAACATATTAACATGGTCATTTCCATGGTCTCATACCGGGATACAGATCAATTTTGTTCTGTTTCTCGGTGTTAAGAGCTGGATAACATATTAACATGGTCATTTCCATGGTCTCATACCGGGAAACATTGCTCAAAATGAATTGTTTCCCGATCTAAATCTTAGAAAACCAATGACTTATTTCTATGCTTAAACATCAGGAAACAATACTCAAAATGAACTCTTTCTTGGTATATATCTTAGGAAACACATGTCTTGTTTCCATGCATACACATTTGTTTCCATGCATACACACTGGGAAATAGGAAAATTTGGGTTCAGTTTCCTAGTATCCTGACCTGGAACTATGTTTTCCGAAATTAAATGACATCCATTCCAACTCCAAACAACCTGCCACACCCACTACTACCATTAGGGAGCATTTTTGGTGGTTTAACCAAACTCTCACATACCAATGTACGCTTTTATGACTTGGTTTATTTATATAAGTTGCTTAATTTTGATGTTTAGTAGCTTTAAACTGCTAACTAAGGATGATTACGCTTGCTTTCACTTAGTTAAATGCAATTGTATCATAAAATATTGTAATTGGAAAAAACGAAAAAATAAGGTGTTCTGTATGACCTACATAGTACTATATAGTCCATCATGTGCTACTCTTACATGTCCATTGGAATGAACATCAAAACTCCAAGTTACAAATGATATGTGCTGGACTCCTTAGTTGTCTCAAGTGTATTTTAGCTTGTTTGGGTCTTAAATTAATCTGACAAAGGTCATTTCCATTGTCTCATACTGGAAAATATTGCTCAAACTGAACTGTTTCCCAGTTTAGATCTTAGGAAACCAATGACTTGTTTCCATGCCTCAACACCGGGAAATAGGTAAATTTGGGTCTAGTTTCCCGGTATGATTACCAAAAAACTATCATTTTGAGGTCTAGTTTTCATGCCTCAACACCAGGAAATAGGTAAATTTGGGTCTAGTTTCCCGGTATGATTACCAAAAAACTATCATTTTGAGGTCTAGTTTTCATGCCTCAACATCGAGAAACAATGCTCAAAATGAACCGTTTCCCGGTATATATCTTAGAGAGCACATGCCTTGTTTCCATGCATACACATCGGGAAATAGGTAAATTTGGGTTTAGTTTCCCGGTATGCTGACCTGGAAACTGACATTTTGAGTTCAGGTTTCCATGCCTCAACACTAGGAAACCCTTATATGTGGTTGCCATTTCCCGGTACATTTACCTGGAAACATATTATTACTTATTGATTTATAATTCATTTTCACCCATACATAAATGATGCACATATAACACATGTAATCATAACATTTTCAATAAAAATAATAATATTTACCATAAAACAAAGTTATGTATTTTAACATTCAAAAAAAAAAAAACTAAAGTTATTTACTATAATATTAACAACAAAATAATGTTATAAACACACTACTATATACAAATTCAACCACTATGATCACTTTTCCTTTCTGAGTCTTCCCCATCAACTGTATAGTTCTAAAAAATACAGTACGAAACCTCCCTTCTGATTCGCCTTGCCTCTTCTATTGTGCTGCCAAATGATCACACCTTTGTCCCTTTCCAAATGTCGTGTATGTACTTACATATATATATATATACCGCACAAGAGGACCTGAAATTTCTAGCCTTTTTATTAATTTCAAACAACACATTTCTTAAATTACCAAAAAATTCTATACTCACCCATAAACTTGTACGGGAAGATGAAAAATATTACTACCAACTGTCACATATCATCTACTCGTGCTTCTCTTGCTCTAAATTCAACTCATCATTCACACTAATGAGCAATTTGTCCAAAAAAATTGACAAAATCCCGCAATTCTTTCAAGAGCATTGTCGACTTGTGGAACATCGAGTTAAGCAAGAGTATCTCTTTCTTCCTTATATCTTTGCTCCACTTGGAATGCAAGAGTTATACATAATGGACAATGTACTCTTACTTAAGCCATATAAAACATCATGTTTTTCGACCTTTTCAATTCTGAATTTTTTTTTTATCAATTTGAGTTCCACTAAGTGTAAACATGTATAATCATCAACTTTTAGCCATTAGAAGGTACCTAAAACCCACTTTAAACCTATTATATTTATAAACCAATCCATCTTGTGTGCCATAACTTGATGGAGTTAAATGAGACAACCAATAAATCATCCAAGTGTTATAAATAAGTGTTTTAAGATATTTGGAGTTGAAGATGATGCAATAAAATGTGGGAATTTGAAGTTTCCAGATCTAGACATTGGGAAACAAGGCCTAAACTAAGCCATGTCCTAGCCCTGAAACATGGAAACTACCCCATTAGTTTCCTAAATCCCATAGCTGGACATGTGGAAAACTTGGACCCTTATACCGATGCTGACACTGGAAAATGAATACCGAGACACAGGCAAAAAAATATTAAGTTTCCATGATATCGAACTAGTAAATAATTTGACAAAATCCCAGGTCATTTCACTCCCTCAAGACTGGAAATTTTTGTCAGAGTGGCCCATTTCCGGCCCTCGAAACCGGGAAATAACTGAGAACTTTGTCAATTCGTGTCTCTGTATCAATACCGGGAATCAAACCAAATATCATCATGTTTCTATGTTTTCATACCTAGAAATTATTGCTGATCACTCAATTTCAAGTTGTGAATACCGGAAAATAGAACAAAAATGTCCAGATTCCATATGTTAAAAGAGGGAAACAAATTGTTTCATGATAATTTCATTTTTCCGAAATAAATTCTGCATTCAAAATCATACTTACAGCCAAACCAAATTCAACAAAAAGCATTTGATAAACGATGCTCAAACAAACTCATAACAAAAGTGTATATCTAAAGTAAAGGAGAATGGGGTGAGTTAGCTTTAGAATGGAATGGTGTATCCCTGGAGGAGCTTTCAACTGGGGCTTTGTTGCTTGTGTCAAATCTTCATTTTGTGGTGATTACTCTAAATCTAAAACTTTGATATGTTTGTTTGGACACGTGCGAATGGTATGCCCTAAATCTTTACACTCTCCACAACAAAATTTAAGTACACTAGTGTCTTTTTCAAACACATTTCTAAAAAAAAAAACGTAAATTATTTAAACGCAGGAAAAAATAATGCATCAAAGCAGTTTCCCGGTATGGACACCTGGAAATAGGAACTCATTTGGCCTATTTCCCGGTATCAATACCAGGAAATCACTAACCAAAAATACAAGTCTGTTTCTATGCATGGAAACCGGGAAATGATATAATTTTGGACAGTTTTCAGGTATGGAACCTAGGAAATCGCTGGAAAACGTAAAATTGGGAATTTCAACCCTGACTCGTAAAATTGCAGTCCTATACCATACAATTGACTCCAAACACTATCCAATATCTAATTGACGTTACCATGAACTCTAAATCATATATTCAAGACCCCTACACCCCCCTACCATAACATTAACACTACCATGCTCAAGAATGAAAAAACTTTAAAAACATACCTTTGAGTTGTGATGGAAGATGAATTTTCAGAAATATATTGGAGAGACACATGCACACATGCTTATGAATTGTTATGGGGCAAACAAGGTTGAATTTGGTGTTCTAAGAACGTGATGAATTAGGATTGTAAAATTTAAGGTTCCAATACAATTGGGGATTATTTTTCCTATTGTGTGAGGACAATTAATAAATTTATCTTCTGGAATAATTGGAGAGGAAATTTGCAGAATTGGGACATTGTACGGAGTGAAAGTTAAAGATGGGATCTCTGCTAGAGAAGCAGAGAGTGAAAAGGAGAAGAGACCGGATGTTGGAGTAGTGAACATTAGAGGAGATATGATTTTGGATTCAAACGATTAACATATGGGTAGATTGAAAATTCTAATTTATTTTTATTTTTTCTATTTTTGGGATTTTATTTTTAGTTTATTTTTTTAATATCAAGGGTAAAATATTAAAATTTTTTCATTTGTTGCAAAAAATATTTATAATTATTTACTTTCTGAAGTTGGATTAAAACAAAGATTTTGATTTTAGATTGGCTTAAAAACGAAAATTATCACTATTAGAATTAGCCGGAAGGTATAATAAGAAAATGACGGAGCAAGCAATTGTGTTCAGCTGCTTGTTTACCTTAGTAGGATATATTAGTTTCTTTGTTAATTCATTTATAGGAAGTTAAATTTTCAATAATTTCATTTGATAACAAACTTTCTTTTTTATTTTTTTTAATAGCAGTACTAATGGATAACTAATGCCTAATTGAAATTAAATATCACAATAATTTTTTGAATTGCGGGATCCAAATTGGTTTACAATGTTTTTAATAAAATATTTGATAATTATATATATATATATAAAATAAACTTGTGTGCATTATACATTAATGAAAGAAAAATATAAACAAAATTAATATTATAAATAACAGTTCATTCAAGTTGATATTAATGTGTTAGACTGTGAAAAAAAAAGTGGTGGATTCGAGGGGGAAAATACATAAATAGTAAAGAGATCTAAACTTCAAATTTAATATTAAATTGTGAGAATTTGAGTTGTATATAAAGAGATAGTGGAGAATTTTTTTTAAAAAAAAAATTATAATTTGTTAAATGAATCTCGTGGACAAATTTATGAAAACGAACTTATGAAAAAGTACTGTCTTTTATGCTTAATCGATTTTAAGTAAAATTGTAAGTTTAGAGGAACGTAAAGATATCAGTATTATGAAAATGGAAAAACGTATGAAATTATTAATTGCTTTTGAATCACGTTATAAATAAATAAACAACAACAAAGAAAAAGAAAAATCTATAGCATTGCATAGTTTTTGTTTTCACATGAAAATCAGAATTTAAAAAAATAAAAAGTTAAAATACTCTATTTTCTTTACTTTTCTTTACATATTTATAGATCCTCTTGATCCTAGTTTATATTTTATGGTTTACATCATTCTTCCAAGTCTTTCAAATACTTCTCGCTACTTTTTCTCTTTTTTCCTTCACTTTACACATGCACCTATGATTCTTTGCTCTTCCTTATTTGACTTTTCCTTTCAACTTAGCTACCAACCTTCTTTATAGTTTTTCATAATTCAAACTTCCTTGAACCACTTTCTTCAATTTGACCGACTTTGACTAATCCAATTGCTTAATGGCGACTGGTCGGATTTTCTTCAATTAGACTCATGATTTTTATTGATTCCAATTTTGGATTTTATTTCAAAATTTCTCTAAATTTAATTGAGGATAGCCTACTAGATCTTTTATACTAAGCAAAGAGAAGAAAGGGACTCAATATCCTACATGCGAATAATATAGACATGTAATGACTAAGTGTGCAACTTAAACTAAAGTCAAATTCTATACAATTAGTTTGAAGTGATGATGATTTAGAGGATCATAGTGAGGATGAAAATAAGGGTAATATTGCTTTAATCTAAGTTGATAATTCAAAAATGTTTCAAACTGTTCAAGAGATAAATACTTTTTGATGATGAGAAGAAGATAGCCTCAGGAGATAATTATGATAAGAAATTGAGCAAAGTGAAAAAAAAATCTATAGAGAAAAGATGAGTTGAGACAATAGTAGGTGAAACTAATGGAGAAGAATCAAATTTTAGATATGCAAATTCTGGACTGAAAAGCTGTATTTGCTAGTAGAAATTGGATTTGTGTAATTGTAAACCTCCATTCTGGTGCAAAACAGGATGGAAGGCCTGATGCCACAATGCATATGTAACCTTGTAACAAAAGTAATGCAATTTCTAATGCTATATAAATACCCAACTAATTCTCTGAGTTCCAAATTCCAACAACAACAATAATTCCATTAAATAGAAAAATATTCAAAAATCAAACACAAGGTTTATAGTTTCAAATTTCCAGCAACTAATCATGTATCAAAAAATAATACTCAAAATAAAATCATCTTGAAATTCAAAATAAAGTTAAATAAAACTCAAATATGGCGTAAAGATGTCAAATGCATGCTCGTGCTCTAGATATGATAGCCATCTCCTAAATGATCGCAGTACATGTACTTATTCATGAATTTCCGCATAACAGAAGGAACAGAAAGAGAAAGAAAGTACCATGTTAGACTATAAAGTTTAGTTAGCAACTCAAGTTCCAAATAACCACACACAATGCCTCTAGACTTGGTTCTAACATCTGGGAGCACACAATGCAAGGCTCTACGAGTTTCCTATAGCAGAGATCACACCAGACAAACTACAACCAACAGATTATGAATTTATCTCCTTTAGCCAAAAAACATATATTATTCATTTACCGTACTTAATAGCTTAGTCTATACTAACAGAGGTCTTAAATGTCGGCAGTTTGGGACCTAACTAATTTTGGTGCCGTTTAATCGAATCTTTTCAGATCAGAAAGTGATGGTAATTTGTTGGTACTGAGGCTATTTGAAAAGTTTTATCGAACTTCTGCATAATAGAAATTTTGATTTTGAGATTATGGATCTACCAAAATAAGGCCCGAAAATAATTTAAATGATATTCGGAAATAGTTGAGATCATATTCGGAAATATTTGAGATATTGATTTTATCCAACCAAGTGTTTGGAATGTTGAATTGATGCCCATAGTATAATACTCAAAAAATTCTATAACTAGAAAATTTGAAATTCCATGCCCTAGACCTGTCTGGAAAAAATTATATCACACATGTGACAGATTTGAGAATTCAACTGCAAGATACAATTAATGAAGAGAACGATATTTCTCTTAAGCATAAATCCCGGACCATGAGAATTATTCGACATCACATCCATGAGAGTTTGAAAATGGAATATTTATTCGTATAAGGTCCTTTGAGTTGGAATACTCTGAAAGAGAGATATGAACATAAAAGATAAATTGATCTTACTAAATTCAGATTGACTTGATGCACCTGAGGCTCTAGGATTTTAAATCAATCAGTGATTATAATTCTGAATTCCATTGGATTACTTTAATAATGGAATCTTGTGGAGATAAAGTGATTAATGCAGAGAAAGTTGAAAAAATATTATCAACTTTCCATGTTGAAAAATCGATGGTATAAACACGGATGTAATAGTTCAATTTCCAAAAATTGGCTTATTTGATAATCAAATTGACGCGTTAAGAAGAACACCACCAGATATTGTCAAAAAACCATGAATTATGACCGACTAGTGTAGTTATGCCATTAAATATTAATGTAAATTAATATTAGGGTTGTAAAAATTATAATAATCATGTAGAGGTCGTGGGTATGGCCATGGACATGATTGTAGGCGTGGAAATAATTATGATGCTAATTAGGGTCGTCGACGAAGTCACAATAGATACGGTCCATATAATTCTAAAAGCAATCTTTGGATTCAAGATGAATTATAGAATAAGGATAAAAATTATGGGAATAAGAATAATGAATCTTAAAGTGTTTGTAATAGATAGGGGAGTGCAGATCATTTTGTCCGTCAGTACCGAACACCAAAATATTTTGTGGATTTATATCAGGCCTCTTAGATCAGTAAAGGGAAAGTTGTTGAAAATAATGTCACTAATTTGGCTACTAAAGAATGGGCTTCTAAGAGAAAATGCTGTGAATTTCTATACGTTAGATTTCTTTGATGACGTGAATATTGATATTTAGAAGTTTTTGGAATGTGATGAGAAAAAAAATTATGTATAAATATATGTCTGATGATGATAAGAGTTTTGGTATTCCGTCTCAGTTTTATATATGTACATGTTATGTAAAATTGAGAAATATTAATGGAAATATTTTTATTTATGTGTTTTATTTATATGTACATGATATAGAAAAACACGAAAATGTTCATGATGTGTGTTTGGTTGATAGTGCAACCATCCACTCTGTTATCAGGGATGAAAAATATTTCTTGAATATATCCTCTTATAAGGCTTAAATAAATACTATATCAGGTCTACTTGACATGATTAAGGGATATGGAAAAGCAATTATATCGCTAGAACAAACATGTATATCCAAAATGCTATATATGCGAGCATTTCAAAAAGAACTTGTTGAGTTTTAAAGATATTAGGAACCATGGATACCATATTGAGATCGTAATGAAAAATATCTAGTGTATTTATATATAATGTCCCTGGTTTTTGGGCAGAAAGTTATTCTCGAAAAAATCCATACTTTATCATTTGGCTTATATTACACAAGCATATCTCTAATTGAAATCTACGCAGTTATGAATGTGAAAGTATTGGATCCAAAGAGTTTTTCAGTTATGGCACGAGAGACTTGACCATCCTAGATCCATGATGATGCATACAATTGTTGAGAATTCTGATGGATGTTATTAAAGGATAACTTTTGTAAAGCTTTTATACATGGAAATTTGATTGTTAGACAATCCTCATGTAAGGTAGATTCTGAATTTCCATTATTTTTAAAAAGAAATTAAGGAGATATAGATGGACCGATTCATCCACCACGTAGGCCATTTTAGTATTTTATGGTGTTGATTGACACATATGTTAGATAGTCACATGTGATTTTGTTATCAACAAGGAATACAGAGTTTGCTAAGCCGCTTGCCGAAATTATTGAGTTGAGAACATAATTTTCAGATAATTAGATTAAATCTACATGTTTGGATAATGCTTGAGAATTTACTTCAATGGTATTTGATGATTATTGTATGTAAATTGGGATTAGTGTTGAGCATTATATTCCATATGTCCATACCCAGAATAGGTTAGCCAAATTGTTGATTGAAAGACTCCTAATGATTACTTAAACTTTGTTATTGCAGACTTAGTTACAAATTTTCATATAGAGCAATGCAATACTACATGTAGCTACTTTAATATGCCTAAGACCCACTAGTTATCATGTGTTTTCCCATTACTACTTGTGACAGAAAATAATCCAGATATATCACACTAGGGAACTTTTGGTTTTGGTGTATATGTTCCCATAACACCACCTTAGAGAATAAAAATGGGACCCACCTCGTTTGGGAATATATGTTGGCTATGATTTGTCATCTATAATTCGATATCTAGATTGTCATTTTGATGAACAATTATTCTTATGACTTGGAAGGGATGAAACTCTAATCACGACGAATTAAGTTCTCATATGGAATGATGAAAAACTGTATTATCTGGATCTTCATACTAGTCAATGTGAGAATGAAGTACGAGGTTACTAACTAGTTGCTAGATAATTTAACTGATATAACTAGAGTTACAAAATTTCATATACTAGCTTGTAATATTCTAGCTCAACTGATTTGTGCCCATTGATACATCGAAAAAGATGGTAACTAATTATGGATCTGAAATCCGTAAGAAACATGGTAGACCTGTTGGGTCTAAGGATATTGTTTCATCAAAATAAAAAAGTAAAAATGAGAATGATATGGAATGAATGCCTTCGGAAAATATCGAAACTCCTCCAAATGTATAAATTATAGATATTGAAAATCCTAATAAGGAAAAAACCTTTAAAGAGATGCTTCAATTTAAAAAATTAAGAGATTTCAATTAATTATTTGAGAGAAAAATGGAACCATAAAAATATTGTTATGCACGATATGTTTTAATATGCAGTGGCTGTTAGTGTTATGAATGATGATTATAAGTCACAATTCATCAAATAATGTAAGGAATGAGATTATTAGCCAAAATGGAAAGATGCAATTCAGGTTGAATTAATTTCGTTGAATAAATGAAATATTTTTGGGCTCCTAGTTAAAACACGGAAGTGTGTCAAACCTGTTGGTAATAAATGATTTTTCGTTAGAAAATAAAATGAGAGAAATGAAATTGTTAGAATATAAAGCACAGTTAGTTGCTCATGGATTCTCAAATGATTATGGTGGATTTTGACAAAATGTATTCACCGGTGATGTATATAATTACTTACTTTTTTTTATTAGTTTGGCCAAAAAAATAAATCTCGAAATGTGTTTGATGGATGTAATAACTGTATATTTATATAGTACTATAAGTTTTGGATATGTAACCACGGTCAAGCCCATGCCCACCCGCTCGTTACAGGTGTGATCATTTTTTTTACTGCGAAAATCGCAAGCTTTTCTTTGTTTGTGCACATTTGGGCCCGTGATTGCGCAGTCATAGTGCGAGTAACCCACAATCTGACCCCTTTTTTTTTTAAAAAAACCTACAACGACATTGTTAGTTAAAAAAAACAAGAAATGCTTTCCTTTCTTCTCACTTGATCACTCTTTGTTAATCTCTCTTAAACAGAAAAAACCCTAACTCCCTCATGTACTCTTTTTATTGATTTCTCTCGTCTAATAAAAGTTCACTTTCAAGAGGAAGACTCATCTTTTTCTACTCTTATAGTTGCTTTTTGCTTGGCGAAAAAAAAAGGTAAGTAGTATTATATTGCTCTATTTTTTTCTTCTTTAGATTTTTTGGAAGTGTTGATGGAATTATAGTAGCTATGGATAGTTTATTCTCAGGCTGCTCTATATTTATTTATTGTGACTCCAGCTTTGTCTTTCACATCATGTGAAGTATTCAGTTTATCTACTAGATATTTATAAGAGTTAAATTTTTTTTTCTACCACGTGTACTAGTAATCGTATTTCATCAACAGAAAATTTTGAACTAATGATACTTATCTGATTCTATTGACATTTAGTAGGTTAGATATATATATTTTTTGTCTTTGGATACTTGTGATGAGTTTGTAGAGCTTGGGTCAAAATTAGTTAAATTTTGTGTTGTTTTAAGAGATTCGTATAACGTTCTAAGATAAATGTCGTGTGGTTTTAGTTTGAACACATTGATTATGATCATGTGGAGGACAATTAGATCAAAGTAATGGCTTTAAGATAAAGTTCACCTACTCCAAACGGAGAAATTGTTAGCTTCTTTGAATATTTTGTTTCTTTTCTTGATGTCTTTGATATCTATTTAATCCATCATTAAGTAATCAAGATACTAATAACATGTCTACTAGAGTATTATTATGTGTCGAATAAGTGTTCTCAACATGTTTGGATGCATTTGAAAGCTGGTTGTTTGATGTGTTTATGTTTGTACGTGTGTTTTTTCTTGTTGAGTGAGATTAGTAAGAAACCTATGTGATTTCAAGTTATCGATCCTTATCGAGTAGATAATTTCAATCTGACTAAATGGAATAAATATTATAAGTTGTTCGTTAAGAGTATAAATTTTTTTTTTGGTGAAAACATATTCTTAGAAAATGCTTTATTCCCACTTCAAAATACAAATCCAGATAGAGCAGTGTTGGAGTTGGTCTTAACACATATGTATTTGAATTAATTATAATATAATATTTTAATGTGTAAATATGTAAATTATAATAGAACATTTTCACGATTAACAAAACTAACTGTTAAGTTTTGAATCATTTTCTACAAGTTTATGTTTTGTACATGTTTGGCTGTTTTTTTGTCTGGTAAGGGCTTGTGGTTTTTGGGCCTTATTAAATACCCAATCCATATTGATCCGACCCAGTCCAACACTTAACCTTACACTTAAATCCCTCTTTGTCTGGGTACTGTAGCAGTCTTCTGATTTTGTTTGTCTCTCTCTATTTCGTCTTCTTGCTGTAGCGATTTAGGGTTTTCTCGTCTTCTCCTTCGGAATCTGTTTGGAGACTTTGTGTCTTCGCTCCTGTAAATACACCACCATTAGAGCAACCGGCCTCTGAGTCGAGTCCCGTGGATGTACACTCTTGGTAGCACTTTGTGTGTTGTCGAGTGGAACCACGTAAAAACTCTGTGTTGATGATCTTTGTTTCTGGTTTTGTGCTTGATTTTGAGTGATTAATTGTTGTTAACATACAACACTAACCTTAATACATTTATATATACTAATTTCAATTGAATATTTTAATATGAGTAAATATATAAATTTAATATTAATTATATATATTTTTAAATACCATAAATTGTACTGTAGCAGTCTTCTGATTTTGTTTATCTCTCTCTATTTCATCTTCTTGCTGTGGCGATTTAGTGTTTTCTTGTCTTCTCCTTCTGGATCTGTTTGGAGACTTTGTGTCTTCGCTCTTGTAAATACACCACCATTAGTGCAACCGGCCTCTGAGCCAAACCCCATGGATGTACACTCTTGGTAGCACTTTGTGTGTTGCCGAGTGGAACCACGTAAAAACTCTGTGTTGATGATCTTTGTTTCTGGTTTTGTGCTTGATTTTGAGTGATTAATTATTGTTAACATACAACAATTGGTATCAGAGCTTAATCACTCAAATTCGAAACCCTAATCTCTGTTTTTGGTTTTCTTTTCTCTTTTGTTTTCATTACTGACTTTTGTCTTCTTGTTGTCGTTTCAGGTGGAAGGCGCAACCCTTGTTCAATAACAGTGAAGGATTTTAAGTCAATTCAAGAAACCCTAAAACAGATCTTGAGAGGATCTGTCGAAACCCTAAGATTTCTCTAACTCTCTCTCTCTATTTTTGTTAAAATTCATAGTGTGTATTGATTCTTGTATCTCTTACATGTAGAAAAACGATTTGGAGAAAGAAGAAAGAAAAAAATGGAAAATACAGTAAAAATCTTCAAGTAAAGGAAATAGGTACAGAAATAGCAAAAAACGGAATACTAGAAGATATTGCGGCTTTGGTTTTCGGCTTGGTACATTTCTATAAACCTTTAGATATAGGTCTCTTGTTTACTGTTTTGACATAGCTGCCTGAGTGGGGTTTGGTTTACACCCTCAGGGTATGTTTGTTTGAAACTTTGTGTGATTCTTGATTGATTGTTTGTATTTGTTATCTTTGAGCTGTTCTTTGTGGATTCAATCTTTGGTTGTATTGATTGATAGCTCATTCTTTATGGATTGGATTAATACTGTTTCTCTTAGAATTGTTGTTGTATTAATCTGTTAATTGATTGTCTGCTGCTAATTGGATTGATCTTTTGGCTGCGTTTGTTGGTGTGTGATCCATTAATCTGTATTGCTTATGTTTGTGATCCCTGTGTGGTTTTTTATTATTGATCTCTATCAGTGTCTTGACATCCTGCATCTGTAAGTATATTAGGATTAATATGGCTAAAACTCTTGGTTCAAGTCATATTAATATAGAAGTTTTTTATGGGAATCAAGATTTTGTACTTGGTAGAAAAAGATGTTGTCTGTTTTAGTTTATCATGGGGTTGAAGGGGCTATTGATAATGAATACCCTGATGACATTTTTGAGACTGAAAAGAAACGTTTGAATAAAAAGGCATATCACATGATATTATTGCATTTGTCTGATGATGTTATGACTAATCTTGCTAGTGCTAAAACTGCATCTGAATTGTGGACTGCATTAGAAACAAACTATTTGGAAAAAGATGTTCAAAATAGGCTGTTAAGCTTGCATAGACTATTTGATTTTAAATTTGATTCTAAAAGGAAAGTTGCTGAGAATTTGGCTATTTTCAAAAGGTTTGTGCAAGATTTTAACAGTAGAACTAAAAAAGATAGTAGGCTGTTTGAATAATATTTTGCTATGATTCTTTTACATGCTTTGCCTGAATCACATTCTGTTGTAAAAGAATTTATCTCATTCAATAATGCTGCATTGACCACTAAATTGATTATTGATGCTTTGACATTTAGAATCGCAAATGAAGAAAAAGTGAAATCTGAACCTGAAGGGTTGATGGTTCAAAACCATAAACCTGCCAGGAACAAAAAGAAAAAGTTTAATTCTCTGAATCAAAATGGTAACAACTTTGGTAGTTCAAAAGATAAAACTAAAGGAAAAGGGAATCTGAGAAAGACAGGAGTTGTTATTATTGTGGAAAACAGAATCATCTTGTAAAGGATTGTTTTCAGAAGAAGAAGGATGAGGCCAAGGGTATCTCTAAGCTTGTCTCTTATAATTCTGTTATTGTTTGTGATGATCATGTGCAATTCTGTGAAGGCTTGATTGTTGTTGCTAAATTTTCTGATGCTTTGTCTGTTAATCAATGTTCTGCTTTGGATTGGGTCATTGATTCTGGTTGCACACATCATATGACACCCAATAAGGACTGGTTTGGTGAACTCAAACTTGGTAATGAGGGACTGGTCCTAATGGGGCCTGATCATAAATGCATGATTAAAGGCATTGGTTCTGTTAGAATTAAACATTTTGATGGTACTATTCGGATTCTGCATGATGTTAAGTATGTGTCTGATCTTAGGAGGAGCCTTATCTCTGTTAGTGCTTTGAATTGTCTTGGTTTTGAATGTATGTTTAAAAATCAGACTGTGTGCATCATGGATTCTAACACTAAAGAGATACTGATGAAAAGAAATAAATGTGGAAATTTGTATAAACTTGTTGGTGAAACTGTTGAGGTTTTAACTGTTGATAAACCTGTTGATTCTAAGTTGCAAAAATGGCATAACAGGCCTGGTCACTTAGGTGAAAATGCATTAAAGGAATTTAAGAAAAAGGGACTGATTGATATTGATGATAACTGTAAATTGGATTTCTGTGAGCATTGCATACTTGGTAAACAAACTAGAATGCCTTTTACAAAATCTGATTTCAAAGCTTGTTCTGTTCTTGAATATGTGCATGCTGATCTGTGGAGTCCTTCTCGGACCAAAACTTTTAGTAAGAGTGTTTATTTCATGTCTATTATTGATGATTACTCTAACTATGCTTGGATATATCTGTTAAAGGGTAAAGATGAAGCTCTTGCTAATTTTAAAATCTGGAAAAAGCATGTTGAAACTGAATCTAATTGTAAGGTTAAGGCCTTAAGGACAGATAATGGGCTTGAATTTTGTAATAAATTTTTTGACTCTTTCTGTGCTGAGAATGGTATTGCTAGACATAGAACAGTAAGGCATACTCCCCAGCAGAATGGAGTGGCTGAACGCCTAAACAGAACTCTACTTGAAAAAGTAAGGAGTATGTTGTTCAAGGCTAAGCTACCTAAAATCTTTTGGGGGGAAGCTTTAAACACTGCTCTTTATGTCAGAAATAGGTCTCATTCTTCTATGATTGATTGGAAAACTCCTTTTGAAATGTATTTTGGTAAACTGCCTGTGTTAAAACATGTCAGGACCTTTGGCTGCAGGGCATATGCGCATCAATCTGTGGGTAAGTTGGAACCTAGATCCATAAAATGTCTCTTTATGGGTTTCTCTTCTGGTACTAAGGGTATTAGATCAGTTTTTAAAGAAAGTTCTTCTTATAAATTTATTATTAACAGAGATGTTATTTTTAATGAAATTGAGTTCCCTAGTTGTGTCTCTGATAATTCTGATTTAAATGATGTTGTGCCTGGTTTTGCTCTGTTTGATTACAATATTGATTGTGAATCTGATAATAATGTTGATACTGCAATTAATAATGATTCTGGTGTTGTCACTGATTCTATTTCATCTGTTTTTCCTCCTGTATCTACTATGCCTGTTACTGATCCTAGTTCATCTAATGATAATCTGCCTGAGCCTGATATCTCTTAAATTAATGATGAACCTGATGATGTTTCTGATACTGATAATCCTGAATTTGATCAGTTTCTTAATGTTGGTAATATGGACTTTAATGATCACTCTATAGCTCGAGATAGCCCTAGACGAGTAATTAGAACTCCAGCTACATATTTGGATGCTAATATGGTGATTTATGCATTGACTGCTGCTGTTTCTAATGAATTTATGCCTATTTCGTTTTCTGATGCTATGAATTGTAAGCATTCTGAAAAATGGTGGTCTGCTATGAAAGAAGAGTATAATTCTCTTCTAAAAATCAAACTTGGGAACTAGTAGATAAACCTGTTGGTAAGAAATTGGTTGCTTATAGGTGGGTGTTCAGAATTAAAGAAAATCTTTCTATGGATGATCCTAGCAGGTACAAAGCCAGGCTGGTAGCTAAAGGCTTCACTCAGAAACCTGATATTGATTTCAATGAAATCTTTTCTCCTGTTATTAGGTATATTACTATTCGAATAATACTTGCTTTGACTGCCTTTTTTGATTGGGAATTAGAACAAATGGACGTAAAAACTGCTTTCTTACATGGTTATTTAGACAAAGAAATTTTCATGTATCAGCTTGAAGGGTTTTGTAAAAGGGGTGATGAAGATAAGGCTTGTTTGTTGAAACATTCATTGTATGGGTTGAAACAGTCACCTAGACAATGGAATGACAAGTTCCATAAGTTCATTATTTCCATTGGCTTTAAAAGAAGCTTATTTAATGCTTGTTTATACTATAATTTTGATAATGATTCTCCTATGTTTCTGCTTCTTTATGTTGATGATATTCTGCTGATTGGCCCTGATTTTAATAAATTGAAATCTGTAAAAAATGTGTTTGAATAGTGAATTTGAAATGAAAGATCTTGGAAGAGCCTCTCAGATTTTAGGGATGAATATTGTTATAAATAGAAAGACACATCTACTGTTTGTTGATCAGAAAAATTATTTTGATAAGATTCTTAAGAATTTTAATATGGTCGATTCTAAACCCTCTAGTTTGCCTCTTGTTGCTGGTCATGGTTTGGATAGTAAAGTTTCTGATTCTGGTGATATACTTGATGATATTCCTTATGCTGAAGCTGTTGGATATGTAATGTATCCTATGGTCTGTACCAGACCCGATTTGGCCTATTCCTTAAGTGTTTTAAGCCGCTTTATGATGAAACCAAAATCAGTTCATTGGAAAGCAATGAAAGGGCTTTTGAGATACATCAAGGGCACTATAAATGTTGGTCTGGTTTATGGTAAGTATTCTGACTCTGTTTATGTTATTGGATACTGTGATTCTAACTTTGCTAAGGAAACAGATTTTAGAAGGTCTACTTCATCCTATTATTTCACTATTTGTGGTAATTGTATATCTTGGAGGGCAAGGCTCCAATTTGGGGTTGCTCTGTCTACTACTGAGGCAGAATATATAGCTTTAATAGAGGGAATCAGGGAAGCAATGTGGATTCAAGGTCTACTCAGGGAATTGAAGCTCCTGAAAAGAATCGCTTCTATTTTAACAGACAGTCAGGGCGCCTTTCAGCTGAGCAGAAATCCCATGTACCATGACCGAACAAAACACATTGATGTCTAATATAATTTCATTCGCTTACATGTTCTGAATGGTACTGTGAATGTGGGGAAGATTTCTACTGATGTAAACCCTGCTGATTTGGGAACTAAAGTTCTTTCTGTGAGGAAATTTCTGTTTTGCAGGGATTTACTTCACATTGGACTGTTGTGAGTCTAAAGCTGGAAGGTTGGGTGCCTGACAAGGATGGACAAAGGCCTAGACGGCACTTATGGCTTGTGGTGTTAATTTTTGTAAATTCTGATTGTAATATTTGTATGATGTTCAATGATCTAAAAGGGGAAGTATGTTAAGTTTTGAATCATTTTCTACAGGTTTATGTTTTGTACATGTAGGGCTGTTTTTTGTCTGGTAAGGGCTGTGGTTTTTGAGCCTTATTAAATACCCAATCCACATTGACCCGACCAGTCTAACACTTAACCTTACACTTAAATCCCTCTTTGTCTGGGTACTGTAGCAGTCTTCTGATTTTGTTTGTCTCTCTCTATTTCGTCTTCTTGCTGTAGCGATTTAGGGTTTTCTCGTCTTCTCCTTCGGAATCTGTTTGGAGACTTTGTGTCTTCGCTCCTGTAAATACACCACCATTAGTGCAACCGGCCTCTGAGTCGAGTCCCGTGGATGTACACTCTTGGTAGCACTTTGTGTGTTGTCGAGTGGAACCACGTAAAAACTCTGTGTTGATGATCTTTGTTTCTGGTTTTGTGCTTGATTTTGAGTGATTAATTGTTGTTAACATACAACACTAACCTTAATACATTTATATATACTAATTTCAATTGAATATTTTAATATGAGTAAATATATAAATTTAATATTAATTATATATATTTTTAAATACCATAAAAAAGTATTCAATTTTGATCATTTTAATCTATCAAAATGTACTCGGGAGGAAGTAAAGAAATATATTAATACCGCATTGAATTTTATTTATTTTTACAATACATATTAAATGGAAAAAGTCAACTCATTTAAATCAAGGCGATGGGGAAGAGTTTTATAAATTAAATAGACCGTGATATTAATAAATTATTTTTATAATTTTTTAAAATTATAATTAAATTATTATTTCTATTTATTATTATTATTTATTTTAAATTATACTCCACCCATCACTAAATATAACTAATGTTAAATCTGCAACCATATATTAAACTAGTGGAGGGACCTGCGCGTTGCAGTACGTATACATTTTTATAAATTTTAATATTAAATTATTTAATTGTAGATGATAAAAGATAATTAAAAAAAAATCTTATTTGAAAAAATCATTTTAAAAAATTACAACTTCATTTTATTTAAACTTCATCATTTATAATATATAATTTATTGTTTATTAGAATATGAATATATATAATAATTTAAACATGTTATTAAATTTATGTAGGTTTTGAATCACTTAATAAAACATATTATGAAAAATAAATCAATAAAAAAGATTTTAATTATTTTTAATTATTACATTATATAATATATCGGGTAGTAAATAATTTTACCTATTGATAATATATTTAATTGGGAATGTTTGATTTTTTTTTTTTCTGACAAACTTGGTTAGAATTAAATACCCATATATATTTCAATTGTAACATTAATAATAATCACTTTTCAATTTCAATAAAATATTTTCTAAAACTAACAAATGGTTTATCTAATATCTAGGGAAAGGTTTAGGTGCATTTATGGCACCTTATAATTTAAAATATATTATAATTATAAAAGTAATGAGAAGTATGTAATATAATATTTTTAATTTTTAAAAAAGAATTAAATATAGTATGAATTAATGAATGGAATTACACTGTTAAAAAAAAAGATAAAAGTTATCAAATTTTAAATATTTTAAAAAATAAATAATTATAAATTTAGCACATAAAAAATCAATCATGTTTTTGAAAAAACTAACCAACTTCAAAAAAAATATATATATATTATAAGTTAAATGAAGTATTGATTTATTGGACTAATCATTTTAAACATTCTATTTGAAATTAAATTATTTTCTAATTTTAAATATTATATATATATATTATATTTTGAAATATGAAAAAATATACTTTGAAGTTTTTTTTTTCTATAATAGTACTAATTTTGAAAATAAGAAAATTGGAAAATGCATTGAATCATGTAAATAAGATGTCACATGAGGAAAAAAAAAAACAAAAAGAGAGAGTAAGATATTTTCTTGGATTTATACACCATTTAACAAAAAAATTAGTGTTAATTAAAAAAAATTAACAAAAAAAATATATCAATTTGGAAAAGTTTAACAAAAATATTATACTATTGTTAACTAAAAAAATAAGTGGGATGAATATTAATTTTTATAGAATAAAAGGGATAAATTTAAATGAAATATAAAATTTATTTTATTATTTGACTTATTCCTTACCCCAAAACTATAATACATGTGAACAAATATTGTAATATCCCAAAAGAGAAACACGTACATAATATTTGATATCATATTGGTGGGTTGATAGTGGATAGACTTAGGTCGCCATTTGAACGACAAATACTGAATACAAAAAATTATAATCTTAAGTGAGTTTTAGTTTGAGTTTACACTTTACAACGAAACTCTCATTTCTAGCGACACACAAATTGAGGACTGTAGTTTATATCTCGTCATAAATGTTACTTTCTGCACCAATCGAGTAGCAGTGATAGTTCACATCACGGCGTCATCATCATTCTGCACTAATCGAGTAGTAGTGATGGTTCACATCGCGACGTCATCATCATTCTGCACCAATCGAGTAGTGATGGTTCACATCGCAGCGTCATCATCACTGCTACCTGCATAACTAAAAAATATATGCACGAATCAAAAAGTGGTGGTTCACACTGTGTAATTATAACAGAGTAGAAGAGAAAAAGAAATGCATATATATATAATGAAAGTAATGTGACATTTTGAGGAGATCAAGAGTAAGAATGGTATAGGAGATTCATGTATGTATTGAAGTATTTATAGCAAATTATGTAACGCTTCAGTAGTATAGATTAATTTTCGTCATAAAATCGGATTACATTAAGAGAGAATATAAAAAGAAAAAACAGTCACATTTAAAGGGAAAGAGGACCATCGTTAAATAAATTAAAAATAAGTCTCTATATACATAATTCATAACATATATTTTGAATATTTTGATATATGAAAAGATATATATTTAATAGGTTTAATATCAATTTAATACTTTGTCTCGATATATGAAAAATATAAATTTAATATTTTTAATATTAACTTTAATATATTTAAAAAGTGGATAAAAATTAAGAATTCATTTATTGTTAGCACGTGGAAAGAAAGATATAATTGATAAAACATGCTCGGAGTTCAAAACTTGTAATTTCACCCAAAGCTCTACTTTATATATATATATATATGTATATATATATATAGATTGTTACAATACAATTAATACTAATACATTTATTAAAATTAATATTATCCGTGTATATAATATTTTTATATAATTAATACATTTCAATATTTTTCAAAATCCAAAGGGGTAACATTTATCCCAATTTTACGTATAGATTTACCATTTCGGCGAGGCAGTATGTTTGTTACAGACATAAAGACATGTCAATTTACCATTCGTATTCACGGAAGAGGGCTTCATTGTAATATCCTTAATTGTGAAAACAGACATAAATACATGTCGATTTAACGTGTCAAGAACCCAAGTCAAACACAAACCAACAAACAAAATCCACAAGGAGAAATAAAAAGCACCAGTAAAAAAAATATATATATATACAGAAGAAAAGAAATGGAGCTTTGCTTGTAATTTAATCAGATAACATAATAAGTCTCACTTGGTGGGAGTTGTTGAGTTCTACACCACCTTGCTTGCTGCCCAACTCTTTTCTCTCAAAACTTTCAATTTCTCTGTCTGAGTTTTCATTTTTGACCAGGTGGGTCTACAGATTCGTTTATAAATATTTATAACTGAAACTTTGCGTTTGAGACCGGCTTGTGTTGTGTTGATGCAGATGGGTTCCTATCAGCATCTGGCAAGGAGGGCTTTGGAGACTGAGATGCCAGTCATGGTTCAGGTTTATTATCACTTTTTTTCAATTTTATGTGTTGTTATGTTATTGAATTTGTATTCAATCGATACCCATTATGTATTTTCTGCGAATTTTAAATTGTTGTATTGGAAGGAGAGCGTTTATGGTGGTGTGTTGAAGAAAGATGTGTTCTTTTTGATGTTTTTAAAAATGGGGTTTTGTTTTTTTTGTTTCTACAGATTCAACAACTGATCCGAGGAGCTAAAAGTGCTGTGTCTTTAGCTCAGGTTTGCTTTATTTGTCTTGAAAGATGCTGATATTTGTTTGTATTGAGAATTGGGTTGTTCATGTGAGTGTTGTTTGTTTCCCATTCTCCAAAATTATATTTGTTATATGTGTATATGAAAAGGTGTTGGTTTGTGGGCGTGTGATTAGCTAGCTTTTGGGGTTGAGTTACATATTAGTTTGGGAGCACAAAAGTAGAGAAGTGGCATGTGCGTTAGGTGATGAATTCATTTTAAAAATGCTCAAATTGAGGATGTGTAAAGTTAGGGCAAATTGGCTGTAGAATATCTTGTTGGAGGGGAGAGTTTAGGATTTTTCTGACTTTAGCTGGATGGTTCATGTTGGTGAACATGAAGCCATCCATTTGTTCATCAATATGTCAAAACAAAAATTCTCCATTGGGGATTTTGGAGGAATTTCAAGTATTTTGAGAATGCTCTGAGAAATTCTACTTCTTGGTTGTTATATTAATAATATATACTCCACCAGAATATGTTAGCTTTTTGTTTTATTTTTTTTTATTTGTATCAATCCCAGTGTTCTACCTTGTTGTATAATAAAGGTCTATTTTAAATTGATCTTAAGATTATGTTTAATAACTTGGAGTTGCTCTTCACTTATAGGTCTTTAGGATGATATTGGCAATCTCATTGTTGTATCTGTATGTGCTGTAGGGGGTGGTTTATTGGCAACCGCCCAAAAAGGCATTGGAAAAGGTGAAAGAGCTTGTTTGGGATCCTACAGTTAGTAAATATGGTGCTGACGAAGGTATCACTCCTCTAAGAGAGGCGCTGACTGAAAAGGTATAATTTCTGTTCCACTAAAGAGTCCAATTGATTTGGGTGATTAGAGTTCTGTAAGATGCAGCAGGGGAGGACATTTCGCCATTGCATTTTGAACTTTGCAATTATTCCACAGTTATATTATATTGTCTTGACAACTTTTGGGAATCTTGTAACTATTTGATTTAGAACAAGTTCCCTTTCACGGCAAACAAGATCCCCAAAGTTGTGCCTGTAGAATTTTTCTACTATATATTGTAAACTAACTGCTTTTCCGTTTTTCTGCAGCTACGCCAAGAAAACAAGTTGTACAAATCTTCTGTGATGGTTACTGCAGGTGCAAATCAGGTAACAGAAATCTCACTCTTGAAGTTTAGTGTTTATGCTCAGAATAATATTGACCACAAAGCAACTAATGAGTGGTAGTATAGGTGATTACTTTTTCCATTTTATTTCACCTAATTGCAGCAATAGGGAGCAGAACAGTTGAACAGTACATCTTGATTCCTTAGGTTTCACCTTTTCTTGACTCTCAATTTTACTACCTCCACGAAATTTTATTCCTTATTGATTCCATAGGCTTTGCTTTTACATCTAAAAGTTGGGCTGAATAATATTGTACAAAACTGAATCTAGAATATTGCACTTCTTGATCATCTATTGTGCATGTACTTTTACCTGGAACACTTTATCTTGGAAGTTCCTTGCTACGTTTAATTACTGAAAGTAAAATGAAAATGATTATTGTTCTTCTCTACTATAAACACTTGTTATGTTGGCATGCATTTTAGTGCCTTGATTATGTTATAAGTATCTTTGGTTGATGTATCTTAACCTATGATGATGGCAGGCCTTTGTAAATACTGTTCTTACCCTGTGTGATCCAGGGGATTCTGTGGTTATGTTTGCTCCATACTATTTCAATGCCTACATGTCATTCCAGATGACAGGCATCACTAATATAATTGTCGGTCCTGGGAATCCAGATACCCTTTACCCTGATGCAGGTGAGAAGCTCTGTAACTAGCTTTTGTATTGACTCATGACTATAGTTAAAAGCAAGCTTCTTGCCACTTGTCATGTATTATGGTTTCTATTCGTTTTTCATTCTTCTATAGCCAACATGCTGCTTATCATAGTTATGAGTGCTGCCTTGGATGTTGAGGCAGGGTTATATGTTCATTCAAAATTACATCAAACACTTGCCACGGCTTCTAGATGATGTAACTGGATGTCTTTGTATAGGCAATCTTTTATAGTGCTCTCTATTTGTAGTGAATTGCTATATGTTGAATGTATTTATATTCCGGTACTAAAACTTGCTTGCAATATTTGTTTAGTATATATTATGTCAAAGTCTGACATGCAAATTAATGAGGATACTCATCTTACAACATGTATTGTCCCAAATTGTTTCTTGAAATAGATGTAGAGGAGGATTAACTTGGTGTGTGTTGTTTTACGATCTAACGGTAGTGTGGCCTTGATGTTTCAGACTGGTTAAAGAAGATTCTGTCGGAAACCAAACCAATCCCTAAGCTTGTTACTGTAGTTAACCCAGGCAACCCGTCGGGGACTTACATTCCAGAGGATCTACTTAAGGTCTCTCTCTTTCTCTCTCTCATTGCAAACTAACCACAAATGCAAAAGGCGTGCATATATATATATATATATATATATATATATATATATATATATATATATATATAAATGGTTGCATCGTTATATGGAAGTAATTAACATCGCTTCTAACAAGATTTTCCTTCCTTTTGATTTCTGAGTAGAAAATTTCAGACCTCTGCAGAGATGCTGGCTCTTGGCTTGTGGTTGATAACACATATGAGTAAGTCTTTCTCTCTTCTATATAAAAACCGATGCATTTGAATAGTGTTACCTTAGGCTTAGCTACATGAAAGTAGGGGAATTTTCAAGAAGTAGATAGTATATAATGCTAGTTTTTTTAATTTTACTTTGACTCGGTAGGATTGATAGAAGAAAATCCTCCTTTACATATAACTTCTAAAATGGAACTAGTACAGAATTAAGTTAACAATGTATGCTGATTGTTTTGCACATTAAGGAACAAAGCATCCGTTGATGCTTTTAATTGAGCTTTTGCTAATTAGAGAGTGTGGTTGGACTGAGTTCCAATTTGATTTTTTTAATTTTTTTTTAATAGCAAATATGTGAATTAGATACTAGCAAACCACTTGAAAAATACCGGAGCCATAACCAAATCCTGATTTGTTATTTCTTTTGCTGATATTTCTCTGCTTTTGTCTTATAACCTTAAGGTAATAAACTCTAGGCTGAACAATCTATGTGCAGGTATTTTATGTATAATGGCCTAAAACACTCCTGTGTGGAAGGGAACCACATTGTCAACATTTTTTCCTTCTCAAAAGCCTATGGAATGATGGGATGGCGTGTTGGATATGTAAGTAGTGCTTGACAATCATGTTTCATAATTAGATTTTTATAAAGAAAATGCATGCACTACTTGGTGAATGATGACTCTCTTGCTTAAATTCTCATTGATGCTAATTAGGCAAGTACTAATCATTGAAAAGAGTGAAATGACAATTTGTTTCATAGTTAGTGATGGTGCTTTTACTGTTGGTGTTTATTCATTTGACGTTGAATTATCTGTGCCATACCTCATTATATTTCCACTGCTCTAATCTTTTTGGGGTTAAAAACTACAGATAGCTTACCCTACTGAAGTGGAAGGCTTCTCCGAACAACTTCTGAAAGTTCAAGACAACATACCCATATGTGCAACGATACTTTCACAGTATCTTGCACTATATTCCTTAGAAGTAGGACCGGAGTGGGTAACTGAACAAGTAGAAGGTCTTGTCAAGAATAGAGATATCATCCGGGAAGCTCTCTTGCCATTAGGAGAAGATGCCATCAAAGGCGGAGAAGGTGCAATATACTTGTGGGCAAGGCTTCCAGCCAGATATAGTGACGACTTTGCTGTTGTTCACTGGCTCGCGCACAAGCATGGTGTGGTTGTAATACCAGGTGGTGCTTGTGGATGTCCAGGGCATTTGAGGATCTCCTTTGGTGGCTTGCTTGAACCTGACTGTAAAGCAGCTGCAGATCGGCTGAAGAAAGGTTTAGAGGAACTCATTAAAGACGGTATGGTTCAGTGAAAAATGGTAAATTCATCTGCACAACTTGGATAATTGATCAAATAATGTAGTTTATGTAACCATACATTTGCAAATGCTATCATTAAACGTACATTTCTTGCATTGAATTATACTTGGAAGATACAATGCTGGAAATGAGATAGTGTTATGTAATAAAGTCAAATTGATAGAGATAAATCAACTACTGGCTGATGCATTCTTAGCATGCTACTGATAGTTAGGTTTATATAACTTGAGGGATTGTTACTTCTATCTGGCCAAAAATTTCAGATCACTATTCATGAAAGCCTGGATGTGGTAAGAGTTTGTTTGACTATTATCTCTGTTTAGAAATGTCATACAAACAAATGTCTCCAAATAAATATCATAAGGGATATTTTCAAAATTCTCCACTTTTTAAAACGTTTTATTTTAAACCACCGGTAAAACCATCTTAAAATAAAAACCATCTCAAAATAAAAATAACTAGTGGTTTTGTTGTTAGATAGGTGATTTTGGGGTTATATGGATAGTTTTGAAATATTATGAATTTAAAATAAATAATTAAAATTATTAAATAAAATTTTAAATATTATTAAAACATCGTAATTATCCACAACCTCTAGTTGTTTTGATTTTGGAGTTTGCAAAATTTTCCAAAACTGTCTCAAAGTAGCAAAATTTTCCAAAACCAGTATCTCAAAGTAAAATGTTTGAAAAAGTTGAAAATTTTTTGGAAATAACCCATATTATAATGTATGAAAAAGTTTCTATAGATTCTGTCTTTGTGTCGTGTATGTATTTCATGAGTACATAAAAGTCTATATTCTAATTTTTAAAAATAAATAGCTTATAGCTTTGTCCAAAATTAAAGTTCAATTAAAAAAAAAAATTAAACATTTGTAAATATATATATATATATATATATTAAAATAATATCATGATCTGACACGTGATCATGTTTTTTTAAATTTTAATATGAAAGAGATCGAATGACACATGATCATCTATATATATTTTAAAATTTTAATAGCAGATAGTGTTACGTCATCGGAAGATTGGTTGGGTTTAAATCTTAGGTGGTGCACCCAAACTATGGTAGGATTTTTCCTTTTTTTTTAATTTTATATTTATTTATTTATCATCATCCAATTAGGGCTAATAATGAAGAACTCAAGCTTAAATTGTTTATAACTCAATTCAATATCATCCCGAAAAGTTTATTTGAATTGAGTTTGAACTTAAGTATATTTGACTCGTTAATTACTGACTACTGGCTCCTCACCATGTCTCGGTAGGCTCAATATGTAGACTGAGAGGTCACACCCAGTACCGTCTCTATATTTTTGAAGACCCCTAGCAGATGTGATACAATGGACTCCTTCAAGTTATTATTATTATTATTTTTTAAATATGATCATAAATAGGGTAAACATGAGTACTAGTATTCAATATTATAAATTAACACGACGATTCATGAGATAAACAAATTCGATACTACAAACCAAAATAGTAATCATATAAAACTAATTCGGTTACATCAAATTAATCCAATTTTAGTTATTAATTTTTTCTTTAAAAAAATAATATCAAATTATATTTTTTATTTAAAAAATTTAGCTCACCACCGGCTCTGAGGGTTAGACCCCTGGCGGTCGCCCCTCTGGCCACCCCTCAGAGCCGGGCCTGGTCACACCACATTAATAGACCAAATTACAAAACTATTAGCCCAATTCATATTACTTAATTTTAACTATCATTCACATATTATTCTCGGATAGATGATGTATAAAGTAGGAAAGGCGTTATAGACATCCCAATTAGATTGGCACCTTTGTAGGCTAGTCCTTTATTTTATTAAAATTAAAAGAAAATATATTTCAAAAAAAAAAACCCAATGAAATAGGTCTTAACTCAAAGCACAACATCATTTGAAGATGGAAAGCTAACCAAGATTGAATGACAAATCTCCTTAAGAAAATCTAAAATAGGGTTTGTTTTGCAAAACTTTACAAATAAAGCTTTACAAAAAAGATGGACAAGAGGCCCAAATGTGAAGCCCATAAATTTCATTCTTGGTCAAAGCATTTACCGTCTAGTTCCCCTCCCTATATATGTGTGAAATATAGAAGTTCATTCATGTAAGGTGGTGTAAGCAGTTCAACCAACGAACCAGAAGATACCATGATATGGAATTTGATTAGGACCGCAATGCACCAACTGCTAAACCTGCATGTACCTCCTAGGTGAAACATAAGGAGTCCACAATCAGTGCCTAATTGAACACAAGAAAATGACTGCATACTGATCATAAACTGCTTGAGTAGTGACCTTGTCTAACTGATAACACTTCCAAACCCTATAGATGACATTCATCCCAAAATGTTTCAATATATATCTTGATAGTCTGTCGAAAAGAAAAAAGGAAGGTTCCACTGCCCACTGTGGAAGTAATCTGACAATAAAGATACTCTATCTCGGTGAAATTAGGATTAATCTTCTCACACAAAATATTACCCTACCAATTCATTCCCTAAAATTTAACTACACTATGCTCCCAAACTAGCCAGATAATTTCTGCTAAGAGAGATATAAACCACTTCAAGATGGAAGACTAAATAGAGGATTTGTAATAAACAGTACAAGGAGTACCGCAGTAGTGATAAAATGGGCTTCGAAAGAAGCCATTAGAGTCCCGAATCACCCAGAACCGCTCATGTCAGCTTCCTAAGAAGCGTTTTATTAGTGGCTTTAAGAGACTAAACTTATACTCCCTTTCGGCCAAAGAACTTCACAACATCTTCCATGAAACCATAACCAACTTCTTGTCGGTTACAACCCCATTCCTGATAAAATTATGGACAAAAATTTCTAAATATATGAGCAGTCGTCCACCGATATATAGCAAAAGAGTGGTTAATAGCTCCACTAATAACAGAGTTGACTAGCATAACCTTCCTTGCCATGGACAACAGTTTTGACCAAGAAGTAAATCGGTTCACCACTCCATAAAATAAATGTTGAAGATACACATGTTTATGTTTCCCGAGAAAGAGAGGAACGCCTAAATAAGTGCATGGAAAGGAACCTACATTTATCTTTATGATATGAATAATATAAGCAATAGTTTGTCAACCAACTGTGCGCCAAAAATAATAGAAGATTTTGTAAAGTTCATTATCGATCTTGACAAGCTAACATACTTCTAAAAAAATTTTACAATCACTCTCACATTTGATTAGGTCGCCTTGCAAAACAACATGACATCATCGATATACAACAAATGAAACAAATGGAATCTCCTTAGAAGAATACAATGGGGCAAGGGACTCATAAGTTACTAACCTCAACAGAACTCTACTTAGAAACTCGTCATCAAAACAGAACAAAGGATTACCCTAAATGGCATCCATCTGAGCAGAAGAATAAGTCATGCAGAATCCCATAAAATAAAATAGAGATCCAGGATGACTGTAGAAGTAACAAACCCAGTCCAGAAATCTACCGTTGAACTCAATACAATAGAGCACTTCAATCAAGAATGCCGAGCTTATAGTATCAAAAGTTTTTTGGATGTCAACCTTCAAAGTCATTTGACCCCCTGAAAGCCTTCTATCCATATAGTAATACAATGTTTAATATTGCATTGCAACATTAAACCAAACTGATTCGGTGTAAGAATTAAAGATGCAATGTCATCTAAGAAAGTTGCCAACAACTTGTTGATCACCTTAAAGGTAAAATTTCTCAACATAATGGGATGGAACTATGGAGTTCAACCCCCATCCCTGAAGAATTCGAGGCGCAGAGACTCGGAGATGTCACATCAACACTTATACATATATATATATATATATATATATATATGTAATACTCACAACCTACTCTTATAACACATTTTTATTGCCTACTCATAAGTAACAATTTATGATTAGATGATAAAATAAATAAAATAAATATATAATAAATGCATATTCAAATTATCCAATTGGGAATCACCACGTATGAGTAGACAGTAAGAGTGAGTTACAAGAGTGGGCTACATATCATTCATATAACATTTAAACTTTTATAAAGTATTTAATCATGAATACACATTTAGAAGTAATAGAGTAGTTTATACATATTAACATAAGTTCTTATTTCGGATTTGAAATATTCACTTTGAAAATTAAACATTATGAATAGCTATATGGTTGGGCTTCCAAAATAGCATGGTTTGGCGATTATTCCAACAAAATTCTTAGAAACCTATTTGAATATAGATACACTAGATGATCTCCTAAATGATTTTCAAGTTAAATGTTTCATGATTATGCTACCGCTTAGATTTCTAAACTCGCTTGATCACCTAATCAAATTTCTTCTTAAAAAGAAAAAGGGAAAAACAATAAAGAAGGGTTAAGCTATTGTTGTCTGGCTAACACCTTCATGCTCAAACATTTACACACACGAGATGCTTCAGTATAATTATTATGTATGATCACATACAAGCATTTCAAATCAAGAAATTAAAGTTTTGGTACCCAAAAATGGCAGTTAACACCTAGGTTCACGCTCTGGTAGCCTTGATCAAGCCGCTAGGGACATATAACCAAGACGCCCTAAATGGTGAGAGTTCCCATTGTTTGGTCTGCGCTTTGTTCACCTTGATCAAGTCGCCGACCAAGGTGCTTAGAATGATACTGAGAGTTTTTGGCATCTTGGTCCATACTTTGGTTGCTTGACCAAACTGCAAACTAAGGCACCCAGAAATATGCCGAGACTTCTTGACACCTTGGTCCGAGACTTGGTCACACTGACCAAGCCACCGACCAAGAAACCTAATAGGAAAATTAAGCAAAAAAAAAACTTCAAAAATAATTGTATCAAGTTATTCATTTGGTTCTAGTAATCTAGTGAGATATCATTTATGACATTTAACACACAAAATAACGACAATAAGAAATATTTAGCATCTGTTAATCATTCAAGTTCAATATAATAAAAATAAACAACCAAACCAAGTTTCAGGCTAAGATAAGTGCAAGTCACAACAAAACCAAATCAATGAACATAATTTGTCGGTTTTAAATTATCGCTCTTAATTCTTATTTATATAATGAAAACAGGACTATAAGGCTAAAGGCACTTTGAAAGTTAAGCTCACTTTAGGTGTAGCACCCCATATTGAGACAGGGTTAAAAAGAATTGAATCGCTACTCATATCACCAATTGCATACTATTTTTCGGGAGCTCAAAACTTGAGAACTCTAAAGTTAAGTGTGCTTGACTCGAAGCAATCTTTGGATGGGTGATCTTACGGGAAGTTTAACAATTGACCTCTTAGAGGTAATTGAGTACCACATTATCATTTAATTATCATTTATCCAAAAGGCATATTTATCTATTCACATAGCCTAAAGAATTAACATATGCATATCCATATAGCTTTGTATAGAATGTAGTGGCATAATGCCATAGGGAAAATCAAGATATCTTAACATATATGTGAACATTGACTAGGTGGCTTACTTTAAAGAACTAAAGCGGCAGCTCTCAAAAGATGCAACAATATCACTGGCCTTCAGATTTAAAGTTAAAAAAATTCAAAAGGTGGTTATCTTGCCCAAATGAGGATCCAATCGTTTCTTAAGTGAGTTTAGCTCTTAAAGTGACTATGGCCTTAAAGTCGTATTTTCACTATATAAGTTAGAGTTAAGCAAGTAAGATCCACTTTCATAAACCACATATTCATGATCTACCCTAAAACCCTTCCAACCCTCTCCATCCGCGAAGTAATTTGCGTTATCTATAAATAAGAACGAATCGGATCAACTCGACTAATATGATAGATGGAATGGGTAGTTTGTGTTATAATTTAGTTAGGACTTTGTCTCCCTTCCTTTATCTTCGCTCCCCTTCTATAGGTTGGGGAAGTATCGAGTGGATTATCTTCAGGAGCTAAGTTGAAGATCTAGGTGGTCTTATGAGCGGTTGATAAACTTCAATAGTGGTTTTCTTTAGGAAGTCTCATAGTTGTAAGGCTTAATAGACAAAGAAAATGGTGGATATTTCCACTAGTTAGGTAGAAGGTGATGACCCTACTGAATTGACTATGAAGGTGGTTGTTAGCTAGCTACATTAGCGTTTAAATTCCTTCGTCGTTATTGCACTAGCTCTGGTATAAAAACCCGTCATATTTAGGTTTAACTTTGCTGCTTAGGCGATTGATTGCCTAGGACTGCCGCCAAACCCCTTCTTTAAGGGTTTATACCCCATTTAGCGTGTAGTCGCGGGTTTTAAAACGCCAACGAATTTTGGGAAGGTTTTTGATTGTAATGTATTGAATTTAAATGAGCAATTGATTGCTAAATAATTTTTTTTGCGCCCTTAGAAATCGTAGATGTTAACTTACTAAATTATTGGAACCAAATCCATAGCTTGATAAAGTTTTTGGATTGATTTGATGTTTTTTCTGCTTTATTTCCTTACTTGGCATCTTGATCGGCAGAGATCTTGGGATTAGACATTGATGCACCCATACTAGCAGATATAAATCTACACCCACATTTAAATGTGGAAGACGATTTGGATGCAGTTAAACCTGCAGTATAATATCATCTCTGGTAATTGTTTAGTTTAAAAAATGAATAAATAATAATAACAGAAAAAAATGGATCCATTGGTTTGTCAACACAATTTGTTGAATCAAATCAAGAAAGGAGTCTCTTTTGCTAGAGTAGGGTTTCATCTTGCAGACTATTACAACACAGGTTGCACTGGAAAACATCAAACTGTAGTACAGGCTTTAAATTTTGGCTGAAAACATGACTCAGTCACTGAGCACATCAAAAGGAATAAGCCATGGAACGGTCAGCTGCATGCTGTGGTGATGGTCACCACCTCCTCAAGAAGATTAAAGGTAAACTACGCAAGCCAACTTACCTTTAATTCATATCATCAGCATATTCTAAACAAGACATCAATAGAAATAAGTAATGGTTTCACTAGTAGCAAGCATACAACCTGATTACACTAATGGTCGGGTTACAACGGAGAGGAGACTACAGCACAAGATGAGACATTCCCAACACTTGATTTAGAACATATCAACCAATCAATCATAGGAAGGCATTAGAAGACACAACAATCAACAAGCATACCACATATCGGCGGAACAAGAATATGTAATAGTACCTTTGATATGGAAATAAACCTTATGCTGATCCAAATTCTGAAAACCACTTTTCGTGCTTCTCAATGTCGGCTTGAGATACACTTCGTTGAACTTTAGTCAATGCTTCTTCAAAGTCACACATAGCAACTGGGTCATTTGAAATTTCATCTTTAGGCATGTTCTTAATCTCGTCGCGAGTCTTGCCAGCTATTTTACGTCTCATGCCATTTAAGGAAGCATCTCGGCAAACATTTGTCAAATCATCTCCACTGTACCCTTCTGTTCGACGAGCCACTTCGTCAATATCTACATCTTGGGCAACCTGGTATTAACAGATCGAGGTAAGAAACCAAGAGGTCTGCAGGATTTTAATAATTCAAGAATAAGATACATGTGCCTGTAAAAATCTAAGCCACACACTAATCCATCAAGAGTAATCAAGCACTGGATGGCCAGACACTAAACCATCGGGACTAATCAAGCGCTGGATGGAGTGATTGATATGAGATTACAGAGTTTACCACAACCAAAGAAAAATCTTAAATTTGGCAAGCATAAGTGTAAAGCTGCATTTAGCAGAAAATCATATAAAATCGCAGCACACTATTAGCATTGCCTGGTAGCAAATAAACTTGGTATATATCAATGCACTTGTTGTTTCATTGAGTTATAATGAGCCAACCAAGGCTGATAAGTAAGTGTTAGTAACATAAAGGCTTACGACTAAAGCCTAAAACTGAAATACAGATTACATAAAGGCAAGAAAAATCAAATGACTAACACATATGCTGCACACCCATATCACAAGTATTGAATCCAAATAGCACAACCAAATCAAGTGACTTCATTATCAAATCCAAAAAGTATGTATACTCAAGGGTAGAGCATATTGAATAGCTAAGATTTGATACCTCGACAGTTTTCAAATTAATCCGAATAAGCTCCTTACGACTCTCGAAATTTGGAAGAGGTATGTATATACGCTTTTCCAGCCTCCTCCTGCATTGGGTCATGGGGAAATTAAAGGCCAAATGAGGCAAGTGAGGCAAGCAGAATGCCAAAAGAGAAAAATTTAAATAAATAAATAAATAATAATAATAATTTTAAAAAAATAAATAAATAAAAGAAGAAGATATCATATGTGGCATGGTATAAAAGATCAAAGTAATACAAATAGCAAAGTTTATCTAAATGAAGATATTATAGGAGGATCAACCTGAGAGCCTCATCTATGTCCCAGGGAAAGTTGGTGGCAGCCAAAACCATCACTATTTTCCGGCTACCATCTTCATTTGTACCAGTATTATTAACTCCATCTACCTGAACTAGAAGCTCAGACTTTACCCTTCTGGATGACTCATGTTCCCCTGAAGCACTAAACATGATTGAAAAATTAACTGTCAGCATTAAAGAAATATATCTACTAAACTAAAACATATAGAGGTAAAAGTTTATCTTAATGTTTATTCTAGTAACAGATGAAACTTATACCACAGATAACAATTAGTTCAATGAAACACAGTACACCTAAACAAGAAAGCAATGCCTTATTGTGACACTTATCAGAAATCAAACAGCAGAGATACATTAACATCCAAATAAATTCACAAATCCGTAAAGAAGTGATTTGTAAATATATAGCATAAACAAGTAACAAATATTGAAGTTAAAATTAAAAGCAAGCATAATGCTTACTAGCAAATACAGAAAAGAACTAATACCAAAGCTCTAAAGGAAGAAGTAGCTTACCCTCTAGCATTGCAAAGAGAATCAATCTCATCAATAAAAATTGTGCTTGGGGCATAAGCTCTTGCCAGATCAAACAAGCATCGTACCATCCGTTCACTCTCTCCACGCCATTTTGAGGCTAATGTAGCAGAGGAGACATTAAAAAAGGTGGTGCCACACTCAGTAGCAACTGCTTTGGCCAAAAGTGTCTTTCCTGTCCCAGGAGGACCAAACATAAGAACACCTTTCCATGGTCTTCTAATTCCCTGCAAGCAATAGCGGTAAGTAATTACTTCACACCACATTTAATGTAACTTTCTGGGATAAATTAAAAAATATCTCAAAGCATTTTCATATTTTGAATATCTTCTCAAATTTATTATTATTATTTTTTTCAATGTACCAAAAGAATGTGCTTTAAATGAAAAACACATTAAAGTATATAATAGGTATAAACATGACACTGTTAGTATTCTATTGGAAAAATGGAAATAAGTTAATAGAGTGTCTTTGGCTGCAAAGGTTAGTGGATATATCAGGAACTGGCGATCTTAAGGAACTCATACAGCAAGCTAGTGGCTGATGCAAAATTCAAAACTAGAAAAGTCAGTGCTTGTTTGTTATTTCCACTTAAAACTTATTAGCACTTAATACATTTTACTCATGGCTTTTGTAAAATAAAGTACTAATAAGTGTCAAGTGAAGAAAACAAAGGGCTTAATTAGAGACGAATAAGAGACGGAGATTGATGCACTTGTATTCACTATGAAGAGAATATCAATAAAGTAACTTTTTTAGTTTTTAAAGTGAGTAGAGTTTTGAAAGACAGAGGGTTCCTACAATTGATGACCATATTATCACAAAAGAACTGGCACAACAGAGAATTGCATCACAACACACCATAAAAGGCTGTTATAAGTCTACACTACCTATACTAGAGCAACGAAGCTCACTGCAATTCTATTATATACATTCAACACAAAATGGAGCATTCTGTCATTTTGTTTTGAAGTATAGCAACTTATTATCACTCAACCATAGTGCAATTGTTAATAAAATTAAGCTCCATTGATCAAGACTACCTGAAAATATTCGGGCATCCACAAAGGAAGGACAACAGCTTCCTCTAGAAGTCTCTTTGCTTCAGTCAGACCAGCGACATCATCCCACCGAACTCCAGGAGTGGTTTCCAAGACATCCCTCTCAAGCATTGCGGCCAAGTCTTGATCAGGTCCTTCATATTGTGGTCTCTTTGACTTCCCATCATCAGTATCACCATTCTGAGAATTGGGAGAAGGATTTCAGTCCACATGATATAGGTAATGACATAGTGAACATAAATGTACAGCTCTATAAGTTAAAATCATCAAAGTGATAGCTTTTTCACTTCTAATATACAACCACAAAAAACTCAACAAATTTTTTAAGACTAATTGGTGTAAGGAAATCAGAGGATTCCAAAGAAACCCCTTTTCCCATATGAGAACTCCTTTACTTATTTCTCAGGTGTGTTTAAGAGGTCAACAGCACCTGGTTTGGCAACCAATCAGACCATAATGCAGCCAACTCAAAATGATACTTATGACAAACAAATATCTCATATAACAAGCCGTTTAAAGTCAATTAATAACTAAACTGACCTTATGATGCAACAGCCAAGAAATCAAAATTTACATATTCACAATGCCAATTCATCAAGTAACGAACTGATATATCCTAAAATCTTCTACTCTCTCCTCATAATAAGAACCAATAAACTCTCTACACATAGTAACAACTCAAAAGAATCACACAAAATCCAATTATACTAAGTAAGAGGGGACTCACGGCTGAATCCGACTTGCTAGATTTTCCACTACCAGTGCCTTTCTTTCCAGCAGTGGAGGATCGGACCCCTGAGGTACCCCTACCCGTACCAGTAGCTTTTCCACCACGGCCTGTGGTACCTGTTCTGGTAGTTCCACCACGAGCCCAAGCCCCATCTTGAGATGATTTCCTCATACCAACTTGGCCAGCCCTTGCCGGTCTCCTGCCTGAAGCATCCCGACTAGGTGGCCTCCACACATCAGGATCATCAATAGGAGCACCAGAGGAAGTCGGGTACTCATCCAACGGTTGGAAAACAAAAGAAGATTTCGCATGAATTGGAGGAGAAGCAGGCCGCCTGCCTGCACTAGCATCCTTAAACGCCCTTCTCTCACCATCTAATTGCTTGACGACCTCCGTTTCATCAGAAAGAGCTTTCTTTACATTCATCCATTTCGCACGTACCAATGGATCATCAAGCGTGCTTAAGTGCCTGACATCAACACCCAGTACAATCACCTAAATCACTATCACTAGTAAAGATGCATAACAACATCATATCCAAAACAATACAATTTTTCACACAAAGAACGATCTTAAAATTAAACAAGCGAGAAATGTCAGACTCCAAAAATCACTAAAAAGAGAAAAATGGAAAGCTATAGGAGTCGATCAACAACAATGCAGATCCAAAAATTGAAGAAATAACAAAATGGGAAAGTGAACGTACTTGTTGATCTGTGCAATGGCACCGTCGAAGAAGATAATGGAGGTGTCGTAGAGGCCTTCAAGAGCGTACTCTCTGGCTAGTTTCAAGTGATCTTGCAAACCCACGAGCGAATTTGTCCCCACCATCCTGGATTGAAAATTCCCCGAAATCTAGGGTTTTATTTCTCGTGGAGAAATATAAATTTAAAATTTGTGTGGAAGCTGTTAAGTGAAGTGAAGACTTGACGGCAATTTGAGAGGAGGAGGAAGGAGAAGATTTCTACTTCATTTCATTATCCTAGGAATTTAAATTACTAGGTGGTGTGGGGGCAAGATGTTCTTGGGTTACCGTATAACATTCTCTGTTTTAAATATATTTGTATTTATTTTTTAATATTATAATGTATTTTTTTTTAATGGCTTAAAGTATGAAGTATGTATCCCATTCAAATTCCTAAATTATTAAAAACAATTTTTTAAAAAAAATATTATAAATTATTATAAAATATAAGAGTTTCAAACTTTAATTTTATATAAATAAATTATTTAAACTTTATTTAAGTTTATAAATTTTTGAAAGTTCAAATTTTAAAAAAAATAATCCAAATAAACCAATATATATTTAAAAATGCGCTCAGCAACCGTTGGGTGGAGCGTGTTTCACAGCCAGGTGAAGTCGGAAAACGCGTTTTTAAAGATATGTTAGTCAATTTGGTTATTTTTTAAGTTTCAAAACTTTAAATATTTAAAATAAAGTTTCAATAGTTTATTAACTTAATTTAAAGTTTTAAATGGCTAAAAATGAAATTATCCTTTTTGAAAAAAAAAATCTTTATATATTCGGGATGATTTCACTTTTAGTTATTTGAAATTTTAAATTAAGTTAGTAGATCATTGAAACTTTATTTTAACTTTATAAACTTTTGAAAGTTTAAAACTTAAAAACTGAACCAAATTGATTAATATGCCCTTATAGACGCGCTTCACGACTTCACCAGCATGTGTAGCGCGCTTCACCAGCTAAATTAAGGCTGGTGAAGTTTGCTTCGTAGCCTGGCGATGTCGTGAATCGCATTTTTAATAGTATATTGGTCAATTTGGTTATTTTTTAAGTTTCAAACTTTTCAAAGTTTATAAATTTAAATAAAATTTGGATACTTTATTTACTTAAAATTAAAGTTTGAAAAAATCATATTTTATAATTTTTCTTTTCTAAAATAAATACACACATGAAGTATCTTCTAGTCCCGCAAAGAAGGTGGGAGTAAGCACTGATGTGGCAGAGAACCTTTGGATACTCAAGTCCAAGATTGAGCATGAGTTGGGTTAGTTTGGTTTGGGTAAAACCGGACAAAAACCAGTTTTCTTTGTGATGGGACCGACCCGACCCAACTGTAAAATATAAAACCAATCTGAATATTTGATTATTTTTTTCCGATCCGGTTCAATTTTTTCGGTTCTGAATATTGAACTAATTTTATAAATATTTCTAGTATTATTATAAATGAATTTGATGGTTTTTAAAATTAAACATTAATTTTATGATTTTTGAAATTGAGAGTCCGTCATCAGGTTAGTCAAAAAAATATTTTTACAGTGTCCATTTTAAACACCTTGTATATATTTGTCGTAAGTTTATTAAAAATCAATTATTTTTAATTGCAGTACTTAAAGATATTAGTAATAAATTGAAAACTAATTGTTATAGTTAAAATCGTACATGGTAATGAGTTATGATTATATAGAGAATATGTATATGTTATATGTTAATCATTTAAAATTTTATTTTTTAAATAAATTTATTTGGTGCTGTTTTCAGTTTTTTCATACAAAAAATAGAACTTATATTCGAGAAGCCCAACCGCCACATTACAGTACAATTATATTTCAAAACCAATTCTCAAACTTATATAACTCAATTATAATTTACAATTTCATACTTTTTAAGAAGCTTTTCATTTCATAACAACTCAAGAGAATGATTACACAAGAACAACTTGAAATGCAATCCAAAATAGTTTAGAAAATCTTTATAATATCAATAAATTTCAAACTAAGGCATTAGGCAAAAAGATGTTCTAGTTTAGGTTTCAACTCCCCCAAATAGAAATTAAGAGAGTTGACATAATAACAAGGTAGTTACACATTTTTAAATATGTCCAAAAGAATATGCATCAATGTCACAAAATATTAAATGGTGCATGATATGATAAATATTCTCAAATGTCACCATATCCTTTTAAAGTTATATTCGATCACCTATGGTTACTGTTTAGGTAAAAAAAAAAAAAGAAGAAACAAATAAATAAAATAGAAAACAATAGGGGTTAGCTTATGGGATGCCTAGTTCATAATTTCACACCCAAACAAACACACACGAAATATTTTAATATCAAAATATTTGGATGAGCAAGTAAATGTACACTTGATTTTTAGTTGCTACCGAGTTCTTACCGAATTAAGAACTCGGCAACCTGCACAATATATGAGACAAGAGAACTTATCGAAATAAATACCGAGTTACTTATCGAATTGTTAATCAAAGTCTAGAGGGACAAACTGCACTCAGGCCACTAACCGAGTTATCACTGAATTCGTTACCAAAATACAACGTGAGAACTCACTGAAAAATTTATTCTAGAATGCTTAATTAGCATGCACTGATTTCTTACCAAATTACATACTTAATTGTAATTCAACAAGACATGAAAAATTTTACTTCATAAAGTAGTTTATATAGTTGCCGAAATCCTACCAAATTATAAATTCAGTAGCTCCTAAAAAATTTTACTCCAGAAAGCTAGTTTAAGATCTATCGAGGTGTTACCAAATTGTTATCAAAATAAAATTAGGTAATCTTCAAGAAAAAGACTACATAATGCAAGATTTGCGACATACCGAATTGTATCGAATTGGTACAGAAATATAATTTGGTTACTTACAACAACAAAAAAAACTCTAAAATGTCAAATTTTGATACCTACTGAATTAGTACTAGAATATAACAACAAAAAGACTATAGAATGTAAAAATTCAAGGCTACTGAAATGATACCAAATTATCAATTCGACATCCTATAGAATTTGCCCTATATTTGGACAAAATTAAACATGCACTAACCCAAATAATTCTCCAAGAAAAATCTCAAGTTGTTGTAAGTTTTAAATATCAAATGGTGTCCAAAACACCCAAAAATCATTTAAACAATACCAATCATTACCTTAGTTCATTTTCAACCACTTGAACTCTTAGTTCCTTTAATTTTAGCACTTACTATTTGTTGTCAAGTTATTAATTGGAAAATCTCAATTAGGCCCTAAAATATCAATTTTAGGCTTCATGGTAGACAAGTGTAAGTGTTCATTATGCTGCATAACATGTATATAACTAGTCTTGGCCAATGTACACCACTCATAACAATCATCACCAAGTTACTAATTTTTACATCATTGCCCAAAAACAAACAATAGATTTGAAAATAGGAAATACAATATGGACCAAAGTCCTAAGGCGGACAAGCACGTAATTGAAACCGAAGTTCCAAGTCGAGCCTCCTAGCACTGCAAGAGTGTTTTAGAGTCGTAGGGAATCTTCATCTTAAGCGGGATAAATCCAGAAATAAGCTAGAGTCTCACCCTGTAAGTGAATAATCCTCGTCCACATGACTACACGCTAACCATGATACTTTCATGGGTTGAAGTAATTATAAATTTCCTAAGAATGCCATATATTCTACATCTAGAGCTAGTTTAAGGAAAATTAAGTTCAATAATTATCAAACAATAAACCATTTAAACCAATTTACTCAATTTCAAGCATATCTTAGAAGGTATCAACAGTTAGGCATCAAATTTACTCACTTTTAACCAATTTTGCCAATAGTCACTTTACTGTCAATTTCTTCCAAAATAATAATCAAGCAATCATATCATCATCAAAGCCATCAATACAATACAAAACAAGCATGCTCCATAGTTTCCAAAACAATCTCACTAATTTCACCTAAAGTAGCAGTTAATTACTAAGTGACCGATCAATAAACATAAATATGACTCTAATGCAATTTCTTAGTCTAAAAACAAACATCAACCATCAATCAATACTTGAGGGCTTAAAACAAAATTTAGAAACCTTGTTTGGAAGCTTTATACAAGCTATTTTGCACATCCTTCTTGAACTTCTTCCTCTTTTTGGTTGTCTAAACCATTCAACAGTTGGAACAACATAAAAACAAGTCCAAAATCATCTCAATACCAAAATTAAACCACTTCAGTATCAATTACCAAAACTCAAGAGCATAAAAATGGTGGTTTCATGGAAATCATCTCTAGACCCTATTGGAAGCTCAAAACACTTGACAATGGTTCCGTATCAACTCAAAAATGATTTACTAGAATCATAGAACAATACCCAATGCCCATTTTCGGAATTGTGGAATTAGTAGAGAGAGAGAAGTTCTCACCTTGTTGGATAAAGTTAAGAGAAACTTGGAAGGCACTAATAAGAGCTTGAGAAGGTAGTTGGATTAATTGATGTATTTTGGTAATGGTAGTTTGTTGACTACATGAAGGTTTTGAAAGTTAGGGTTTGGTTATGGTATAGAGGCAAAAACGTGAATAACGGAAGAAAAAGAAAAAGTGATGAGTGTTTAAGACCTTATTTGGATGACTAGCAGCTCTGTTTCATAATGTATTGTTCTGTTTTGTAATGTATTGTACATACTAAAATCATGTTTGGATACATTGTACAGTTCTATATTGTACGATGTATTTTAGTATTTAGATTGATTATATGGTAATATTCCAAAACTGTTAAATAATCATAATGCCCTTGAAAATCAAATCTTGCCATAATTAGTGATTTGATACTAGTTTGCTAATTTAACACCTAAATATAATACCAATTTCGACAAAAAAAATTATGCAGCAAATGGAGAGAAACACGATAGATTTTGTTGCCATGAGACAAAAAACATAAAAATTTGATTTTGCAAAGAGTAAAATTGGAATACAAGTAATATTATAGGGATAAAATTGGAAGAAAATATAAAACAACGTGAACACACCGACTTGATGTGTTGAGGAAATGGTAATTTTGAAACAACGTGAAACATTAATGAATTAAACAATACAACCCGAACACACCTAACAAACGTTATTTAGGTTGTGACAAAACAACCCCAACACACAAAACAAACAGGGTCTAAGTGGCATGGGGGTGTATTTTTTTGGTGTTGTTTCATAATAAATTTTGGGCCTAATTTCGAATTGCGCCAATTTTGTGTCCAATCCAATTTCGGGTTCAATTTTCAATGAAACTCAATTTTGTCACTTCCGTAATTCTATTAACATTTGATTTCATGCTTTAAATTAAAAACCATCATGGATATTGAAAATCTGAAATTTTACTCTAGAAAGGGTAAAATGAACATTTTGACGTTTCAACACAAAAATGGTATTTTTCGGATTTAAAAATATTTTTTACTCTAACTTCCAATTTAATCTAGTTGACCAAATTTTTAAAGACTCCTATTTATTCCAATATGAAATTTTAGAGTAGTAGAAAATTAAAATAAAATCAAAGAACACTTTTAAAATATTCAAAATAATTAATGAAAAAATTTGGCTGATTTTTAGACGTTAGAGTTCCGATCTAATTTAAACTGGTTTGCACTTTATGGAACCGACCCGACCCGATTAGACTAGGGGAGGCAAACCGATTTGTACTTGTTAGTTTAAACCGGTTAGGTTGATTTAATTCGATTCCAATTTTTATACCCACCCCTTCTCAAGCCATAAAAAAGTATGGTTATTCATAAAGGTTAGTTGCATTTCTACAAAAATTATCACCGTAAGTAAATACTTGTTCATACGAATTCTATAATTGGAAATATAATGTTCGACCTCTACCTCCGAAAGACTCGAGGTGTAGTGGCAAGTGGTGTCACATCACACATATTCTATATATATATATATATATATATATATATATATATAACTAAGTGTCTTAAATAAAAGGAAAAAAAAATTTAGGCCATAAAAAGTTTAATATACAATTATAAGCTTGTTTTGAAAAGTTTGCAAAATTAAACTTTAGTTTTCACTCCATAGGTCATCCACAGACTGTGACCATAGTTCATAGAATCAGTAAATTATAAAAAATTCAGGAGTATGTTGGAAAAATCGACTTATGAAATAAAAACTATTTTTTTTAATGTTTTTTAAAACAGACTTTATAATTGAATTTTGAATTTTAAAAAATCCATTTAAAAGAATTTCACTAAATAAAAACTCGCAACCAACTGTAAATATCAAAATAAAATTAAAAAGAATGTTAATAATGAAAAGGGAAATGGAAGCTGAATATAGGTCGTGGCTAGGTAAACCAATAACCAATATTCCGCATTACAATTAGTATCTGGGAATCTTCCTAACGTCTCACAGTTGAGAACATTTGGGTGTGCTGTATATGTACCCATTACCCTAACTCAAAGAACAAAAATGGGGCACAGAGACATTTAGGAATTTATGTGGGTTATGATTCCCATCAATTATCAGATATTTAGAACCATTGACAGGTTATTTGTTTACAACTAGATTTACTAACTGTCATTTTGATGAAACTAATTTTCCATCTCTTGGAAAAGGAAAAAATTCTCCAGAAGAGAAATTTGAATTAACTTGGAAGGTTCCAACTTTAGCGTATATGGATCCATGTACCCCACAATATGAACTTGAAGTTCAAAGGATCTTACATTTACAAATGATAGTTAAACCAATGCCATATGCATTCAATGATACTTAAAAAATAACCAAGTCTTATATTGAAGTTGCTAATGTACCAACAAGGATAATTATCTCAGAAGGACAATCTCAAAAGAAAATAGCAAATGAAACTCCAATTCCCCTCCAGAAGCATGGTAGACCCCTTAGTTGAAAAGATACAGTTCCACATAAACGAAAGAAAAATGATTTGGATCATAAAACCACATCTAATGAAATTTCAAAAATTACTGAAATTCTTGAGAATAATCTCCAAGAAGGAGAAAATAATATAGAAATACTAGGATCGAAAAATGAAGAAATTTCCATAAACTTCATCCAAGAAACTTGGAATCGAAATGAAATAATCGTTGGTGATTTATTTTCATATTCAGTGGCGGTTAATGTTTTATATGATGATTATGAGCCACGTGATATTCAAGAATGCAGAAGTAGATATGACTGGAAAAAAATGGAATGAAGCAATCCTAGCAGAATTGAATTCATTAAATAAATGAAAAGTTTTTAGACCCATAGTTCGAACACCTCAAGATGTTCAACCAGTTGGTTATAAATGAGTTTTCGTTAGAAAACGAAATAAAAGAAATGAAATTGTGAGATACAAAATATGTTTGGTTGCGCAAGGGTTTTCATAAAGACCTAGAATCGATTATGATGAAACTTATTCCCTAGTCATGGATACAATCACATTTCGATTTTTGTTAAGTTTTACAGTTTCGAAAAAATTGAAAATTTATTTAATGGATGTAGTTACTACATAGCTTTATGGATCACTTGATTCTTATATTTATATGAAGCTCCCAGAAGGATTGGAATTACTTGAATATCATCGATTGAAATCTCGAAATTTGTTTTCTGTAAAATTACAGAAATCTTTGTATGGATTAAAACAATCTAGGAGAATGTGGTATAACCATCTCAGTGACTATTTGGTTAAGGAAGGATGCTAGAATGATATGATATGTCCATGTATCTTCATAAAGAAACCAAGGTCTGGTTTAGTAATTGTAGCAGTTTACGTTGATGATATGAATATCATTGGAACTCCAGAAAAGATCAAACAAACTACTGAATATCTAAAAAAAAGAGTTTGAAATGAAAGATTTGGGAAAAATGAAATATTGTCTTGGTCTAGAAATTGAACATAAATCAAATGAGATATTAGTTTATCAATCAGCATACATTGAAAAATATCTAAAAAATTCAATATGGATAATACCTATCCATTAAGTACACAAATGGTTGTAAGAACACTTGATCCCAAGAAAGATCCATTTCATCCAAAAGATAACGATGAACAGATATTTGGTCCTGAAGTACCATATCTGAGTGTCATTGGTGCATTGTTATACTTGGCTCAATGTACGAGACTAGATATCTCATTTTCTGTAAATTTATTAGTGAGGTATAGTTCCACACCAACCTGTAGACACTGGAATGGAATCAAATATATTTTTCGATACTGAAAGTTACAAAAGATCTGGGATTATTTTGTATAAATTTAGAAAAATCTCCGGGTTTGACTATTATGTCGATGTCGGATACCTTTCGGATCCGCATAAAGGACGTTCTCCGTAGTGCGCCAACACCCTACCCTACAGACGGATGAAAGGATGCAGGGACACCATAACAGACAACATATAGATATACATATATTGAACAAATATCAAACATTCAAGATGGGTATAATATCAAATAGAACTTATATTACTGAAATCTGAGACTGAAAATAACATACTAATCCTTAATCAAAACTTAAGCTTCAAATCATCTTAATACATAATCATTAGAGTTATAAACCACTGAGTAGAGAATTTGAAAATAAATTTTTTAAAATCTGGTTTACAACTGATATAGAATGAAATCCATTACAAATATCTAGAAGGTAATCAAACTGAAAACTAGTGTTAAAACATGGGCCTAGATGATAGAGTTGTTGCATGAGATGATATATGTGTGTCTTACTATTCCACCTGACTGTCTAAACTTAGCATTTTCCGTCCTGATCAGGAAAATTTACATTCAAAACAAAAAATGAAGAAACAACAGGGTTAGTGTAACGTCCCGATTTTGGGGCTAAACGATTTTTATATTTTTGAACCGATTTTTGGCTTTCAATGTTACGAACTCTTTTATGTGATTCTTGAAACATTTGAGAGTAATTGAATGATATAATACTTATGGAATGGTTGTAAGAATTGTCTATCAATATTTATTGGTGTCCCATCGAATCTGGTAGCGAAAACAAAGTCGAACGAATGAAGAAAGTTGGAATTTGCAGCATCAGTGGTTCTAGCGACATAGCCCTATGTAGCCAGCAGCGCTGGTGACATTGGCATTATGTAGCCAGCTATGTCGCTAGCGAGCAAATTTTGCAATTCTAAGGTCTGTTCTCAGTTCCATCTGGCGACAAAGGCTCTATGTCGCCAAAGACCGAATTCGAGTGTTTTAAACCTATTTTGGCCGAGTATTTTCATTGTCTCTCACTCTCTCAAATCCTCTCGTATCGCAAGCGACTTTTCTCTCGTCTCCTGATCTCTCTGTTTGGGTGTCTCCAGTAAGTCTTCGATCAACCCCAATCTTGTTCTTTATGTGTTCAAGCATGATTGATGATAGATTTTAAAGTGATCGTTATTGGTTTAGGTTGTTGAATTAGTTAAGGTTTTGGTTGGAAACCCTAAGATTTGGGGAAAGTGATTTAGAGGATTGAATCATGGAATCGAAGTGGGATTTGGTTTAATCATGTTATCGATATGGTTTATTGTTCGATCGTTTGTCGTCTCTTTACAATTAGAATAGGTTTCGTTTGTCGTGTGTTACGTGTTCGATCGATTGTCTAATCGAGTTATCGTTCTTTGTTCTTTGTTAGGCGAAGCAGAAGGTGCCGACGTACCGGTGACGCCTAGCTACTTGTCGTCGGAAGAAAGGTTAGCAATATCGTTTTATACTCTATATCGGTTGTTGTATGTTTTATGAATGTGCATTAACGTGGTTAAACAAGATAACCACATGAATTGTAAATTGATAGAGATAGATAGCGAATGATAGATTGATGAATATTGATTGTGATTGTTGATATATTGCTGATTAGAGATATTGATAAGTCTATTGCATGTTAGACTTAGGCTTTGGTTTGGTTAGTTAGAGTTAGAAATAAACGGATAAGGCACTAGTAAAGTACCTGACAAATGATTGATTAAAAGTCAATGGATTGATATAATGTAATGATTGAATGATTGAATCGAATTGTGTGTTTTGATCACTTAATGAATCAGATAATGATTGCCCTAGTCATGGCTGAAAATAGTGATGGAATGACATGTCATTAGGGGTAACCGAGATATCTCAACCTATTGAGCAAATAGGACTATTGGTTTAGCTAACCTCCATTGATTGATTGAAAAACTGAGTGACGACTCCTATTGGGTGTGACACCATAGATTATTAGTGGTCTTCGAACCTAATTGATGAAATCCAAAATGTGGTAGTTCGTCCCAAAGCAGGGAATAAATGACTCTACGGATTTCGGTCTTCAGACCACATATTATTGGTGGCTTCGACCTAATTGGCCCCGTTTCATTATGGATCCTAGATTAGTGATAGTCTAATAAAATTGGAAACATAATGTGATTGTTATTGTGTGATGAATGCTAGTGGATAGTTGATTGCTTTGGGGGTTTTATATGGATATATAGAACCTATATGGATGCCTAAGAATGTTAATTGAACATAATGAGTATAATTGGAATGTAATGATTAATACACCTTATTGAACTCGTGAATAATATGGAAATTGGGCGGGTTTGTATTATATTATGATTGATTGCTAGACCTAGGTGCGTTGTGTGCCAATAATCATAATTGTAAGTTTAAATAGACTCATTGCTTATGTTTGTTGAAGTGTGTGCCAATAATCATTGCTTATGTGTGCCAATAATCATAATTGTAAGTTTAAATAATCACACAATAGTCAATTATCTGCAGGATGAACAATGGTATCAAAGCATAAAACATATCATAGAGTCCAGATTCAAGTTTCAGCATACATTATGTTTACTCCATGTTAATGCAACACATAATAGACAATAATATACATAGGTGAGGGTTTAAACATGGCTACTAACCGAATGCGATAATCCATTAGCAGGACTACTCCGACTGATGTTCACTTACTCTGTCTCCTTGAAAACCTAGTGTCATGACTCGAAGGACAGTTCAACAGAAGCTTTTAAACTGACAGAGTAAAACTAATGAAATAATGTAATGGAACAATGTAAGAGGGTTGCTATGTTTGAGTTTTCGAAGTTGAGAGAGAGAGAGCAAAAAGAAATATTGGTTATGGTGGTTGTGAGTTTCCTAAGGGTATTAACATAGGGTTTTCATCTAACCACTGTTAAATTACAAACCAGTCCACCAGAGTTCCTTTGATTCAAAATATTTCTCCATTTCAAAAGTATTTTCAAAATCAGTCAAATAACAAAATAAGTTTAATTTAGCCCCAAATATTGGACGTGACATTCTCAAACTAGCTACGTTTTTACGTATAATGGTACCGCGATCTCTTGGTGATCGACGAAACAAACTTTGGTAGCCATGTCCTCAAATCATGCTGAGATTTTGGCATCAAACAAAACCACTCGAGAGTGTATATAGTTGAGATCAATAATCCAGTATATCCTGAATTAAAGTGGTATCTCCCAAATTATCAATGGGCAACCGTGATAAATGAAGATAATGCTACTTGCATTGTCCAAGTTTGAGGAGGTTATATCAAAGGAGATCGAACCAAGCATATTTTTCCTAAATATTTCTACATCTACAAGCTTTAGAATACTGGTCAAATCAACGTGAAGCAAATTTGATCTTCAAATAATTTAGCAGATTTATTAACAAAATCTCAACCGATGTCAACATTCAAAAAATTGGTTTACGAGATTGAAATGCGAAAACTTCTAGATTATGAAAATAGGCTATAGGTGTTATCAACACAGGGAGCATTTGTAAACTGTACTCTTTTTCCTTCATCTAGTTTTTATCCCACAGGGTTTTTTGGCAAGGTTTTAACGAGACAGTTAAATTTCTGAAAATTGTGGGTTTTCAGGGGGAATGTTGTAATTAATGAAAGTAGATTCATATCCCCCCACCATTTCCCACTTATCCATTATTATAATATATTTATTGTGTATAAATAAATCAAGATTGAATGAAAAAAGTCTTATGCATTTCTTTTAGTTTTACCGAATCTCTTTTCTCTCTCTTTACTATCTTTGTTCATTTCTCTCTTCCTACAAGTTCTCTTGTATAATAAATCAATTGAAGAAGAACATCATCAACATTATCTAGGTATTTTTATTTATTTTTATCTCTTCAATTAAAGATTAAATTGTACATTATTCTACCCCTCCTATTTTTATTTTTCATAACAATATGCTCAATCTTCTTAATCTTTTGAATTGTAAATTTTTTTTTTTTGGATAATATAGGTCATTTTTCACATGCTGTTATTGGGAGACTTCTAACAGGAATAGAGGATTGTTGGCAGATTTTTCTATCTTCATGCGTATCCTATTTTGGTTTCCAAAAATTAATTCTTTTTTCAGTTCCATAACCTATTATTACTATACTATGGGCAATTAATTTCTCGCCCATAAAATAATCGTTTACATCCCTCGCTATGAGACCCTGATAAATCTACTGATGAAAACAAAAATTAGTATTAGTAATAAATTATATGCATATGTAATATTAAATAGTTATATTACAAACCTCTTTAATGAGTTAAAATTTTGCCCGACGAATATGTTGACACTAACAGGTTGTCGACTAACGGCAGTCAATAGTTGTTCCTCTTGATTTGTTAATCCTAAGGATATAGAGTCGAACATTTTAACTTTCATTATACCAAAATCAATGATACATCTAGAACGGAATGCTAATAATAAATAAAGTTAATTTAATTTAAATAAAAAATATGAACTATTTAATAGGTTTATAATTCTTTACCTTTTCCTTTTATCCTTCAATTAGAGCTTCTACTTTGAAACTGCAGTCTTCTTCATAAAATACACCTATCTAATCATGAATGTAAACGTATTCTGTAAATGGTTGCCAAAATAACCCAGAACATACCTTACTTCCCTCGAAAGAGGTTTGAGGTAATCGATGAGGGTTTGAGGGGAAAATTCAATAAAATCATTATTTTTATTTCCAAAATTTGTAAGCACAATATACAATAGAGAAACTGGATATTGCCAAACAACAACCTACATATCATGCAACAATGAATTAATTCAAATACTTTTGTATTGAAACACGTACTGAACAATAAATATTATCATGCACCACATAACTTCTTATCTCTTATATCATGTAACTAGCATTCAAAGGTTGAAACTGATCTTTTATAATATCATTCTCTTCCTACCCTTATTTTAATCTTTCTCCTTATACCAAACAGGTGACATGATCTCTCAGGAATATTACATTCATCTACCACCACCTCCACTAACTTCCCAAATAATTTGTAAATGTCGCACCATTCGTAGAGATAGTTATTTGATTGATGTTTTATATACAACCCATGTAAGTTTTTGGTTACAAAGTAGGGAATTCGGTACTATACACTAGGAAGCAGACTTGAATTTTGTTGGCTTACTGGTGTGTAATACCGGGAAGCTGCTGAATATATATTTTTTAATGTTGAAGGGTAAGATGGTCATTTTGGTCCTTTTAAAAAAAAATTGTTCTTAAAAAAGTTCAATTTTGTAAAATATTTTGAGTTAGGTATAAAAATATAATTTTTTTTAATAAAAAAGCACATAAGTGCAAACAATAAAAAAATAAAATAATAAAATAATTGAGGGATGTGAAAAAGTAATTTTAAAAAAGACGGTCAAATCTGTGACCATTTGTGCTTGTCCATGGATGGGCACTAGGGGTGTGCATAGGTCGGGACATCCCGAGTTTTTAAACTTTACCCGAAAATTAGGGACGGGAATCATCCCGGCCTAATTTTCAATTGGAACGGGATCAAGACAAATATTTAATTCTCGAATTTAATTTGGGTCAGGACCGGGACAGCACTTTTGTAATTGGGATTCCCGAACCCGTTCTATACTTTTAAAACTAATATATTATAATAAATTAATTTCATCAAACTATATATATTTTTTCTTTAACCCTAAACATATATGATGCTGTATATAAATATTAAACTGCTTAGATTAATAAGTTGGACAATTACATATTTCTTCTGTTTTTTTTAATTTGTTTAAAATACATGTTTCTTTTATCTAATTTTCTATATATTTTATTTTCAAGAATTTCCAAACACGTCTCTGTCCCGTCCCAAAATTTTCGGAATAGGGCAAAATCGGGACATTAGAATTCGAGAACGGGAACGGGACACTAAAGTGCATCCTAATTCAAATTCGGGATGGGACGGGGACGTATCAATTCCTGTCTCGACCTGTCTCATACACACCTCTAGCAGATATGGTCATTTTTTTTGTCATTTTAAGTACGAACTTTTTAGGATTGTGACCGTGAAAGCATCTGACTAGATAGTCACAAGCAGACAATTACACTGATGAGCTAACCACAAAATATACACAGCAGATTAAAACAAAACAGTAAGACAACATATAGTAAAAACAAAATCAAACCTAGAGATCAAGCAACCACCCGCAATTACTAACTAGAAAGCAAAACAAACCAAAATATTAATGAACACCATACTAACAACAAAACCAACTCAAGAAACCACTCTAAAGCACTACCACCCATACAAACAAATACAAAAATCACTATTTAAAAAAAAAAAACACTAAAACTAAATTATTTACGACCCCAATAACTACACACTATTACAATAACTACACACTATTACATTTATATATAATATAAAGGAGAACTTTCAGCGGGTCCCACAAAGCTGATGTGGCGCGCTGAAAATTCTCCATTAGGTAGAAGAACACTCATTTTGGGAGGTTTTGAAATTCGTTCATATATTGCCAATTAGAACTTTTACACGTGTTTTTTTAATATTTTATTCTCTTGCTCTCTTCTCATTAATGTTAGTGAGATATTTGCTCGTGAGACATTTACTCTCCTTTCAATTTTATCTCACTTCTCTTCCCTTCAACTTCCCTTTTAAGTGATCACTTGTTTCGATAAATAAAATTTTTATCACATATGACTTTTTATCTTCTTTCTAAATATATTAAATTAACATTAAACATATTAAATGGTTCTTTTCATATATCGAGACATGTTACGTTATGAATTACGTGTATATATATAAAGAGCTCTTTACAATTTAGTTTTTCATTTCATTCTCCATGATATGGAAAACAATTCTCTCAAATTAAGGTGATCACTCTTCATCTATTTTTTTTATTTTATTTTTATTGCGTATGGTTCGTTAGTAGTTGTTTTTTTTTTAGGGTTTGTTTATAATTCTTTGATATATATAATATATCTTGATATTGACACATGGATTTTAGGTAATCTCTTATTCTCTATTATTCTTTTTTTAACATTTAATAATATTATTATTTATTCATAATTCTATATTTTGTTCTTTTTACCAATTGATGATCATGTGTCTATTTATTTTGAAATTCTAAAAAATGATATATTTTTGTTTTATTTTATTTATTTATTTTATTTTACTTTGGTTAGTTTTGACTATATATATATATATACTAATGTTCATCAAAATAAATTTTACATTTTTTTCATATATATATATATAGAGAGAGAGAGAGAGGTCCACGTTTTATCAAATAATTAAATAATTCTATTTAATTATTTTTACTAATTAAATATTTTTTTCTAACTTTTCTTTAACTGAAAAAATACTAAAAAGAAAAAAAAAAGAAGAAGATGGAAAAGAAAAACTAACATCAACAGTAAACGAAACATTTATAGACTAATTAAAATGAGATAAAATTATGTCGGAATACAGAAAAGAAAAAATTTAATTAATAATAATAAAGTCTTAAAAAGACATTAACTAAAATTAATCATATTTATATATTCATATCTAAATATTCTATCAAAAGAAAAAGTTAGTTTGTACTTTATCAATTGAAGAAAACTATATATATATATATGTAGATAAAAATTCACATATAATTAATAGAAAATAAAAAATAAAAGATAATTATTTATTAATCAGTCATTAGAAGTTCATTAATGAAAATTAAATCAATTTACTTTTTTAATTGAAATAATGCTCTAATTATGTTTGAGTAAATAAAATTAATAAACAATTTAAAAAATAAAATTTAAATGATGATAGATTAAATAAAGAAAATAAATAATTTGAAAATATAAAATATAAATTGAATCAATATATCATAAATTATTTTCAAAAAGAAAAAAAATTGAAATTTGAAAATATTAATCAACATATTAATTAATTAATATAATTTTACTATAAATATATCAATAGTCTATTTAATTAAATTACAAAGTATATTCTATTTGTAATCTTTCTTCACCTATTTCCTTATTAAAAAATAGAATTAAAAAAAATAAATCATTGCCATGGAAATATATTATTAGATCTCGCATTGGGGAATCTTCCCTCTTTAATTTTACACTATATTTATATAGAAGTACATTATGATATCTTGTGTATATGTAGTTAAATATAAGTGTGGAATATCTAAATTCAAATTAACATGTGAAATGATTTAATATATAATATTTTTTTAAATTTTACTTTTTAAATGGAAAAAGGTCCATTTTCAACAATTAATATCTAAAAAAATTATTTATTCATTATTATCATATGTTATAGGATATAAGACCACATAACGGAATCATAAAATTTACAATATTTGGATGAGAAATTATATATATATATATACATATAATTATAATTTATTTATTTATATAATATTTCTAAATAGTTAATTCAATCATTTAATATTTTTAAAATTCTCATCCATAAAAAGCTTATTACCATGATCTATTAGTAAATAAATTCAAATTAATATATTTGTATTTTTTTATAATATAATTGAGGTCTAATTTATTTATAACACAAAACCTTTCATGGTTAGGAAACTTAAATCAAAAGTAACATTTTAATTTAATTTACTTTTTAAAATTTTTTTTATAAAAATTACTTTCCTTATCTGAATAAATTTATATTCTGATTCAAATATATTTTTTTATTCTTTATATCTAAGTTAAATAAATTAAATTAACATATAAATAAAATTGTGTACAAGTATTACACATATTTTGAATTAATTAAAATTTTTAATATTATGTACATTGACAAATAAAGTTATTTTAAAATTAAAAAATTATAATACTTTATTAATGAAAATTTAATTATAATTGTTTATACTTATAAAAAAAATTATATATTCAATTTAATACAATTGAATATATTACAATTTTAATTATTATTTTGTAAAATTATATATTTTTAAATATTAAAAGTTAAATAATTTATGACTAATATTAATATAATTTTTTAAATATAAATATAAAATTATATTCTCGCGTAAAGCACGAGCAATTTTACTAGTTAATACATAAAAGCATAACAGAGAAAAACCACAAACTAGTTATATATATGATTCAAAAATTAATAATTTGATAATTCACTTTTTATATATATATATATATATATATATATATGTACATGTGAAGAGATATAAAGGATGATAAATATATTTGATTCGATCCAAACCCATTTTAAACCTGTATTTGTGGGTCGGGTTTGAAACAACCAAAAATACTTTTGGATTAAATTTGGGGCAAAAAGGCATGACCCATTCGGGTCAACAACCGGGTCTAGCAATTTAAACACCTATTAATGTAATTATATATATACATATATAATTGTATTATAATTGCTATTGTATTAGTATAAATTGTATGTAAAGTTGAAATGATTTTAGCAAACATCAATTTTTGGGCACAGGTCAACTTATATAGTTTCATATGTTGTAAATGTAAATATTTTTAAATGCTTTGTAATGATGGTCCATCCTAAATAGTTGATATTCTAAATACTAGATGTAAATATATAGTATGTTTAAACAAATTTTAAAATATTATTTTGTAATCTAGTTGAATGGGTTGGGTTGGGTCGGATATAGACTGATCCTATCAGGTTTGGGTTTGGGACAAATAGTTCATACCCATTCAAATTTTGGGTTGGATTTAGGGCTACCCCAATAAATATGGATCAATTATTGAGGCGTGACTGACCCGGACCGATCCGATCCGTTGCCGGCCCTAAGACATACCTAGATGACTTGTTTTTTCTTCTCTTGGTTGGGCATTTATGTTTTCTTCATTCTCACTGTTAACTGAACATTAGACCATTGTCTATACACCATCAATATGCATAAAACAACTGAAATAAAATGAGCATTATATATATATATATATATATATATATATATATATATATTATATTTAGGTTATTTCCAAAAAACCCCATTTTTCCAAACGTTTCACTTTGAGCCCCCGGTTTTGAAAAGTTTTGCAAAACAACCCCTAAAACCAAAACTTCTAATGGTTTTGATATATTTTTTTAGTGGTTTTGGTGTTGTATGAGTGGTTTTGAAATTTTATATGTTTTAATTTGGAGATTCGAAAATTTCCTAAGATCAAAATTACTCATACAACACCAAAACCACTCAAAAATTTATCAAAACCATTAGTGGTTTTGATTTTGAGGGTTGTTTTGCAAAACTTTTCAAAACCAGAAGCATAAAGTGAAACGTTTGAAAAAATGGAGGGTTTTTTTTTTTGGAAATAGTCATATTATATTTTATACAAAATTCCTTTTTTTTTATTTTATTATAAAGACATTACAACCTGTTACTGATAATCTTTATAAAATAAATAAACTGAATAAAAAAATTAATAAAATGAAATATTAATATCATTAAATATTTATTAACATTAATTTAAAAGTTCAATAATTTTTAAAATTTAAAATAAACCAATTTTAGAATTCCAACATTAATAAGATAGATTTTCTCCCTCCCAAATACAATCAAATAAAAACTATAATATATAAAAATTAAATAAAACAATGATAATATTAAAAATTACTTATATTATATTAAATATTAAATGTTAAGGAAAAAAAAAAGAACATATATCTCTAATACCAGTGGCGGACTCTTGTAGTGTCACTTTCCTAAATTATGTGGTATCATAATTATTTTAGTCTCTTTTATTTTATAATTAATTTATTTTTATGTCCTAATATTATTATTATTTCAGTGGCATAGGCTAAATTAGAATATGCATGAAGAATATATATATATATTCTTTCTCAATTTACTAACTATATAATCATGCCGCATGTGCCTTTTCTCATGCAAAATAATTTGACTATAACAACTTAAAATCCTTCGTGTCATGAATCGAAGAACATAACAAATACAAAAACAGACACATAGGTCTTTCATCGATATAATAATAATAATATCTCATCTCAAACGCCATCATATTCACCATTCTAGATGGCACGTCCCAATTTTGGGCTATTTGATTTTTGTATTTTGAAGTTTTGATTAAATTTTATTCATTTTCTGTTATAAGAGTAAAATAGGCATTTAAGAAAAATATTGACTTTTCCAGTTTGACTACATGATTTGACTAATTTGACTTTTGAATTAATTTTGAAAACAATTTGACATTTGAGATAAATTTGTAATTATTTTACAAATGAGATCATTTTAAATCATTTGATAAATGTGTGGGTTTATTACAATATTTGCCACCCATATAAATATGAAAAGTTTATTTTTGGATTCATTTGTCACCAAAACCTAAAAGTTGATTTCACGTGTTCTTAATTTGCTCTCAAACCAAAACTCTTTGTCTGCGATTTTTGAGGTTTCGTTCTTCAAGAATTAACTTGGGATTTGTGTTGTCTCGATTCTTCATATATAGGTAATGAGTTTTCTCTCTTATTGATTTTAAAGCACATTAAATTGATTTATGAATTTTTGGTCTAATATAGGGTTTACGAATTTGGGATTCTTATTTCAATTGGTTTGGGTTTTGAAACCCTTGAATTTCAATATAAATGATTTAGGTCTTTTAGGGTTTTAATCGAGACTTTGATTTTTTTTTTTATTATTATTATAAACCCTAATTTGCTCAATTTGGGGATTTATGAATTTCATTCTTGATTTGGTGTAGACCAAGTTAGGGACCGTCAACCGGAGTAATTTCGGTGGATTTGGATTAGCGAATAAGGTTAGTAGTCATGTTTATGCCCTCACGATTGTGTGCTCTATCTGCTTTTCTGTATGTAAAATTGATTAAATTGCTGCAAGCTGAAATCTAAATTGGTTAGTGTAATCTGCTGCATTTTATATGAACTATTTGGGTATAATTGATGTTTTGAATCTGTACACAATTTGGACATATTCTGTTGAATTCTGCTGCTTAAGAATGGACATGTAAATTAGTGTCTGTATCTGTCTGTTAATCTGAATGTTGAACTCTGTAATCTATTAAAGTCCTGTCCTAAGGTTAATACGATAAGACCAGCATGCTGTAGGGAAACTAGATGTATACATCGATGCGCGAAAGCATATATAGCCTTGATTGTCAACCCATTTTCTGGATGCAACAGCATCAATTCTGGAGCTTTGCTCATTTTGAATGCCACGACATCACTTTTGGGATCTTTGATCCATCTCTGAGGGTTTTACCCTATCTGTCTGTTTTCTGTTCCCGATTTCTGTTATTAAACTAAGGACAAGCCTGGTAAGTTAAACACCATTAAATAATATGGTAATCTGGATTTTGCGATAATGAACTTGTTTATGTTTCTGTCTATAAATGTCTAACATGTTTTGTGGATATCTGTATGTTGTTCGTAACTTTGGGTTCTAACCTTTGGGTAGTTTGGAATTCGGACTCCTAACTGGTCGTAGGCATTAGGAATAGACCCGCTTAGATTGCTAGAGCTTGAATAGTGAAAGACATAATTTGGATTAGGCTGAAATTGTGCCCAGTGTCCGTAACCGAGCTAGGTACCGAAATTGATGCCGAACTGTCACTTAAACATCTGTCGAACTCGTATAGTTGTCTCCTGAACGAGCTAGTTACCGGATTCCTTATCGGAATACAAATCAGCAACTCTGGTGATTCTCCCTGACCGAATAACATGTCGAGCTGCATATTAAACTCCTAATTCGGTATCGGTCTTCCTCTTGAGATAATTTGATAACTTTTAAGCCAATTTCAGATGGTAATTGCAATAATCTGTAATCACTTAACCTAGATCACTTAAAGGGGATTGTAAATGGGATAATTTGACTTGTTAATCGACTTGTTTGTTTCTGTCTGTACCCCATATTTGCTAACTAACCTGCATACGTGTGAGACATACTATTCTGCTTAATAAGACGCATATTGTGTGTGTTTGTTGGGCATTGGCTTACTAACCAGACATCGATAGTTTGACATTTCGTTGTTTTCATTTTTGTTTTGTATATTTTGAACCCTTTTTAGGAATGGAAATTGCTGAGTTCAGATAGTCAGGTGGAATAGTAGGATATCATTCGCAAGTCAGCATACAAGCATCATCTGACATACTTTCAAGCTTTTGTCTTCTTTATTGAACTTAAATCAGTATTCTGTACCTGCTGCACTAAGTTTTGGTTATGATTTCAGAATTAATACTTTTGAGCATTTTCAACGGATTTCTTTCATTTTGTACTTGTAGTTAAACTACTTATTTTGGATTGCTTTTGATTAATAAGATCTGACGGTCTTGATTTCTATTTGAGTTTTGAATTCTGATATGTATGTATGTATGTTTGTTGTTTGATTTAGTTTTGATTTTTGTTAATAATAGTGTTGATGTATTTTCCGGTCGTCGGGCGGGGGTTCGGGTGTTACACTAGACACCCAATAAATTTTATTTATCTCCACCTGAGGGAGGTTAAGAGTAGTAAAATATATCATGCAACATTGAATTAATTCAAATATTTTTATATTGAAACATAAAATGAAAAATAAACATTACCATGCACCATATAACTTTTGATGTCTTATCATTAAATTTAACATAGTCTCTCACATCAAAGACATGCATCTTGTTCTTCGAAGGCAGCATTGCAAATTGATTTTAATGCAATATTTTTATGTTGACAAATAAAAAAAATATCAATCATTTAAAATCATGAAGATATACTATATACAAATATCAGTTTTCACTAAAGAATTTGCTAAAGAGAATTTATAGGGAAGAAGTTGTGAGAATGAAAAATAGAGAGGATTTGGATAATACTTTTCTTGCCTTTTATTCGATTCTCATATGGTTTATATAGAAACCAATACAAGTAGTGAAAATCTCCACTAATGACACGAACTAGGAAATAATTGAAAACACAAAGGTGTGGACATACCCACTAACAACTTGAAATCAGAAAATATAGGAACATGACATCAACAGTCCTACAAATAAGCAACTACTTCTATAGGCAAGAATATCTCCACCCAACCAGCTACTATTGTGGACCCAGTCAGCATAGTAACCGTATCAGTCCTTCCCCCTTTGACTTTCCTTGTCCTCAAGGAAAAATGATGGATGTATACGCTGCAGACGGCGAAGATTTTCCCAGGTAGCATCTGCATCAGAAGTTCCCTGCCATTTTACCAAAACCTCATGAACGGGTCGATATTTCCCTTTTTGAACTACTCTCTGCTTTAAAACCTTTTCAGGAATGGGAAGAATGATAGATTCATCAGTAATAGAAGGTAGAATTGGTTGAGGAGCAGGACGATCCCCAATGTGTTTGCACAGTAAACTAACATGGAAGACATCATGAATCCTTACTCCTTCAGGAAGACGAAGTCTATAAGCCACTGGTCCTATCCTCTCTATGATCTCAAATGGCCCAAAAAACCTTGGAGATAACTTCAAAGAGCTTCAAAAAGCCACAATATTTTGACGATAAGGCTGCAATTTCAAATAAACTAGATCCCTTACCTGAAATTGCACCTCTCTATGTCATTTTTCTGCTTGATTCTTCATACGTTCCTGAGCAAGTGTCAAGTTCCTCTGCAATTCTTTCAATAATATTGTTCTATCCCTCAAATATTCATCCACGGCTTCAACTTGAGTGGTTCTAGGAATATAAGGAGTGATAGGAGGAGGACGCCTTCCATAGACAGCTTCAAAGGGCGAAATTCCAATAGACGAATGCTTGCTGGTGTTGTAACTGAATTCAGCCCATGCTATCCAATCTGCCCATCTTCGAGGCTATTCCCCTGTAAAACACCTTAAATACTGCTCCAGAATTCGATTAATGACTTCTGTCTGTCCATCCGATTGAGGGTGATAACTAGAACTCATATTAAGTTCAGTTCCCTACAACTTAAATAATTGTGACCAGAAGGTACTAATTAACACTTTATCTTGATCACTTACAATGGATTGAGGCATGCCATGATGCTTGACGATGTTGGAAGCAAACTCGTTCGCCACACCCACGGCAGTGAATGAGTGTTTAAGTGGAACAAAATGGCAATATTTAGATAAACGATCTACTACCACCATGACAACAGTGTATCCTTTTGATGACGGCAACCCTGTAATGAAATCCATAGATATATCTGACCAAATGGACATTGGAATGGGAAGAGGTTGGAGTAATCCTGCAGGTTTCATTGTCTCATACTTATTTCTCTGACAAATACTACAACTCCTGATGTAGCTTTTGAGAGATTTTTGAAGCCCCGGCCATGTAAAAGTCTCCTTTATTCGAGCAAGAGTTTTATGATATCCAAAGTGTCCACCAAGAGGTGAATCATGGCAATCACGAAAAATAAGTGGAATCAAAGAACTCTTAGGACTCAAATAAATTTTATCTTTAAAAAACCATACCTCTTGTTTTTGCTGATAAGGACTGTTGGTGGTAGACTTTGACTGGGATTCCAAATCAGAATATAACTTGGTCCATGTCACTTCTTTCTGCAACACGCTCCACCAATTCTCTATAGATAAGGCTCCACATGAAATAAAGAATGCTTCTACTCGAGATAAAGCATCCGCACCTTGATTATCCTTTCCCCTTCGATACTCAATCCTGTAGTCATATCCCATTAATTTGGGCAACCATCGGGTTTGAGCTGGAGTAGTAATTCGTTGCTCTATTAAAAACTTTAGACTCCTTTAATCAGTTCTAACCACGAAGGGATGTCCCAAAAGATAAGGGCGCCATTTCTTGATTGCTTTCACGATCGCCAACATTTCCTTTTCATATGTAGACAGGCTGAGAGATGACCCCTTTAAGGCTTCACTAAAGTAGGCAATAGGCCTCTGATTTTGTGATAAGATAGCTCCGATCCCCTGGCCACTTGCATCACTTTCTACCACAAACTCTTGAGAAAAGTAAGGTAAAGCTAATATAAGCGAAGTAGCAGTACCTCTTTAAGTTTAACAAAGGCATCAATTGCTTCTTCGTTCCACGAGAATCCTTCTTTCGTCAACAACTTGGTGAGAGGAGCAGCAATGCTTCCAAAGTTCTTAATGAATTTCCTGTAGTATCTGGTTAATCCCTAAAACCCACGTACTCCTTTTTGATTCGTTGGTTGTGGCCATTCACGTACAGCTGCGATCTTTTGTGGGTCTACCTTAACACCAGCGTTGGAAATAATATGGCTAAGGTATTCCACTTCTATGACTCCAAAGATACACTTGCTCCTTCTCACATATAACTGGTGTTCTTGTAGAATTTGCTGAACCGTGTTTAGATGCTGGAGGTGGTCCTGCCAATTTTCGTTGTACACCAAAATATAATCAAAAAACACTAAAATAAATTTGCGCAAATAAGGCCGAAAGATCTCATTCATCAATGCTTGGAATGTGGCGGGAGCATTAGTTAGTCCAAACGGCATAACTAGGAACTCGTAATGGCCATCATGCGTCCGAAATGCTGTTTTGTGTATGTCTCCACTGTTGACTCTTATTTGATGGTAGCCGAATCGAAGATCTAGCTTAGAGTAAAAAGTGGAACCATGTAATTCATCAAGAAGCTCGTCAATCACAGGTATAGGGAACTTATCTTTGACTGTAATTTTATTCAAAGATCTGTAATCCACACAAAATCTCCAGCTCCCATCCGTCTTCTTGACTAGTAAAACGGGTGAGGAAAAAGGACTCCCGCTCGATCGAATCAGTCCAGACGCTAACAACTCTTTCACCTATTTCTCTATTTCCGTCTTCTGGTAATATGGGTATCTATAAGGCCAGACACTAATTGCTAATTTATCTGGAATAAGCGAAATTTGATGGTCATGACTTTGAGGAGGGGGAAGCTGTTTTGGCGCTTCAAATATCACATCAAAGTGATCAAGAGTGTGTTGAACATCAGGATGTGGGAATGATGGATTATCTGCAGTAATAGCCAATTGCTGCAATAGAAAACAACTCCCGTGCATGACATTTGAATCCAAACTTTGAATTGGCTTCATGTCTCCTTGTTTGATTCCTTGAAACTTGTAGATAATATCATTAGATTTAATAGTCATGGTGAGGTCTTTATAATCGGTTTCTAGTGGTCCCAAGGAGGCAAGCCACTGTACTCCTAAGACTATTGGAAAGGCAGCTACAACAAGGATATAGAAATCTGCTTGTGTATGGAATCCTTGAATTGTAAGTGATACATTCAAGCATCTCCCCGTGCATGAAATTGTTGATTTGTTAGCCACAATGACTTGGAATTGAGGCCCATGAGTGATTGAAAGACCAAAATTCTCCACCAGCTGTTGGTCCACAAAGTTGTGCGTGCTGCCACCATCGACTAAAATTGCCACCTCACGTCCCTTAAGTTCCCATTGTAGACGTATAGTTTGTGGATGAATAGCTCCAGAGATTGCGTGAATCGAAATTTCTGGTAAGTCATCAGTAGTGGTGATTGCTTCCTTTTCATCTTCAAGTGCATCTATGATTGCAAACAGCTGTGGTTTCAGGCAGCAGTGTCCCGGAATATACTTCTCATTGCAATAGTAGCATAATCCCTTGTACCGACGTTCCTTGGCTTCTTGATTTGAGATGCGCCGCAGTGGAGGAGTGGAGCTTGTTGGTTTAGTTACGGGAGCAGGTCCAAGGATGCCAACAGATTTGTTTATCCAAGCTGGTTTCGCACCTGGAGTCGTCTTCTTCTGCAATGTGTTCCTTTCCTTGATCAATTTTGCCACTCCAATTGCATCAGCTAGGTTGCGCGGTTGTTTGATTTTTGTATCGAGCCGGATTTCGTCTTTCAATCCTGCAATAAAACACCCCACAAAGTGTTTTTGAGGTAGATTCTCAATCCGATGAGAAAGTTTCTCAAATTCATCTTGATAAGCTGCCACTATAGAAGTTTGTTTAAGGCGAGAAATTGCTTCAGATGGATCCTCATAGTTGGTAGGACCAAACCTCAACAATAAAGCCTTTGTGAATTAATCCCACGTGACTGGTCCTTGGTACTTTCCATACCATTGATGCCATTGGAGTGCAATATCTTTCAAATGGAAGTAAGCTAGTTCCACTTGCTGATCAGGTACGATACCATGAAATTTGAAGTACTTTTCTGCCTTGAATATCCATCCATGGGCATCTGTTCCATCAAACTTAGGAAAGCGGAGCTTAAGGGAATTGTGATTGTTGTTGTGTGGGGTATTGACATGATCAGAAAGAGAGGATTTTAGTCCAAATGGATTTTCATCCTCATGATCACTGTGAGAATTGTGGTGAGATAATTCCAATGTTTGGACTTTTGAGAGCAGTGTTTGCAGGGTGGAATGAATTTGGTCGAACATGGATTCATGTTTACCAAGAACATCGTGAACCTCAGTGCGAAACTCAGCATTAGTTTGTTGCCGTGTTCCCATCAGAGAGAACCAAGCTCTGATACCACTGCTAAAGAGAATTTACAGGGAAGAAGTTGTGAGAAGGAAAAAAAGAGAGGATTTGGATAATACTTTTCTTGCATTTTCTTCGATTCTCATATGGTTTATATAGAAACCAATACAAGTAGTGGAAATCTCCACTAATGACACGAACTAGGAAACAATTGAAAAGACAAAGGTGTGAACATACCCACTAACAACTTGAAATCAGAAAATATAGGAACTTGACATCAATAGTCCTACAAATAAGCAACTATTTCTATAGACAAGAATATCTCCACCCAACCAGCTACTATTGTGGACCCAGTCAGCATAGTAACCGTATCAGAATTTAGTGAATAAAGAAATTACAAACTTTAAGTTTTATTTAACACAAAACATACGCAATCTTTTTTTTTATTCATGAAAAAAAAAGGTACAAAACACATCTTATCAAATAGGTGAAAAACAGGATAAGTGATCCAATAAATTGAATATATGATTTTTTTAATATGTTTCTAAACACACTAACCTGCTTTTAATTATTAAAGAAGTTATTTTTATTATTATTTTTTTAATAATTTAATTGTCCCAAACACACCTATAAATGATGAATGTAAAAATAAATTTAAATGAAAAGAATAAAGAAAATATTGTATGCACATGCCGAACCTGTACAGACAATGTATAAACATATTTGTTTTACCCTATTACCCTTAATAATGGAGAGAGAATGAATTCCATATAAATTAATTAAGGAGTATAAATTAATTAAGGAGAAAAAGGATGTATGAGAAATTAAATAGAACATTAAAATTTTAAAACCATATGAGAATATTTAATTTTTTTCTCTCTCATAATAATAAATATTCTTTTATTGTGCACCCATAGCATCTACTATTTTTTTAAAGTAATTTTATTTTTAAGTTTGATTAATTAATATATTAATTTTATACTTTAAAATTTATAATAATTGTATCATTAATTTTTTTTAATGTAGTTATAAAACTATGTTTAAATTCATTATATTAATTTTAAAGTCACCAAAAATAAAATTTGTTTGATAATTAAGTGTTTAGATACGGTTAAATACCAAATATTAGTACCTATTAAAACTTTAATTATTAATTTTAATTATTTTTAAATAATTAACCTTAATTATTTATTTCTAAATAATCTATTAATTTAAAATTTTCATAATGGTAAATTGGTTAACTAAGTAATTTATTTAATCTACATTAATTAGTATTTTAAATTTATATACAAGTAATTAATTTATTTTTAATATTTTAAATAGGAACATTGAAAAAATTGGAAAAAAATATTTATTATGAGAGAAATAATTATAAAGCGTTTGGAGAGTGGTTAGAAAGAAAGATTGAGTAGTAATATGCTGCTACACATTAATGGTGGTTGAAAAAGTATGAAAGAGAAGGAAAAAAAGAGAGTAGTATTAACAGAGAGATAATAGGATAGAAAGAGAGTATTTATGATGGGTATAATAAATCCATTAAAACTTGAAAAATAAATTTGTACGATCTTTACACGATTCGTCTGTAGTATAACCTCTCCCAAAGAATAATTAAAATATATAAACAATAAGACATAATAATTAATAAGTCTTCATATAGCAATATTAATTGCTTAAAATCATAGACTCAGTCTTCCACATCTTCATGATTGTTAAATTTTTTTTAGATAGTATAAGTCATTCCCCACATGAAAATATAGGGATACTTTCAATAAAAAGAGAGGATTGTTGGCAGATTCTTTAATATCCCTGAACTCCTATTATGATCTCCAAGAATTTATAATAATCCAAAAATTAATTTCTTTTTCAATTTTATAACCTATATTACTATCGTTAGGATTGCCTTGAATCATGAGGATTTCTTTTAGGAATGTTTTCCTATTTTGAGTTTGGATTTATTTCTTAATTGTTTGATTCCTTGTTTTGCAAAGATTTGTTTTTCCTAATTTAGTTGATTGTATTCCTTAGTTGGAAAGGAAACAAATTAGGAAAATATATTTTATGAGCACTATAAATAGAGTTGTCTCATGAAGAAGAAAGTATCTCATCCCTTTGGGGGGTGGTGATCATCGTATTAGAATCTCATCAATTTTGTGTGGAGAGAGAGTGTTGTCTGAATGACTTGTAATTCTTATTTCTCATAGTAAAGTTGTTATCTTTCCGTGGATTAGGCAATTTGCCAAACCACATTAAATCTTGTGTTTGTGTTTGGGCTAATTGTTTTAGTTGAATCGAATTAGGAACTAGGAAAAAATTGGGATAGAACCGGAAATTTCCTAACAACTATAGTGTGGACAATTAATTTATTGTCGACAAGATAATCGTTTATATTCTCGCTATTAAACCTTAGTAAATCTACTATGAAAACAAAAAGTAATAGCAGTAATAAATTATATGTATATATAATATTAAATAATTCTCTAGCGAAACTATTTTCTGAGTAAAAACTTTATCTGAAGAATCATTCCATATCCTATTATTAATGTACTATGGGCATTTAATTTCTCACTCGAAAGATAAATGATTTATATTCATCGCTATAAAATCCTAGTAAACCTCCTGATGAAAACAAAATGTAGTATTATAGCAATAAATTGTATGCGTATATAATATTAAATATTTCTTTTGCTAACCTCTTTAATGAGTAAAATTTTTTTCGATGAATATGTTGACACTAATTGATTGTCGACTCATGGCAATCAATAGTTGCTCCTCTTGATTTGTTATTCTAGGTGATATAGAGTAAAATTCTTTAATTTTCAATATACTAACTTTGTGGTATATCTAGAATGAAATAACATTATAAATAAATTTAATTTAGTTTAAAGAAAATAAAATATATGAATTATTCAACAAGTTTATAATTATTTACTTTTTCCTTTTGTCGTTCAGTTAGAACTTCTACTTTTAAAGGGTAGTCTTCTTCATAGAATACACATACCTAATCATAAATGTAAATACATTACGCAAATGGTTGTTATAACAACTTACTACATCCTTACTTCCCCACGAAGGAGCCCTATGTAGTCAATGATGGTTTGAGGGGATAATTAAATAAAATCATCATTTTTTTTTTAATATTTGGTAAGCACAATTAACATAGAGCAACTAGATATTGCCTAACAACAACCTATATATCATGCAACAATAAATTAATTCAAATACTTTTGTACTTAAACACAAAATGAACAATAAACATTATTACACGCCACATAACTTCTAATGTCTTATAACATTATATTTATCAAGTCTCTCATAAAAAACGTGCGTCTTATTCTTCGAAGAAAGCATTGCAAATCAATTTTATACAATTTTTTGTTATGTTAGAAAATAAAAAAAAAGAACATATTATTAATCATCTAAAAAATATGAAAATACACCAAATGCAAACCACTATTGAAATCACATCAAAACTTTAATGGTTGGATAAGCATATCAGATACACAAGAACTGCGTGAAGAAATACATTACAAACTTTGAATCCTAATTAACACAAGACATATGCAACTTATTTTTATACATGCAAATAATCAAAAAAAAAAAAAAGTGCACAAAACATATCACATTAAATCGGTGAAAAATTGGATAAGTTATGCTTTAAATGGTGTATATGATGTTTTCTAGTATGTTCCTAAACACCCTATCTGTTTTTAATTATTAAAGATTTTTTTTTTTTTTTTGCAATTTAGTGGTCCCAAACACACCCATAATTGATGACCATAAAAGTAAACTTAAACGAAAAAAATAATTAAAATACATAAACAATCATAAATAATAATAACAATATAGTATATTATAATTTTTCTCTTCCATAATAACATAAATCGGTTAAAATCATAGACCTAATTTTTCAAATCATCCGGACGGTAAGTTTTTTCGAATAGTGTTGCTCATGCTACATATAAAATTATTGGGACAATTCCTACGCAATAAGAGAATTATTGGCAGATTCTTCCATATCCTTAGACACTGCATTCTGGTCCCTAAGAATTCCGACAATGCAAAAATTAATTTAGTAAGATGATCGTTTATATCAATTGTTGTGAGACTCTGGTAAATCTCATGATGAAAACAAAAAGTAGTTTTAGTAATAAATATTATGCATATATAATACTAAATATTTGACTTACAAACCATTTTTAATAGGGATAATCACTATTTGGGTACTCCAAGTTGTACCATTTATTCACTTGAGTACTCGAAGTATGTAGGAGTTTAGATAGATACTCATACTTAACAAAAACAAGTCTTTTGGATCCTCCCTAAAAATTTTAAAATCTCGACCCAGTGCGTGAAGTCCACATGTCATGACATATTTAAAATCAATCTTTTTAAGTCTGACGGACGTGGCGTCAACATGTAGTTAATCTTTTGCTGATGTGGTATACATCTTTCCAATGTAAATTAGGACTTTTATCAACTGACCACTCAAAAGCCTGAGCAAAGAACACGGTCTTGGCTCGCTAGTACTGGTCAAAGTCGTATACATACATTTCAAAAGGATTAGAACTGAGTCATAATCGCACGTATGTACGGCTTGGTTTTTCTCAAAACAACACCACGTCACCTCATTTCGTGCCTCTTCGCTGTCTAAGAGAAAGCCCTGTGACGTCAGACGATGGTCTCCGGCGTCGTCAAGGAAACCTTTTCGTAGAGGAAACGGAAGCTGATGCAAACTCAGTTCCGCTTTCTTGAAATGCAAGCAAAGAACTCCACACTTATTTATTAATGGCGTTTTAGCAAATAAGAGATGCAAATTTCATTAATGGAATTTTTGTAAATAAATGAGATAAATTTCATTAATGACATTTTTTAAATAAAAGGTTTAAGTTTTATTAATGACATTTTTAAATATGGGAGGTAAATTTTATCAATGGTATTTTCGTAAATAAATGGTGTAAATATCAACCACCACGCCATCAAAAATATCGCCTAACGCGTCCTATTTTGTTTGAAATTTAATCGCTCTTCCACATCAGCAATGAGGATCCAAAATACTTGTTTTTGTTTAGAATGAGTATCTATCTGAAATTCTGCATACTTCGAGTACCCAAGTGAATAAATTGTACAACTTGGAGTGCCCAAATAGTGATTATCCTTTTTTAATATGTAAAAGTTTTACCCAATGGATATGTTGGCACTAATAGGTTGTCGACTTAAGATAGTCGATAGTCGTTCCTCTTAATTTAGTGTTCCAAAGGATATAGAGTCGAACTCTTTAATTTTTCATCGTATTAAAATTTGTGGTTTATCTAGAATGAAACACTATTAATAAACATAGTTAATTTAATTTAAATAAAATAAAATATATGAATTATTCAACTTGTTCATAATTTTTTATCTTTTCCTTTTGTCCTTTAATTATAGTTTCTGTTTAAAAGATAATCTTCTTCATATATTACACTTACCTAACCATGAATATAAACGAATTAAGCAAATGGTTGCTGAAGTAACCCACTACATCCCTTACTTCCTCAAGAAGGGGCTCTATGTAGTCAATAATGGTGGTTTGAGGGGACAATTAAATAAAGTCATCATTTTTCTTCAAAATATTTGGTAAGCATAATTAACGGTAGAGCAACTAGATATTGCCTAAAAAACAACCTATATATCATGAAATAATGAATTAATTCAAATACCTTTGTATTTAAACACAAAATGAAAAATAAACATTACCCCGCATCACATAACATCTTATATCTTATATAATTAAATTTAACATAGTGTTTCAGACCAAATACGTGCTTCTAGTTCTTTAAAGAAAGCATTGCGAATCGATTTTTTATATAATAGTTTTTGTTATTGTTGAAAAATAATTTTAAAAAATATATAAATTACTAATCATTTAAAAAAGTGAATACACAAATTGCAAATCACTATAAGAATCGAATTAAAACTTAAATGGTTGGACTGACATATCAGTGTTCACTCATGAACTGAGTAAAGATACAAGTTACAAACTTTAAATTCTAATTAACACAAGACATATGCAATCTGTTTTTATACATATAAATAATCCAAAAAAACAATCAAAACACATCCCATCAAATCGCTGAAAATCTAGATGACCGATGCTTAAAATTGAGTATATGATGTTTTTGGATATGTTCCCAATACCATAACCTACTTTAAGTTATTAATAAGTGATTTTTTTTTTTTAAATTAAGTGGTCCGGAAGGCACCCATATATAAAAATAGTGAAAATAAACTTAAACAAAAAGAATAATTAAAAATTATAAACAATCATCTATAAAAATTAATAAGACAACAAATTATGTGTCGTCCTTCCTATAATAATATTAATCAGTAAAAATGATTGACTCAATCTTCCAAATCTTCCAAATTGTAAAATTTATTTGAATGATATAGGTCATTCTGCACATGAAATTATAGGGAGACTTCCTATGGGAAGAGATGATTATCGATAATTTGTCCCATATCCCTAGAAACCCCACTCTGGTCCCAAGAATTCCTAATTAATGCAAAAATTAATCCTTTTCTTAGCTTCATAGCTTATTATTACTATACTATGGACAATTAATTTCTTGCCTACAAGATAATCGTTTATATCCATTGTCGTGAGATGTTGGTAAAACTCGTGATGAAAACAAAAGGTAGCATTAGCAATAATTGATATGCATATATAATATTAAATACTTCTCTTATAAAATTATTTTAATGAGTAAAAACTTTTTTCGACAAATATGTTGGCACTGACGGGTTGTCGACTTACAATAGTTAATAGTTGCTCATCTTGATTTGTTATTCGGATATAGAGTCGAACTCTTTAATTTTCACTATACCAAAATTTGTGGTATATCTAGAATGAAATAACTACTAATTTTTAATATAGCATGCTTTCAATAAGAATAGATACCAATCATCAATATTTCAACATATAACCATTTAATGACAATTAAAGGTTTCATTAACCAACTTCAATGCAAACAAACACAAAACAATGATCGATTAATATGTGGAGCACAAAATGAACATGTTTATCTTTCCCCCAACAAACAAAACTAGGTTGTCTCATGTTGTTTTTCCTCCACATCCATTTCACCTAATTCAACAATATCTAATTAAATACACTACTCTATCAATCATGAAAACCATATTGACCTTATTCTAGGATTTTCTAAAGATGATAATTAGAGACCACATCCATATAAGACCACAATCAAGAAGCTCTAACAACATTCAATCATCTTATTAGTATCTAGAACTAAGAATATATCACCAAATCTCAAAGACACAATTAGAGAGGGAGAGTAAAGTTCTTAAAAAGATGAGTAGGGAGTGTTGATTCTCCTTGTTAGCTAATGAATAGGGCTTTAAGAAAGTGATTTAGGATAATTTCTTAAGTGAAGATGAGAGTTTGAGTGTTGAGGAAGTGGTGGTGTGGATGTTTACCTGAAACGAAGAGGGTGAAGAGTGTGAGAGGTTTTTTTTTTTTTGTGGCGTTTAGAGGTTTGTGGAAAGTGTAGAGATGAGAGGGGTCTTTTGGGTATTGATTGGTGGGCTTAAGTGGGGGGAGGGGGTTTGGCCCATTTTTCATTTAACCCACTAAAAAGACCAATCGACATAATGAAGTCCATTTGTGAATTTGCGGGATCTTACTATAACCATTCATCTACTTCTGCAGTTGTTCTGTTTCACAGCTGCACTAACCACTTTATTGAAATCCTCCGTTTCGAGGTTAAGCAAGACATTCTAAATTTCATAATGAAGTCCATTTGTGAATTTGGCACTAATCTCTTGGAGTAAGCACTAATTCAAGGCAATAGTGGCTAAAGTGCATAAATTTCAGCTTATAATCCATAACTGAATCCCCTATCTACTTCAAGTGTATAAAAATCTAACCTATTTTGTTCCAGAAACACCTCACCAACATAATTTTTACGAAACTCCTCAATAAAGAATTCCAGAGTCTTTTCCTCCTCTAGTACAATACGAGTAATTGATTCCTACCAGTGAACAACATCACTTCGAAGGAGTGATACCAAACACTCAATCTTCTCTTCTGGAGTGCAGTGAATTTCATCACAAACTTGATTCATGTCATCCAACCAGTTTTCAGCAACCTCTAAACCTTCCTCAGTAGTCCCTTTGAATAATTCAGTCTTCTTCTTAGATAACCTTTCAATGGCTGCCCTATCCTGTCTGAGTGGTCCACCAATATCATCCCTATAAACACCCTCCATAAATTGAGCAATGTCGGCAAAAGCCCTAGGTTGAATAGCAGTTGGATCCATTTGCGGTCCCTCACCTCTGTTAGTACGGTCATTAGAAGTAAAAATGCGATCACGCCCCCTTTCCTCTTCCTATCGGAATCCCATGCTCATTCTGTCCTTCAGGGTTAACGCCATTACCGACACTATTGCTAGAAAGTGGTTGATGATGAGTAGGTAATCGATCATTAATCTATATTTCTATCATGTTATGCTTCATGTATGTATGTATATCATGGATGCAAATGCAACAAATAATCTTGTTCTAATGCAAACAATACAGACAGAAACAGCCGAGAATCGGTGCTTTGATACCAACAAATGTAACGACAAACCCCCTCCCTAGTAGAACCATAGGATAGGAGTCTGACGCCACACACCTAATGCAGTATTTAAACCTATAATACTTTATAAATGCAAAACCTATTCACTCGATTATAACCGGAATCATTCATAAAATATGCAAATACATCCCAAAGATCGCAATATCCAAAAGTAATAATAGCCCAAATGTGTTTATAAGTTCCAACAGCCATAATAGTAAGATAATAGTTCCAATACAAAATCCCAAAGTTCAGCCAAAACAAAAATACAACTAAATGGTAAAAATGAACATGCTAATAGATGTCATGCTCCGTGAAATGAAATTGCACCTAGTCAATCGATGTACCTATACTCAGCTCTAATATGAAATCACACAATGCAAGTCTCTACGGATTCCCTAGAATCCGCTTAAGAAACAACATACAAAACAATCCTACCAACCAACCAGTTATTGGTTTAAGTGATTAGCCTCAAACATTCATCAATTTTCATTCTTGTTACTGAGTTCTTTAAGTTGCTATCTAGAGGTTATAGACTGAGTGATACTATACCGGCCAACGAAATACAAGCCACGCACACACGGCGGTTCCACTAATAGGTTCTGAGGCAGTTTCAACCCAATTTCTCCAGATTCTCCTAGTTTTTACCCTGTTCAGTTCTTAGCCTAACTACTTAATTTCTTAAACAAAAACAGCAGCAACATAGCAGATTATATGGCCACTTCATTATGTCTAATTTCAGCATACAAACAGTATAATTACCAACTTATTAAACAGCTCAAATGATTGAACATAATAGCCACAAATCAGACCGAAACAACACACTTAATTCTACAGTTAATATGTTTCAGTTTAACCAAAGTATTGTCTATACTAGCTAGCAGCAGAAAGCGGAATATATCCGTTCAGTACGGTGTAAGCCGAAGCCCAGTATCAGTAAATTCAGTATGGCCAAAGTTGAGCAGTTCAGTAACAGTATTAGAACTTCAAGCCATAAATTTAGTGTGAGGATCCTCTATTCCTAGGCATGCCATGGATTCTACTAGATAGTTATCCTAAGGGCAATAACACGTTCCAATTATTCAATTACCAGTTCACTTTACAGATGTCAATCCTGTTATTTAATTTATTAACCGGTTATTATACTGATTACATTAACAAACTAGCTATAGTCTAAATAGGTAAACTCGAATACAAGCATACAAAAAACCTTCACAACTCATGGAGTAAATAATAACAGTACATCAAATAATCTGTGGGACTCAAAACCGCTGCTAACCTATAGATGCGCAGAACAAAGCAAAAATCAGTCTCCTACTCCTCTGTCCGAGCAGTTTCTTCGTTAACACTTTCTGTAGGAAGACAAGCAAAACAAAAATCAACCGAGCACCAGAACCTGACTCGAATAGAACCCAACAGCTTAAACTCTCAGCCAAAAATTGAATAGAACCCTAAACCCTCTAATATGAACCCTAATCAGAAAACGTGTCTTACCAAATTAAACCCCGAATCCTTCCATGCGAAACCCTAACAAAGAGCTCTTCAATCTGCCGGAAAAATCTAAACAAAACAGAACCTAATGGTTAAATCCCAAAACCAAAATAGGGTAGCACCGAAATTAGAGGAAGAGAGAGACGGGCTTACCAAAGCTTTCCTCGAGTAATGGCCAAGAAACCCCAGTTGAAACCCTAGCAGCATGGTTTTGATTTCTCTTTAAGGATACTCACACATGAACTCTCAAAATCGTGAATGAAGAAGTTATGAGCATTCTAGGGTTTATTATATTTATATATGGTGGCAAAATTAGAACACCCCCCATAGACTTAAGAAATTACATAATTTACTCTAAAACCCAAAACATACTAAGAATATCCCTTAATAAGACCGAAACTAACGACCCGACTACTAGACCCGAAAACCGTCCATTATAGTAAAAGAAGAAAAATAAAAGGAAGAAGGTTGTCTTTTAACATTCATGTCAAACTAGTCTTCTTTAACTTGATGATATTTCTAGAACTTTTCCAAGATGGAATGCAGACACTTCACTTAAAAGGGATACTCTGGTCTGTCAAGATAAAACACCATCTTTCATTAACCTAGATGCTTTGGTTCCTTTAATAAACACTCTTTACTTAAAAGAATATGATGTGAAAATGAAGAGATTAAAGGATGGTTATTTCCTGAACTTTAGCATTAGTCTTATTTTCTAAGTATTGACTTAAGTGAATTCATTAAACTTCACTTAAATAGTGAATAAGCTTCGCTTAAGTTCAATATTTCAAAGGAAATGAAATTGCTCTTAAAGAGACAAAATGCAAGAAGAAAATGATTTTAAGGTTGTTAGTGTGCAAAGTTATTTAAAGATAAAATACTAGTTTTTTCAAGAATTTAAGGTTCATAGAGGAAGGAATGAGATATTAAAAGAATCTCTATAATTATGAAGCTTATATCTTTTCAAAAGAAGGAGATGATGGAATAGATAAATTGTAAGATGCTACTTAAGATCAGAGCACTAATGATAAATTTTTTGACAACCCAAATTATAGTCAAGGTGATTACAATATAATTTTTTATTTTTGGTATTATTTCATATTAAGAAGTTTTGTTATGATGTACTTGGTTTATTTGGTACGTGTTTAATGCATGAAGTTGTTTTTAATTCTCTATAACCTATTCTCCATTTGATACATTTGTGACAATCTATTTTGTATTTTGAGTGGATTAGTGAAACTTCTTATTTTGGATCAATGGAAGAGTACGACAACAAATTGATGATTTAAAAAAAAATGTATGCATTGCATGTCTATAACGTCCCAATTTTGGGTTAGATGATTTAATATTTTTGCATCAATTTCGACTTTTGGATTTCGTGGATTTGTATTTGTAATTCTTAAATCGTTTATGATTTATTAGAGCAAGGTCATGCTTATTGTATTGTTATGAGAATGCTTATCGATGTGATTTGGGTCCTACGTCGGAACGAGTATTGGAAACGAAGTCGAGCGAGGAAAAGAACGGAAGTGCATAGCACTGTAGGTGCTGGCGACATAGCTCTTGCCACTAGCTATGTCGCCAACACATGAAATCCAAGCTAATCAAAGGACACAACATTGTAGTTGCTGGCGACATAGACTCTATGTCTCCAGTCATTGTCTCAGGCGAATCCAAGGGCCAAGATTCTGTAGCCTCTAGCGGCATAAACCTTATGTGGCTAGAGACCGAATTAGGTCGATATAACCTAAAATCTATCGAATTGAATACATTCTTTTCTATTCTCTCAAATACTCGCATTGCACGATTGGTCTCTCTCTCTCGAATCCCTATTTACTTGTTCATTTATGCAACTCCGCTAAGCAATCCCTCAACCCTAGTGTGACCCTCAATTGATGTAAGCATGATTGTTAAAGTTATCTAGACATGTTATTGATGATTTAGGGTTATTTAGACAATTGGATTGGTTAGGGTTTTGTTGGTAAAGAACTCTAGATTCTAGAGTGGATTGGAATCTTCAATTGAGTTGGGTTTTGAGTAGTAATCGATAAAACTTCTGGTTACTGGTCGTTAGATCGTGATTTCTTAAGTGATAGAACTAGGTTTTTCATTCGCTTGCCAAGTGTTCGATTAAATATTTAAGTGAATTCTCGTTATTGGTTAGGCAAAGCGGACAGTGACGAAGCTTGTATTGGTGACGCTTAGCTATTGTTGATGGAAGGAAGGTTAGCAACCTCATTTTATGCTCTATATGTGGTTGATGTATATTTCATGTTTGTGCATTGAACCAGGAAAAGCATGTCCACAAAGATTGATCAAATGGTACAAATAAAAGATTGTAAAGTATTGAAATGACATTATTGATGTAGTATTATCTTTACTTGCATGAGCTGCTTTAATTGTATATATATATATATATTTATGTTATATTAAATTGTAGACTTAGGCTTTGGTTAGTTAGAGCTGGAAATAAATGGATAAGGCACTAGTAATGTACCCGAGATTGTTGATTGGAAGCCAATGATTGCTAACTGTTTTGTGTTCTTATCACTTAAACTAATTAATGATTTCCCTAGTCGTGGTTGAAATAGTGATGGAATGACATGTCATTAGGGATAACTGAGAATTCTTAGCCTATTGGAAACATAGGTCCTTTGGTCTATCTAACCATATTGAACCGAGTGACGACTATTATTGGGTGTAACGACACCACCGCCTGCATGCCTATTGTATTGGTGGTCTTCGAACCTAATTGATGAAATTCTAAGGTAGTTATTTGTCCCAAGGAAAAAATAACGACGTTACGAATATCGGTCTTCAGAACCTTTTATGTGGCTTCGGCCTAATTGATCTCGTTTAATTATCGATACTAGATTAGGGGTAGTCTTTAACCAATGAAACTATTAATGTGATTATACTTTAGATATTAGATAGTGTAATTGCAATTTATATAACATATAAATATAATCCACGTGTCAATATATGAAAATGACAAAAATACCCCTCGCACCATTAAATTTAACTCAAGTTGTCTTTAACTAGATAACTTGGTTGCAAATATGAATTAAAAGTGTATAAATTTGCAAATAAATATTATTCAGGTAGCATGATTGCAATTTACTCATTCAAAAATGACCAAAATATTTTTAAGGTAAATTGCAATCAGACTACCCAATTAATATATTGTTGCAAATAGAAATATATTTTTGTGTTTATTACAATTTGACTATATAATGTTGTAATAATTAAATGATTATAAAAATATACATAAAATAACAAATCTCTATAATTAGAGAAATAAAATAGTATTAAAATCTTCTGAAAAAAAAGTTAGCATTTACAAATTTGTAAAACTATGTACAAGTGTCTTTTTAAAGAAATATAAATTTTTTATAAATTTCTTTTTAAGTCATCTCAAATACTAAACAATTAAAAATATAAAATAATAATAATCTCTATATGAAAAAAAATTTATAATAATTTTGTAACAATAAAATATTTCAAATACAAATTAAAATTCAAAATAGATTCATGAATATATATATTTTTGGAAGAGGAGAATGAGAAATGAAATATCAATTTTATATATTTTTTAATATTTTATCGAGTGAAAAATAATATTACTTTATCTATTCTTAATATTTTACTGCAATAAAAAAATAAAAATAAAATATAATGAAATAATTCCAAAAAATATATATTTTTTGAATATAATATAATAAAATTTATTTTCTCTATTTTCATATAATATAAATAATTTAATATAGTGTAATATACTACTTCCTCCGTCCCACTCAAAATGTCATGTTTAGGAAAAAACAATTGTAGCACTGAAACTGTCATATTTTAATTTTCAATATAATATTAATTATTTTTTTCTAATATTATCCATTTAATTAATGGAAGATTTCAAATATTTCAATAACTATCTCATCATTTATTAAGAGTATAAATATAATTCATCCCATATTTATATAAAATAAATGAGTTTCTTAATTTATGTGAAAACGAGTAATTGGAAACTTTAAGTGGGAGTAGAGAGTAATATATTGCAATTTAGTCTTAACGGAGCATTAAAGATTTGTACTTATATAGAGCATTGGAAGAAGTGATTAAAGACTAGGCAGGCATACACATAATCCAACCACCTGGATTTACTTGCCCAAAACATCAATCGATATTACCGTCTCTCCCCCTTCGCTTCCCACGCCCAACTAACTTCTTTAATTACTCTAACCGATTCTCTACTAAATACAATTGTTTTTATAATAAAACGTTTCAAACTGATTGTTTATTCAAAATCGACTCTCTGTCATGGTGGAGATCAACATGAAATCGAGTTTATTCTGTGTCCAGATTTTGTTATTGTGTGTGTTGATGTCCGGAGAAGCGACACAACCACTGTTATGTTCGGTAGTGAACTGTGGTCAAGGAACATGTGTGAGTTCAAATACTTCAGTGTTGGGTTTTGATTGTGAATGTAATCCTGGTTGGAAGAACTTGGAGATTGGCTCTTTTCGGTTTCCTTCGTGTTTTCTTCCCAATTGTAAGCCCCTCCATCTCTTTTTCGAATTCGTTCTAATAATGTAATGTAGTCGTAATCTAATTCTAATGGCAGGCACAGTCGATTTGAGCTGCAGCAATGAGACATTCCCGCCGCCTCCTCCGCCTTCTACCCTATTTTCGCCTATCCCGAACAACGATTCTTCCGACCGTACTAACTCACTCGTCAAATTTCTTTATAATACAGCATTTTATACCAAATGAAAAACACTACCATATACCATCTCATTTCTAAACTTAACCTGTTAACCATTGCAGTAGTATTTGATAATAGTTAAAATGAGAGATATAATTGATTGGGTCTCCAAATCACGTGGTAGACGGGGAATATAGTTTTATTTTTATTTTTATTTTTATTTGTTTTATTTATAGTATGTAGATGGAATTCAAATTAAAAAGAAAAAAAATATCGGCGCATAGTTCTAGACGTTCAACTGTCTATGCGGCGTTTAGGTAGTTGTGGCTAGGGGTGGAAATAGGTCAGGTGAAGGCTAGGCTTTTGGTTAAATAGGCCTGACCTATATTCTAATACTTTGGTTAGAGTTGGGTCTACAAGCCTATATGATAGACTTGATTTATTGGCTTGACCTGATCGGTTTAAAAGACTGTTAGATCTGAAAACCTGTTTAAAAATATATAAATAACTAGTTATATTTATAAATAAAGTTTGAACTTTATATTTATAAATAAAATATTGGGTTTTAAACTTATATACAAACATGCCAATAAATTTAATAAATAAAAGTACAAATAAATAATATATGGGCCGACCTATTAAGTTATGAAGACTTTTACCATAGCCTGAGTTTAGCCTATTTAATTAAATAGGCTTTTGAAAAATTTGAAATAAATAGATTAGATTCAAACTTTTTCATTAGTAAAATATTTCATAAAGGTAAATTAAGGTTATAATTGTTAATGTATCTTTTTTATTCATATATGATATTATAACATATAATAATATTTCTAAATACATATAATAATATTTTTAAATACGTATAATTTTTTACTGTATAAAATCAATTAAACTTCCACCTTACCGTCTAAACATTAATTATTGTCTAGCTATCTAACGCTTTTAAAAATCTTGCTAACAGGTCGTTTTTTATTTTTCTGATTATTTTTTAAAATGCCATAATTAAATGTCATTATAAAATATTATTACAAAAGATAAGTTCTATAACTATACCTAGGAGATAGTTTCCTAGAAGATGTGACTGTTACAGTGCAATACCATTATGAATGTCTACTGTATAAAAGATGTTGTGGTAGAGATGTCTAACTGATTGTATACATGCAGCTTGTAACATGGTATGGTGTGGAGATGGAAACTGTGCAGGAAGTGGAAATGGACACACATGCAATTGCTTTCCTGGTGCTGCCAATTTGTTTGGGAACACAGCTTTTGCTTGCTTCAAGCAATGTTTGTAACATATATACACCATTTCCTTTTCTCTTATTAAATCATATACTCATTTCTCATTTTCTCTTATGATGCAGGCTCATTTGGAGCAGATTGTGGTGGGCTTGGGCTGGGCCTGACAAATTCTCCACCAACTCCATCTCCCTCCAAATCTAATGGTATAATATGATCTGAAATATATACTTTTTTCTCTCTTCATGATATTATTTTTAAATGTAAATTTGATTCTACATAGGGCCAACTCAAGCAGTCAACAACTCATCTAAGCTTGGTATGCTATCCATCATGCTATTGGTAGCAGCAACAATTCATACTACATGGTTTTAATGTGTGGTTTCAAAAGTATGTTATAAACTTATATACATTTATTGTTACTATTACTATGTTTTCTTTAAAGCAAATTGAAATTTAATTACTAGTTTAATCTCCTACACATCTCCTTTTACTGTAAAGATAGTGAGAAAGGTTGTACTAGGAAATGGTGAGTAATAGTAGAAGAAGATGTAGCTCTGAAAAGGTAAAACATGTTTCCATGTGTGTACTGTATATAACATTTCAAGTTATATTAATTAGTTTATTCCCATATTGCTCATGAAATTAATTATGATGTTTTATTATTTTAATAGTTATTTCATTATTAATTAAGGATATATTAGACCATATATCACGGATTTATATCAAATTAATCATTTTTTAAATTTGTGTGAAAACATACCATATGACACTTTAATTGGGACGGAGAGTATATACTAGTAGTTATCACTTTTTAACTTGTAGAGAGTTTAATGAGTTCGGTAAAAATTGTCACTTTAAAGGTTTGACGTATAAAAGATTCATGTATGTTTTTTTTTTAAAAATTTTTTTTTATAGATTAACGGTTTAAATAGAATCCACTGATATTAACGATTTAAATAGTATTTAAAGATTTAATTAATGTTTAATAATTTGAACGGCTATTTAAATAATATTAAATTTATCCTTTAACGTTTTAAGTAGGGGTGCTATTTAAATTATTATTTTAAAATTATTAAAATATTTTTATGTTTAATACTAATAAATTAAAATTAAATAGTTACATCCATTTTTTTTCTTTTAATTTTATATTTAATTATTATTTGAACAGTTATACCTCCGGAACAATTGTAACAGCTAATCTGATAGCTACTCACCACTTAACCATATTCAAACCGATATTCAAACCACTTATTCTAACCACTTATGCTCAACATAGGCTAAAGATACAAAGAAATGAACAAGTACAAAGTGTGATAACTGGATAAGAAACAAAATAGTGCACATTCAATTTGCTGTATATTACATGCTAGCAGACAAGTTGGTTCACATATCCAATGAAGATCTCTAGATAGCTCTTGCCATACAACAAATGGCTTTCCTTTTGTTTGTTGTGTTGTTTGTTTCTCTACCAAAATCTTGTTCTAGTGATAGCAAGATGCGCATAGAGAATGTGGAAATGACCAAACATAGAAAAGAAGTGACCAAAACCAAACCAAAATGATATGATGAAGGAGACAAGGCATGTGGAGAATGAAAACTACATTTGATTTGGTTTGCTGTTTTCTTCTTCATGTACAAATTCCTTTCACTATATTCTAATATAGTACAACTTTATGTTCCTTGGCATCTTTCTCATGGCTTGATGCTTTGATTCATGATTTCACAACCTATTACTTCAACTCCATGTGTGAAGGAGACAAGGCATGTGGAGAATGAAAACTACATTTGATTTGGTTTGCTGTTTTCTTCTTCATGTACAAATTCCTTTCACTATATTCTAATATAGTACAACTTTATGTTCCTTGGCATCTTTCTCATGGCTTGATGCTTTGATTCATGATTTCACAACCTATTACTTCAACTCCATGTGTTAAGATTTTGTTTGTCAAGTTACCACACATGATAAGGCTCTTATGTACCATATATATATATATATATATATATATATATATATATATATATATATAAAAGCTCTATAAGATTATGTAATAGGTTGGTTGGTTGGGTTGACTAAAAATATATAATAATGCAATCCTATGCAAAGATCTGAAAATGAGTATAGTGGAGTTAGGCCCTATTTATTCTCCTTTTATGAATAGTGGTAAAGGACATCCATCTTAGATGCCTCTTTGGGAGATGATGATACATTGAGCTCGACCATTTAGAAGAATAATAGGGTGTATGATCACACTAACGTCTATTTTGTGCTGGAAAAGATTTTAGGTTTTTATCATAATAATTATGTTGGGTGTCAAACCCAATATTGGGGTGTCAAACCCAATACCACGTTGGTAGTATAGGAGGATAATGAGGCATCTAAAGAACTCTATTAGTATGAGGCCTTTTGGTTGGTGATATTCAAGAACAAATTCGTGCGGATTCGCCCTTAGCCCAAAGCGGATAATACCATACTGATATGGAAGTTAAGGAGCGGCTCCGAAGGGTCAACGAATTAAAGAGTTATATTTTACATTTTAATATATTTTTTCTTTTTTTCAATCCAGTAATTTATTAATAAAAAATGAGATACGATTTATCCCCTCTAAAAACGGAGTATATAATTAAATAAAATATTTTCAACTCCCACGAAAGGAGTTCGAATAATTTTGATGACAAATTGAGTTGAAGTATAAAATGAGCACGAAATTTAACATCTTTCAAAACTAGAAAAAGATTAGAATCCACATCATTCAAATTGAGATTTTGAATTGAAGTGTCATCCAGTATAACAGTTTGCAATAAACGAAATTAGTTGACCTTTACATGTTTAATTATTCTAGTTAAAGAATAAGCTGCGGAAGGAGATTAAGATGTTAATTGTTTTACTCAGATTAAAAAGTGAGTCTTAATATATATTTAAATATTAAAATATTGACACTCTCAGTCCAAGGTTTGGAAAGGAGAAAACATTGCATTGGTTGATTTATTATTTTTTTTTTTAATGTTTGAATATATTAGATACAATAATATTATAATAAAAAAATTAAAATAAATACGTTTGAATATTTATAATAAATCTTAATAACAAAAAGAAAAAATAATTGAATGTTGTAAAAAAAGAAAAAAATTAATATTGTAGGATAGAAAAATACATAGTTTTAATAAAGAAAATGAAAATAATAATATAAATAAATTAATAAAATATTTGAGATTTTTGTTTAAAAAATGAAAAAAAATTAATTTATATGAGATGGTATGTGGATTTTTTTAAAGAAAAGAAAAAAGTAAAAATATATAAAAAGTTATAAAAAAAAAAAAATCTTAACATCTTAATAAAATTAAAATAGGAGTATAAATCTGAATCACTAACCATACTTCCTATATACATATCACATTTAAGAATTTCAAATAAACATTGAATAGGGATGATAAAGCTTTACAAGTTCCATAAATCCAAAAACTCGATTATTTAATAAAAGTAATCAAATTTTGTTTTCAACTTATCCCTAAACAAAATCATAAGTGATTGAGTTGTGGAAAATTATGTTATACCAAAATATATGGTTTTTACAGAAGAAGAGACCATCAAATGCATCATAATAAGCCTTCTTATCTGGATCCTACACCTAAACAATGCTTATGTGATTACATGGAAAAATTCGTATAATAGGAAAGAAAAGAAAACAACAAGTAGATTATTGAGTATAGTTTACACTATCATATCCAAACATAAACGAGCAATATTTACTTTATTCGGTAAATATGAAGGCATATAATAAGGTTATTCGTGCGACAAGTAATACTTACTATCACTTACAATTTTATTTAACTTCATGATTACATTCAAAATTATGAATTTCAATAGCCTTGTATTTTAGACTACGAATCTCATGCGAGTGAATTTCCACTTGCGAATACCTTGCAAGCAAATATACTAGTAGCCGCTTAATTTGATTCAACAAATCATCTATAACTCTTATAAAGACTCGTTGAATCAACTTTCATTTGTATAAATGAGCATTACAATAGTTAGTGTCAGTTAAGTGACTCGCATAGTAATTTTTTAGGAGATACATCTTTAGTGTAATTTATCGGTAAAGACATCATGTAGATTTTGCAGATCTGTGATGGAGAAATACTTAGAAGTGTAATAAGAATTTCGGATTTACTCTCAAATTCAAAACTGTTTTGGTTATTTCAAGGGTCACATGAACTTTAGTTTAGGTAAATTCAACGTCATATATATTATATTAATTGGAGACCAGATGCGCCCGCACCTCTTCTTGCAAGTTCCATCCACATCAAAGTATGAAAATTAGTGATATATATGATTTCGGGTAGATTTGGAAATTTAGTAGGTTTGGTAATTTGGAAAGGACTCGAAAGTTATTTTGGAAGCATCCTAGTCGATTATGAATAGTATTTTCTAAAATGGATTTTATCTAGGAAAAAAGATCATTCATAATTTTAAATAGGAAAAACTTTTTTTAATGGTTTAGAATTATTTCATGACTAAGTAACTTAGTGTTATAAATATGATGGTTGTATCTATTATCAGATTTGTGACGGAATAATATAGATCTGATTGGTGATGTTTAATAGGTGTTCATTTATGGGCCTGGAACTATAAAGATTTTGAGTTCTAGAATTGAGTACTGTTATCCAGTAAAAACCACATGGAGAGAGCTTTTATGAGAGATTATTGTTAGGGTGTCAAACCCAATACCACATCGGTAATACAAGAAGATAATGACTTGTATATAAAGCATCCAGAGAACTTCATTAGTATGAGGCCTTTTGGGTGGTGGTACCCAAGAACAAATCCGCACGGGCTCGGCCCTAACCCAAAGCGGACAATGTCATACTAATGTGGGAGTTGGGGAGTGGCTCCGAACGGTCCAACAAGTGGGTATCAGAGTCTAGTTCAGAATGGAGCCCGTGATCAGATACGTGGTGTTGTGCCTTGTGTCGAAAGACTTCCTGAAAATATGGTGTTTAGGCAGCGGGTCCCGTTGGGTATTAACGACGACACAAGATGGTTTGACGGATCGGTGGATTATCTCAAGGGGATGCCGATGACCGATGGACCGGTGAATTGTCTCGAGAGGAGGCTAACGTGTGATCCTTGGTTTGGATGGTTGGTGGACTAACTCGAGAGGAGGCGATGTGGCCCTTGGTTTGAAGGGGAGGATTTTTAGGGTGTCAAACCCAATACCACATCGGTAATCTAAGAAGATAATGACTTGTATATAAAACATCCAGAGAACTCCATTAGTATGAGGCATTTCAGATGGTGGTACCCAAAAATAAATTCGTGTAGGCTCGACCCTGACCCTAAGCGAATAATATTATACTAATGTAGAAGTTGGGAAGTATAGATTTTTAATTGTAGTCTTTTTTTTTTTATTATATTTTTTAAATTTTCATTAAACACCTTATATCTTAATTTTCTATCTTTCTTTCCATATCTTGTTTCGTGATCACCCATACTCATCTCTCGCTAACAAATCACCCATTTTATTTTTAACTAATGGTATCAAAGTCATTGGAGTTTTACGAACATAAACTTATTTTAAGCATAATATAAAAAAAGTTCTCAAAATAAAAACAAAGCGACAATTAGTTGATATTACTATATAATAAAAGACCAAAATGATTAGAAGAAACAATGGATATCTGATCACAAACTTATCTTTACCTTTTATGGCTATATTCCAACAAGTCAAAACTCTTTTTCCCAGCTTTCAAAACATCATCATCATGTCCTGCACATACATAAAGTAAACCTTATAAACCAATCCACTCAACATTGAATTCAAACCCATACACCACACCAAAAACCTGAATTACAATTCTATTAAGCTACCGACCATTCTATACATCATTGTATTTGCATATATTTATTTAATTTCTTTTTCATCAAATTTATTTTTACACATTTTTAAATAATTAATTAAAAAAATATTTATTACATTTTTTTACATTATTTATTCATAAATATATAATTTTCCCATATCAATTTAACTAACCAACAATATCATAAATTAATAAATAAAAATAGTTCTCTTAATAAATAAATTAAATTTTTTTAAATTTAAAATCAAACTTCAGACTGTTAATATAAAAAATTATAATATATTATCTCAACAACATTAATTAAAATACCATAAATAATGAAAAAAAAATATAACTTTAAATTTTATAAAATTTATTCAAATTAATTTTAAATTTTATATATTTTTCTTTGGAGTGATACTAAACTCTCCGAATTTATTACATAAATAATAGTATATTAGGAAAAACCCCTGATTGCAAGAATATATTATGCTAACCTAATGCGGAAACAGGCAGCAAATATAATACCCCAGCAGTAATGGATAATAATAAACCTACAGAAAGAGTAAACACACAGATTTACGTGGTTCCCCAAATTTCGGGTATGTCCACGGAGGCGCCAATAATATTATTGAGATGGAAGAGTACACACTCACTTACCCAACACTCAATAATGAATAACCCACACTCTCAACAATCACTCAAGTGTTTCCCCTCACAAGTGTTTCGCTCTATCACGATCCCTCACTTGTTGAACTCTTGAAACCAATACTTGAATCTACTCCTGAAGAGATGTGATTTTCTCTGCCTCAAAATCTATCACACACAAAACCTGATAACCCATATTAAGTTTATACAGCACCAACTTAAGGTAAAACCTAATGGGCCTAAATATTACAAAGCCCATAACCATGGTCCCCACATGACCGGGAACCATCCTAACAAATCTCCCCCTTCCTGATTATGTGGGGGGATATGCCAACCCGGCGATCTCCTTGTAGACTTCAAGCTTCTCTCTTGGCAGTATCTTCGTGAGCATGTCGGACCCATTAAGATCAGTATGAACTTTTTCAAGCTCTATCTCCTTGTCATTTATGACATCCCTAATCCAATGATATCTGACATCAATGTGTTTAGACCTGAAGTGAAGTGAAGAATTTTTTGTAAGGTGGATTGCACTCTGACTATCACAAAACAACTAGTAGTTGTCTTGGCTAAATCTCAGTTCAATTGAACTTCTTCATCCATATCAACTCCTTACATGCTTTTGTGGCCGCAATAAACTCAGCTTCAGTCGTAGACAATGCAACATATTTTTGTAACCTTGATTGCCAAGAGGCAGCTCCCCCTGAAAAAATAATCATGTAGCCTGAAGTGGATTTTCATGAATCAATATCACCTGCCATATCTGCATCGGTGTATCCAGACAACACCGGTTTGTCACCTCCAAAACATAAGCATACTTTTGAAGTCCCCCGCAGATATCTAAGAATCCACTTAACTGCCTCCCAATGTTTTTTCTAGGCTTTGAAAGAAACCTACTCACTACTCTAATTGCATGAGCAATATCCGGCCGTGTACACACCATGGCATACATCAAACTTCCAACTGCTGAGGCATAAGGTACTCGTTCCATCTCTTGTTCTTCTTCTTCAGTAGAAGGGCTATGCTTGGAACTCAACATAAAGTGATTAGCAAGAGGACAACTAACCGCTTTAGCATAATTCAAATTAAACCTTTGGAGTACATTCTCAATGTACCTCTCTTGTGACATCCACAATTTCTTGGTACTCCGACACCTTATAACTCTTACCCCAAGAATCTGCTTAGCCGGCCCCAAATCCTTCATAGCAAAAGATAAACTCAACAAGTTTTTCAGATTATTAATCCTAGAGATATTCTGACCAACAATAAGGATGTCATCCACATAGAGCAATAATATCACAAAATCATCATCAGAGAATTTTTGAAAGAACACACAATGGTCTGAATTAGTTTTCTTGTACCCGTGACTCGCAATCACCGACTCAAACTTTTTATACCATTGTCTAGGTGCCTATTTCAAACCGTAAAGGCTTTTCTTCAACTTGCACACAAAACTTTCCTTTCCCTTAACAACAAAAACCCTCTAGCTGCTCCATGTAAATCTCTTTTTCTAAGTCATAATGAAGAAAAGTTGTCTTCACATCCATTTGTTCCATCTCTAGATCAAGGCTAGCTGCCAAACCAAATACAATCCGAATAGATGACATCTTAACTACTGTGGAGAAAATTTCATCAAAATCTATACCTTTTATCTGGTTAAAACCCTTTACAACCAGTCTAGCTTTGTCCCTGGGTTGTTTACTGAACTCATCATGCTTCAATTTGTAAACCCATTTATTCTTCAAAGGTCTCATACCTTCAGGTAACCTCACTAGCTCATATGTATGATTTTGATATAAGGACTCCATCTCATCCTCCATTACAATGAGCCACTCCTTTTTATGCTCATCATCCATAGCTTCAGCATAACACTCGGGTTCTCCCCCATCAGTCAACAACACATAATCACTGGGAGAATATCGAGTAGAGGGACGTCGATCTCTAGCAGATCTCCTAGGTTGAACATCATGAAGATCATCAGGAACCGATAATTGTTCACTCGATTCGGCATCTTCATTAGAGTGTGAGGAATCTCCTGTCTCAGCTACAGTCTCCTAAT